>CM046062.1:21727832-22327832 GCA_025215515.1 Schistosoma japonicum | reverse complement strand
AGTGGTTCGAATTCAGAAGTGCAATAATTATATTGTCCGTCAAGGTTAGAATTGTTTGAAACAGCTTTTGCCTATAAACTAACATCAGATTAAGAACCACTGAGAGTTTTGCGCATACACAATTCGAATTTAGATTTAAGTCATTTTAAGTGCCATTCAGAAAAATAGACTCCTGAATACTACCTACTTCCTTCATTTCCTTTTTAAGAATCTTTGACAGAATTATATAGGAATTGTTCATTAGCCTTAAATACTTTTCCTTTCTAGTTTAGAAACCATTTAAGAGAAATAGCTGTATAATAATAATAATAACTGTTTATCTTTATTAAAATTTCTAAATGCTAAAAGTGGTTGAATATTGTTATGCGATACAATAAAATTCCTATTAAAATTTCATGATATGAAGTCAGAATGATATGGAGGCATACTTTTTCAGAACATTATACTAGAACAGAAAAGTTGTCGAGTATTTCCTGGTTTGCAACAGTATTCCAATCAATGACAAATGCATATAACTAAGTAAATATCAGCCGTCATAAAAACCACCTACATTCAAATAGACAATGTTTGCTTAAACTAAACTATTAATTGAAACTCCTCACCAAATCTGTAATGTATAAATAAAATAAAATAAAATAGAAACATATTAAATTCATCAAGCTTACTGTAAATTGACTGTTTGAAATGATTAATGGCTTCATATAGCGCTTTTGACTTATCACACAATTTAAATATGGGTGCTGGTCATTACTATCAAGACATCTTGAATTATTGGAAGACAAGTTAGCAACCATCTCCGTCATTCGTGTAGTCGGTTTGCAAACATTAATGGTACTTGTAGTATTGGTGGCAGTAGTAAAGTTTACAATACAGTTGTCGATTTCCCCAGTTTGTTGATTTTCAACTACGCGTGTTTTGTATACGTTAGAGGATGTCACTTTAAATAAAAGACTTTCTTCCACCGATTTCGGATTGTTATTGACGACAATTGATGTGCGACCATAAGCTCGTGGTGGTAATGGTGGTGCAACTGATGATAAAGTGATTGGCGTAGTAGTTGCAAGTTTTACAGGAGTACGAATTATAAACGGAGCGGTAACACCACCCCTGATAGCGAGAAAATTACGTGGTGCTTCACATGACTGTTCTTTTGCACCTGAGGAAGAAATGTTCCTTTGAAGAGAATAATAGTACGTATTTGGCACATATTCAAATACATTAGGATGTTTAGCTTGTGATGCATACAATGACGATGATGAGGATGGTAAAGGGTAAAAAGTATGATGATTATTTAAAATGATTTTTGTCTGAGGAGATTGCTTTTTGATATTATCTACGGTCTGGACATGATAAGAGGAAGAATCACAATTATTTTGACTAATATATCCAACCATTAACTGATTATTTCGATTATCATTAAAGAGAGGTTGCTACAAGGAATAAACAACAATAAAACAATGATCATTTGATACTCAGGTTGTTCACAGTACTAAAACATTAACTGAACATTACTGTCGGTTTTAAGTGATTGGTACGCCTTTGGTAATTAAAATATACTACATACAGAGTACTGTTTACAAGTTTCTATAAAAGTTAAACTAAACAATACTAGCAAAATAATTATGGGCTTGATCCGTAAATGAAATTTAAGATGAAAATCTCTGGGAGGACAGGGTTTTCAAAATCTCGAAGATTAATGGCCTTTACTCATATCCTTATAATCACAAATTATGTTCAACTAGACTTTACTATGAATTCTAATACCAAGAAATTTCTTGAGAAATTAAATCACAAACATAAGTGAAATGAATACGAAGTCAGCCAAGCATAAAGATTCATAAGGGTGGGGTGAGAAATTTTTTCACTTGTATGGACAAGTACTTCAACTTAACGTTCTTTCATTTTCAAAATAGAGGCAAAGATTCTGAACATTAAAAGTCTGCTAATACTGTAAACTGTTAACATATTCTCTAATCTTAGTTATTTTTTCTAATTTAAATTACCTATCATTTAACTGTACATAATAAAATCCTACACCAATTTCTATTAAAGACTTTTTAAACAAATAGATTCAGTACAGTATTATCTAAGCTACTGAGGTTTTGTTCCTAATAAATGTCAAGTAACGAATAAAATAATTCAAGCAGAATACATTCAACTGGTAAACATATCATTAAGTATATGCCACGGACATCAAAGACATAAATAAACTCAACAAATCATTTAATTTTCATTAAAGTTTATTATGTATAAAAATTTCAACGGTAATTAAGTGAAGACTGCCTTAACAATAGCCTAAAAAAAGTATATGACTATGGTTTATGTAAAAATGTGACGAACTTTAGCAATTCATAACCTTGTCTATATGATTAACTGTAAATAGATGTACGAATTATCATTGACTATAGGGCTATGTTGCTGATTATAATACTATCACCAACTTTGTTTATGATGACAAATTCAAGGACCATTTATTTTTTCAATTCGTTGATGATCAAAAGCAGTATTCTGCAGTACCAAATTCATTATCAGTCTTTGTTTAGTAATCAGTAATATTGAAGAATTCTCAGCTATTAAAATCGATTAAATAAGTACATAAAGTAGACAAATATAGAAAAATAAATTGTATAATCTGTTTTGACAAGAGACATATTCCAAATTATAACAGAACAGATGCTTAACACTTAAAGTCATGGTCGACAACTGAGTAGTTCAGCATGCTAAATGTAGTGAGAATGATATTTAACATTTTTAATTACATTTACGTTATCTAGCTATGTTCTGTATCTTAAAGAGTACTTATTATGCCAATGACTGTAACAGTTTAACTTTCAATAAGTTATTTATATAAAGACAATGTTCTATGTTATCAAATAAGTGAATCAACTACAACAACTATAGGAAGAATAACATTGACAAATCATGTCTGGAGTTTATGTACTACTTTTTCACAAGGAAAAGTAGTGAATTCCAGTAGAAAAAATAAATTAAATAACCAATAATTCATTACGCAATCTAATTTATTCAACAGATGTTTGTTTTGGTTTTTAAACCCTTACGCCAAAATTTAACTTAGATAAGAAAATTTTTCAATTGGTTTATTTTATTGCTATTAATTTTATGTAGTTCAATGGTTATTTAGAGCTTTATATTCAATATATGTGACGATAATTGAAGATACTGGCTATGTGAACATAAAAGGAAATAGTCTAATTTATCGTTGAAATATCAGTTGCATCACCTGAAGTGTATGTACTGCTTCATTATGTCTATAAAATATACTACAACAGAGCAAATGATTATCAAATAGTTACCTTAGGATGATTAGAATTGTTACAATTCGGTTGAAATAAATGTCTTTGGAATAACATTTAATGAGTTCAGTGACACAAATTTGCATTTAAAACTAGGTGTATATAATAATCACAGCTTTACTTATCGAATGTTTATACATTTAGCGCTACTGAATGTGAAATGAATTCTTACAAATAAATCCTAAGTTATATGAAAAACTAATGAAAACTAAACAAAATCAAACTGTAACTTTCTTGAATTTTAATGATACTTTAAAGTACGCACAGAAGATCCTAAATAAAGCCGACTTCAGGTCTCACAGTGAGAACAACATATTTAAATCAATAGTGGTTTGAAAGTTGTTACGTCAGGTGATTTATGTTATGACATTCAACAGCATTCAGGATTTATTATCTAATGACTGACTAGACTTATGGCACAAATTTTTCACTAGAACCTCCATTAATCCATCCACCCTTCTCGTGGACAGTTCGTCAAAAACATGTCACTTTTTTTAATAAATTAAATTTAATAACCATCATCTAAACATAATTATTAGAGGTTTCTTAGGTTGAATTCACTTTGTAATGGAAATTATTTTTATAATTTCTTGATTTTTAAAGAATGAATATTAAACTAAAATCATAACCACGATGATAGATAATTTACTCGTCTAAAAATTAAAAAAAACAATCAATAGTATATTAGTTTTAGGTTGCCATGTTGCCCGTTTTTGACTATTCATTGTCTTAGAATATGCGTTGCTGATGGTTATTTTCGTTTGACTGTATATGTTGATTATCTTATTAATATGACAGCTTATTACTAAAAACACATTCTGAACGAAGTGAAGTTCACATATAGAGTTGATGTGATTATAACTTTATTGGATATAAAGTTTTGTTTCTTATCTAAACAATCAGATGTAAATAATGAAATAATGTTGGTTATACCAAGATTGTAACTAGTTTCTCAATCTGTAAGTTTTGAATCAAGAAACACTGCAAACTAGAAAGCAGTATACAATCGTTTAATATTAGGTGATACACCTCATCTGTTCACATCCATCTACTTATACTTAAGACCCTAAGATCATACAACAAGCGTCTGACTTTTAAACCGCTAATTTGTAACTTAACGGTATATTCCTGTAACCTAATAATAGTCTTATTGATGTAAAAACATTTTTTGGGAAAAACGTAGCTGTATTAAAAGCCGGCACAGGTAACGAATACTGAACCTATAACATTCACTTACATCATTTACTTGGCACCCACTAAAATGACGAACTCTTTGATTACTACCATTTATTCGTTGTGACTCATTAGCCGGTGTATATCTTGACATAAGAATACAAGGTTCATGCTGAACATAATTCCCACTAAATATATATTGCTGTTGCTGATCCCGATGGGAATGATGATGTAATGGATGACTTTGATGAGCCGGAGGATATGTTCCAACATGATTAGATTCAGCATCGTTTTGATGTTGGATATCTAAAATATGCAAAAGTTCTTCTGGTTGATGTGATTTTTTAACACTCAGTTTTTGATTTTCCGACTGTAGCTTTTTTTCATCTTTAGATATATTATTAATAATATTATTTTTATCATCGTTTGGTGGTAGACTGCCACCACGTGTATGCCCATTTTTGTCATTTGTAAAGTATCGTAAATATTGTTCTGCAATCATTCCAATAGATTGTCGTCGACGTACACTACTAAATAACTCATGATCTTTATTTAATCGCCACCATTTCCATGACTTCTTTGATTCTGAATTATCATCTATTAAATGATCTGTAAGTGAATTCCCTGTTGGTGATAAATCAGCTTTGTTTCGTGTATGAAATAATTTTTGTGGCGACTAAAATGAAAAATTAATAACAATATAAATTTAAATAAATGAAAAAGGAAATTACCGGAAGTCTGAAATAAACAGTGATATTTCACTGACCTTCCCTATTGTCAATTTAATTAAAACGCATAAAAAATGCCTGCTTAGAGAGTCTGATCTCGATGGCAAGGTTAATCACCTTCGAATGAACTTACTTATTTATGTATATCTACAACAACAAATACATTTGATGTGCAAGGTGTATAATATATAAAATATATGTTTTCGAAGTGAGATCAATAAAATGTTTCATTTATTATAGAAACAATATACCGACTGTTGTTTCTTTTAGAATGAATGCAATGTCATACTCAATAAAAGAAAGGATAGTTCACTACAGTGATCTATTCATAGATAACCCACGTGAAATAGACAAGTGAGACATTTTTATAGTTGTGCTCGACTATTTAGGTAACGTAGTCTTGTTCATTCCCTAAGATCACGCTATTTGGAAATTTGTTAGGTAGGCCGCTTTGACCATGAACCACCCATTTTGAGGTTCACCTTTGTAGAAAGTGGATATCCATTAAGGTTTATGAAGAGAAATACGAAGGAGAAACAGCAATTTAAGACTAAATGCATGGTTCCAAAGAAGACACTGCTCACAGGGATTATTACTGATGACATACTGAGAAGCCGCCTGAAGAGATGTATTCAGAAAATGTTCTACGCAGAACATGTCTACATAAGCTACTCTAGTAGTCGAGACCAACCAAATCAATGTGTGTATGGAAATTGACTTGAACAAGGGGAGCCTATTAAACAAGTCGTTCATCAAAGACACTAATTCCCATAAATTCGGAAGAATTTGCAGATACAGATTAGTTTGGGTTAGTGAAGATCCGTCAAATATTCGATTCTATAATATGTAATAGATTCAGGGTAATCTGCTACAGACTCATCCTTTGGAATCATTTTCAATATTCACTCAAAGAAAACAAAAGAGGCTCGCCTAACTTCACTTTAAATAACAAAAGTCTGAAATATCCAGGTAAAGTGCGTTCTTTAGTCTTTCTCTTTTAATTTGGGCTTCAGGATTCAAAGTTAGTGCTTACCTGAAGACACAGTGTAATGATTTCCTGAATGTATGTCCTATCCACCTCCAGCGTCTTCTTCTAATTTCTATTTCGGCTGGATATTGGTTCATTTGTTAACTGCCACAAAAAGTTGTTGTTATTCGTATCTGGTCAACGCATCCGAAGTATCTAACGCCGTCAGTTGCTTACTAATACTTACATCTTCTAAAGGATGCTTTTCGTAGTTCTCCAAGTTTCAGCCCCATACAATAGAACCGTTCTTACATTTATGTTGAGAATCCTGACTTTGATGTTGGCTGAAAGGTTGTTTTGATTTTCAGTTGTTTATCAGTTGTGGAAATGCCACCATTCCGTTGCCAATCCGAACCTTCACATCTACATCAGATTCTCCTCGTTTATCGATGCTGCTGCCCAGATATGTAAAAGTTTCCACATCTTTTAGAGTTTCTGTGTCAAGTGTGGTTGGGCTAGTGCCGATTGTTTTGTATCTGAGAATCTTGCCTTTTCCGTTGTGTATGTTGAAGCCTACTGCTGGTTGAAGCGGCTGCTGTTACACTGTTCGTCTCTACCAGCGTTTGTTGTTGTGTGTGGGATAGAAGAGCTGGGTTGGTCATCTGCTGAGTTTCAGTCGTCTAGTCACATCCAAATAGTCAATTATATTCCGTGCCTGCCTTGAGATGTTGCAGTTTCATGATCCTGTCAACCACCAGCAGAAAGAGGAAGAGGGAGAGTGTACAGCCCTGTCTGACACCAGTCTTCACTTCGAATGAATCAGTAAACCGCACTCCATGCACAATTTTGTAGTGTAGTCCGTCATATGAAATCCGTGTGATATTGACTATCCACCATCTCGAGTACACCATAAAGTCGAAGAAGGCTGTATAATATTGCCTATCTACGCTGTCAAATATCTTTTCATAGTCACGGAAATTGATGGAGATTGGTGAGTTCCATTCAATTGATTGTTCAGCAATGATTTGTAGCGTCGCGATTTGGTCAGTACACGATCGATCCCTACGTAATCTGACCTGTTGTCTTGAGGTTGGGCGTCGACCGGATTTTTCATCCACTTGAAAACCTTTCCTGGTACTGAAAGTAGAATGATACCTGTGTAGTTCTGGCCCTTGCTGAGATCTCCTTTCAGTGGTATCTTGATGAGGTACTCATGTTTCCAGTCTGTTGACGCCTGTTCTTCCTCCTAAATCTTCCTAAGGAGAATGTGGAGTATCTTTGCAATTATTTCTATATCTGACTTTGGTGCCTCAGTTGGTATGTTGTCGGGCTATGCTGACTTACCTTTCTTGATTTAACAATCGGACGACTATTTTGACTTCTTCGATTGTTGGTAGGTCGATATTTATAGGGAGATCTGTAGATGCTGCTTTGATGACCGATTGGTTGAGTAGGGCTGGTCTGTGAAAGAGCTCATCGAAGTGCTCTACCCACTTGTTTCACTGTTTTTGAGTGTCAGTGATTAGTTAACCATCCTTGTTTTTGATCGGTCGTTCCGGCTTACTGTATTCTCCATATATCATCTTCATTGTATTGTATTGCATTGGGGTTTCATGTTTGATCTTCTACGTATTCCCGTTTATCCGATCTATTGCTCTTCTTAAGTCGTTTGTTGGCTTCTATGTATTCGGCTTGTGCCTTGGTCTACTCTATTATTGTTCGGCTGTTATTAATTGTTACCTTCTTACTCCTGCTTTCTTGTAACATGTTCAGAGTACGAACAAAGATCAATTCCTTATGGTGGTGCTCCTTACGTCCCAAAACCTCTTGACATGTTGAGGTTAATACTTTCTTGATCCCTTTCTAGCTGTCCTCCATAGTAGTTTCATCTTCTTCTAGTAGGTGATGAAAGGCCTGCAACTTATTGTTGAGAGTTATCTTAAAATTCGTTGAGTTTGTCAGTATCCCGAAAATGGGTTGTATTAAACTTTCGTAATACTGTTACTCCAGGTGTCCAGTGCTATATATCTTCAATTTCATTTCGGTCACTACCGGATGATGATCAGAAGCTATATCAACCCCTCACTTTGTCCTTACGTGTTTCATGGTTCTTCTAAATTTCCTATTGGTGTAGATGTGGTCGATTCGGTTCTCTGTAATGTGGTGAAACTGGTGAAATTTATGTAGTTTCATGTATCGTATTTTGGAGGGGTAAGGAATATGGCGCCACTTATAATCGTTTTATTGAAGGCACATTAGTTTGCAAACCTATTAGCGTTTTCGTTCTTTTCTTCCAGTCGATGTCGTTCCATGATGTCTTCATATCCGGTGTTGTGCGTTCCAACGTTGGCATGTGGGTTTTGCATCAGAACGGTCATGTAATTGGCTGAACATTTTTCGATGATTGACTGCGGCCTCGCATCGAACTGGTGTTTGTCGTGTTCGTGGCTGTCGTTGGTGGTCGGATAGCACTGGATGACATTTATTATTATCTCCTCCTTCTTTGTCTTGTAGGGTGCTTTAATGATGCTAGGTCCATGAGGTTCCCATCCTGTAAGCGATTTACGTGCTTCGTGGGATAACATCAGTGCTGCTCCCTGTATGTCTTAGGCTTTTCATTCTTCGTGACTGGAGTATAATAATTTTTATTGTCCGGCTTTTAGCCAATGTGTTTCCCTTATTTCAAGTATCTTGAGGTTGTATTTTATTTATTTATTTAGCTATTTTGATGCTTATCCCTATCTCCCAGATCGTGTGAATATTCCATGTACCTATGTTAGTTGTTGGAGTGGTTATCGGCCTCGTGATTTCCGAAAAATCTCGGCTTTTACGATAAGGCGTTATAAATCTTCGAAATGAAGACCTTCCAACTTCCATAGCAAAGTTGAAATGACTTTATCTAGTTAGTGTTTTTGTATCAATATTGTTTATTCACGGGATGGGGTTGTTAAACCCATAACCAACTCTTCTTCTTTATCCTGGTTTGGGACCAGCGGTAACCTTAGGGTGGTTCCAGCCGAAGCATAGAATTGCGAATTTACAAAAATTGTGGGACGTTTAGGCTTTGAAAATGAATTTTTGGAAGGGAATTCTTAAGTGAATAACTTTTTTTCATGTGTAAGTTCATTTCGAGTTTCTTTAAATATCAATAGTTTTTGCAAACCATAAATAATTTTGTTTATTAATTACTCGAAACGACATTATAGCCAGTATTTACTGTAGCTTTCTAATTCATTAGTTGAATAAAACGTATCTCAACAGCCTAATATTTAACATGACATTAAAAAGATGAAAATGATTTAATAAATACACCCTTCTAAGAACTAATCATATGACATAACTGTAAAACCTCTTTTAACTGAAAGTTTACAAAAATCACGGACCCATCAATATTTTCAGTAATAAAATGAGGTTTTCGATGAAAGCAAATAATAAAAATAGGATTTATTATGCATATACTTACAGAGAGAATCGAATTGGAATTTCATTATGACATAATAGAGTTAATTAATTGTAAAAACAAAAACTACATTTGGATCATATTTCATGTGTTTCTTTTTCTCTGTACTATTGTACTATCATTTTCTATAGGTTTTAATAATACCAAAAAGTACTAAATAAGCACATGTCTAGACAATTTCATTTGTTTTTTTTATAATGTGAACATCTGTCTCCTGTAATTGTTATTTAAGCTCGTAATTAGTTTGTGTATGCAATCGCTGTTGTTATTCACAATTTTTTAATCAAACGATATTACATAATAGATAGAAATAGATTCAGCTTGGCGTATAACCAATTTACAGTAAAATAGTTGGATAGCTTACTTTTGAGAACAATAGGCTATAACATAAACTTTTCAGAATTTCAAAATTTATATTCGTCATCGAATAATAAAACAGTCGGCTATATAAGAATGGAATATGTAATTTAGTTAGATAATAACATAACAATTAGCTATAAATTAATCTGATATATTGAATGCTTTTTTCAAACTAAAGAGTACTGAGCCACCACCTAAAAACTGTTATGTCTAGCTCAGTAAATTTGCAGTGTATTTGCGCGATCTCATCGATTGCCATCAGTGAGTAACGGTCTCACACCCGATATGGTTGAACTCTGACTAGTATCAGCTCACTAGTAATGAACTTCTACAGATAATTCCTACATTTCTAGTGAAAAGAGTTGATCAGCGGAGTTAAACCATGTCGAATGTAAGCTGCTCATAAGTCCCATACTAAGATAAGGCAGCTGCCCAGTGTTTCTTGGTCTTAACTCACATCAACTTGCAATATTAAATAATATGAAATCAGTGGATTTTAATGATTTTGGTTTCTTTCAAACACCAAACTTAAAAGCAATCTCTTACAATGACTGACCAGTAAGTAATTGTAAACGTAATGTTTGTCTTGTCCCTTACGGTGCTGATGGAATCCTACTGATTGTATTTCAGTGTTATCACTAGTCAAAGCAATCAAACCTGGCGTGTACTCTGTTGAGATATTAAGAAACAGAGTAGTTTTTCAAACTATTTATGTAATAATAAACTGTAAACGTGCTTAAAGTATATGACTTTCTTTATTCATAACCAATAAGTGCTTTATATCATGCAAATTTATATGCTTAATTATATATCATTCCCTTAAGATTTGGTAACTTGTGATCATTCGAACTGATTGAAAATATGGGACAGGAAACCTTACTCATCCTTGGTTTCGTTAGAGTTAGCACTTGTTAACTAGGCTTACCTTTAATCTTGAGTGAACTTTAATCATCTGTGTGGAGATGACTAGCATAATCAGGCTTCATAGTCTGAAAAAATTACCGCAAAGTTAGCTAGACGGCGACTAATTTACTAACTGAATCCAGATATTTGCAATGATAATTCATCATATATGGATCAATATTATGTTTGTCCAGTCTTTAGAGTCAAGTCGAATTCTCTTGATAGAGTCATGATAAAAACTAGCATTCGAGAATATAGTTTTTCTGCCATATGATTGATCAATAGATGCCTCTGTTTTATCAGTTTATTTAAGGGATACATTCGAGAAAAGGCCAGTTATCTAAACATGATAAAATACTAAGAAAATGTAATATTGTTTAGATAATGTATTCGATTGACCGACATAAACACTAGCGTTTAGAATAAATATTATTTATAATCATTATTGAGTAGTTTTATGAATAAGGTGACTAGTAGTCTTTATAGTTCAAGTTTAGATATTCCTTCATATCAAAAGTTGTTTAGAATTAGCATTGCCTTTATATTATTCATTAACTATATGCAGTTCAATGTACTTCCCATTACTGAATCAAACCAATAAACATTAGAACAATGGATACTGCCTGAATGTTTAATTTGAAGTAGACAAAACAAGATTGCATTTTTCAACTGATCAGTTAATAATGAGGAATAACGTCAGCAAAAAATAAATACTTTTTCCTATCATTATTCACTCATTAACAACAATATCCATTAAGAGAAAGCTTTGGTTAACTAACAAAACTATGGATAACATATCACTGTCCAAAGATTATTACGCTTGATATAAAGAAATATACTTTATAAACCAAAACAATATTTTTAAAATATTAAGTAGATGCAATTTGTTGATGCTATAAAACTCTTATTGACTTTATAAACGAATTAAACTAGTCAGTTAGTAGATTGTTTATCATCTTCCATGTGACACTTCGATAAATATTCATATATTCTGTTGATTAAAATGTGAATAGATTCTATAATAACAAAAAACTTAATTTTCTGTCCTCCTTAGAAACACAATATAATATTAGTATTTCAATAGCTCTCTCCAGTACATTGTAAAATTTGTAATATCATATTAAGTAACCCAAGAATTGTCGATTTTCTAGTTTGTATGAGAATTCTAATTACTTTTGGTGTCAGCATTTGGCCATTTGGTTGCACGCCATATTGTTAAACTATGAAAATGTGTTAAACGAGAAAAAAATGTCTAAATTCTGGTTCAAGTGAATTCGAATCATGTTTAAATTACTTGAAAACATGCCATACAACTAGAGCCATCGACTAATGGTTGTAATTAGTGCATAGGATTGTACAACAATTAGAAGAGAATTGCAGGAAATAGATCTTTCAAATTGTGTTACATCCTTGTTTTTATAGTTTAATTTTGTAAACAGAACCTTTTAAATTATTACTTTTAGTGCGCTTGAAAGCATAGATTATCTTAGGTGTAAGCTAGTTATTCACAACAAGAAACGCTTTCCCACTAACCGATAAATTCAAAACATAAGTAAGTAGAAAATACTGAACTTACTTCTGGAATTCTTTCATGTGCACTCTTTGATCTACGTGAATTACGAAATCTCAAACGTGCTGCTATACCTCTAGATCTATTTGTAGTTGAGGAATTATTAGGAGGATTTAATATTCTATTAGTTGTCAATGTTGGATTTCTTGTTTCACTATTACATCGAACATTAAAATGATTTGAAAGAAAATTGGTTTCATCTGGAGGTATTCCAGTAATTGCCTAAAATAGGAAGATTAACAAAGTTAAGTAATTTTCTGAATTAAAAGCTTAGATTAAAAAAACAGACTAACTCATTTCTGTATCTATATGTCACAATGAAAAAAATCACTCCACCCTGTAGGACCAATAGCCTGTTACTATGTCACTTAAGAGTGATGTACAAACAGTATTTTATTGGTAATAGCCTTATTATGAGTTGTTTCCCATTACAAACGCCTAACGCTACAAATATTTAGTTTTCAATGAAAATTTACTACTTAGAAAATCCTCCTAATAGCTACAGATTAAGAGTAGCGTCATATGTTACCTTTAGTGTCAATCTAGCATCGTCATAAGAACAGAAGAATTTATTTTTAATACAATGTAATTTACTACCTTGTGAACCCCCTAAAAGAAATCTGCTTTTACCAACAACAATATGTACGTCATTTGATAGAAGTTTGTTGCCAGTCTGATTTTTCAAATAACTGTGGAATAGATCAAATACCAGCTGATAACATCCTCATATCTTCGGTAAGCTATTTTTATTCTTGCGGAAGGATTCATTTGATTAAGTCGCATAAAATCTTTGTAAGATATATCAAATCCTAAGCTTGTAATATATTTATGATCGATATTAAGACATCTATTTAGAATCAGAAGAATGTAAGAAAATAAATCAATTTCGCACTAATACTTGTTAACTTTTATCAGTTTGATGCACTTACAGTTATAGAAAGTTAGTAGTTTCCATAGGATTTGAACCAGCTTCATCAGCTGTCACAATTATTGTTGTTACTAGTCAGCTATTTAACCAGTTACTGACATGATTGATTGCTCTATAGTAACTAATGTCAAATGTGTTTATTCATTATTTCCGATAAAATCTTATCAATTAATTTTGATAATTGTAGGCGACTGATGCATTTCAGTTACTCTTCGACGATCAATCTGTTACAAGTTATTCTATTCAATGCTTAATAGTGCCTCGATGGGACCGTACGCTCAGGAGATATTTATATCTTTTCTGTAACCAACAGCAGCGGATTTTGTGCAAAAACTGCAAATTTCATCTAGTTTTAAAATTAGTCAAATCATTTACATATACTAACATTGGTATTTATACAAAAAACTAGTTATATCTATTTGTTAAGCACTTTTATAAGTCGAAACAGAATGAGTATTTCTAAAGGATGTTTTTCGCATTAGTTAAAGGCATGACATTTATTTTTAATACGAAAGACATGGTAGCTAACTTAAACCTGTGAGCCACCACACTTTTCAGACGCTCATTTATTGTAAGTTTGCGGTTTTAGATTTGTCTTTATCAGCTACATATATCTGCTTATCACGTAAACCAATGGTATTTAATAAAAAGCCAATAATCTATCGTAAATTAAATAATTGACAAATCCAATAAGTATCACCCTAGTGATTCGTATATATTTGTTCCACACTCTCCATATTTTAGAAAAACTGAGTGCAAATGATATATAGTTCATACATCAAATATATTAGACAATGACAGGTGATTTCACAGAAGCAATACTGATCAAAAACATTTATGAATGAATGCAAGGATAAGTGGTCACTCTTTGTACATGTTATATACGACATATGAAGATAAAACAAGTTAAGCGCTCATAAAAAGTAAATTTTTTTTAATTTTGTACTATAACAGTTGAGTAAGGTGGATATTACAATCCTACTTCATCAAAGCAGTCCTAAAAGAAAACCTGAATTTTCATCCCAATACTTACGAATATAGAAAATAGCATAACAAACTTCTACAATTTATACACCTTAATCCATCATTGCATTTATTTAGTTTCATTTTAAGTGTTACATATGTATTACCTGTCTCCTGCAAAACTTACGTACTGATTATACAATACACTATTAAAATAGTAAGGTATGTTACTATACGGACAGACAGAAAAAGTAAGCATCATGTAAAATATTTGTCATTTACAGACTGATATTATCATGTAAAATGATGCCTAGTAAAATTGAAATCAAAACACTGAACCGGTTGACTGGCTAGTCGGTTTTGATAGAATACGGACAGTTGTTTTTTTTATCCTAAAGCATAAATAATGATACTGTACATATACTATTTATTTATGAAGTCAGATTTGTGTAAAATATTTCATTATATACACTTAAAACTACTCAGACGAAAGTGAAGTGAATAATCGATGAAATCTGTTCAGATTACTGTCCGTAGTAATTAAGTGTATGGTCATGGATGCACACTACTTAAGAGTCTCTTACGAGGGCGGAATAGATATTCAGTGCTTCCTGGTTTTAAATATTTATCTAACTCAAATAAATTAATGATATCAATTTCAACAATCCCCACAACACTCGGTACGTTTCTCAATTACACTTTCGACTTTTATTCCGTTCCTAGACCTATGTAACTGAATAAACTTGAGAATATGAATATAGAAATGTTGATGATCAACTGGTTGTATTTCTATTTCTCCGGAAAAGAATAATATACTGTGTACCAAGGAAAGTGCTTCGCTAATCTATTAAGATAAGTCGGTATACCTCAAAGCGCTGTTCTTTACTCTTTTCTTTTCTCAATCTTCTTAGATGACTTGCACTCTACTATGATATATATCATTATTAAGTATGCAGATGATCTTATAAGTTGTATGTCTCTTTCTTTTTCCTTAAATTGTTGTGAAATAGATTGTTTTTTGGCGAATGTTGAACGACGGTCTAGTTTGAATGGTCTTCAACTTAGTCCCTCCAAATGTCAAACAGTCAATATTAGTCTAAGACATGTTAAGGACCAGAATGCTCTTGTAAATTCGCACGGTATTTGTAAAATTGGAGATTCTTTAATTAAGACTAAATCCAATTTTACTTATCTTGGTGTAATTTTTACTTCCGATCTACGCTGGTCTTTGCATGTTATGTTAATATCGAAGAGGATTTTTTGTTTAATATATTATCTGAAGCGAATAGGTCGTTTTGGTACCACCAGACCCTTATTATTACAATTTGTTACTTCCTTCAGTTATTCGATAATCTTTCCCATTATTTTTTCCCATACTTTTGTGAAAAAGACTATGTAGTGTTACGTAGAGAACTGAAAGTTGTTAGTAAATTGTGTGGTGAGAACTTCGACGTTACTATAAACACGGTTGTAGACAGACATTTGAAATCTTGCAGACGACTATCTATTGCTAATCAACCTTTAATAAACCACCAAATTTACTCACATCTTCCACCTTGTATGTCTTGTGGCAGAACGCAACACTACAACTTCAGAGTTCAAACACGTAAGGAAAGACATAAATGCTCCACTATTTCATATTTAGCACGTCCTATGTGATAAAAATTTGTAAGAGCTAATCTAATTAGAAATCTGTACTCTTAAAGTACGGATTGTTATGTAATGCAAAGACTCCTGTTTCGTATGCTTCACATAAACACATATTGCCTGTCCAATTTTTCCTGACGTTATATATATATATATATATATATATATATATATATATATATATATATATCATTATTCAGATGTGTACATGGAAAAAGAGTAGCTTGTTGAGATACTGAAGGCTGAAAATTCATATTGTACTAAAAATATTATCGAATAAGGCTATTATTATTACTATTATTATTATTAATTTTTGCACAAGTTCTGTGGTATTTTAGACTATATTCTGTAGGCTGAACAGTATCTGTTTACAGCTTTAATTAAGCATATTGTTACGTTTATCCATTTAGAGATAAAGTCGTTGAAAGGAAATTTCTTTACAGAATTTCTGGTAATCACTAAAATATCCAGATTAAGATGCATCATGATTCCATCTCAAATTTGACTTTTATAGTGAAAGTGAAATATGATATCTATCATTTCTAAGAGTGATAAGGTATCTACAAAGAGTATAGATTTCCATCTACGCATTCAACAAATGAAGATGTTTCAATATGGTAGCATCGTTTTCCGTTATCGAAACCCATGGTTATAATTGGTCCAGTAAATTTATCCGATAAATACAACAAAGAACACTGCATAAATTATATTGATAGTCAAAATTCCAGTATCCTACAAACAAAAAGCTACATCTTATTTCAAACAGAAACTGGTGAATGAAACTTCTGATTATCAATAATAAGAATTTAGAAACATTTACTAATACTTGATAATTCCTACTTAGCGTTAAAAGAAAGATGATTTTTACTTGTGAAACAAATGTATAATAAGATAGAATAAAACAACACTTTAATTGATACTTAGACATTGTATGAATCTGTAATGTTGCACTTGTATTGTATTCAATTTTATTGTCAGTCAATAATCAAGTTTAAGTAGAAAATTTAATTGATATGCATTAGAACATTAAATGTCAACTTAAAATGTCATTTGTACTTAAACAATGATTTGTTTTAATTTAAGTTTACAGTGTGATAAACGCAAGTAAATGTAAAATAATCACTTGACTTAAATTTCGATTCTTCAAGCGTATAGTACTCTTCTAATTGTAATAACTAGTGAAAGATCAAATTGAGATGGTTTGTGGAGATAAGCATTAAGTTTAATAAATTGAATTCCTAGTAGACTGATGTAGGCAGATTACCAATAAAAATCATGGTGTTCAGACCTCTCAGGAGTTAGACAGTTATCTCTGAGGATAATAGATGATCGTTAAGCTATATATTACAAATTGATGGAAGCAGGAATTTCACCATTGGATGCAAGCCCAGGAGTGCAGACGGTTACGTGATCTCCAAGCTGAAGCCCGTGGGGAGGAATCTAGTATGTGCATTGCTGAGGAGTCCCATACTAGGACGAAACAATTCTCCAGTGGTCGCTGGTTTTAAATGGTACTCTGCCAGCATCATTCTTTGGCTAATTTAGTCAACTAGTAAGCGATTAATTTAAATATATCAGTTTAATCATAGAACAAATTTATTCGGGAGAGGATTCGTTTTGATTGAATTTAACTACATACGTGTACAATCAAATATATTTAGGTGTGTCCGACAAACACAGTTCATTGAAACCATATCTGAGAGAATTCACGGGCATGAATTAGTAAGCAGCAGTAATGATTAGTCAAATCGTCGATTCTACAACATTTAATAGATTCAGGGTTATCTGTTTTAGACATATGCTTTGACATCATTTTCAATATTCACTCACAGAAATCAAGAAGTGTTTGCTCAATTTTATGTAGCGGAAGTCTATGCTATTCATAACCCATTAACCCTAACTATGTACAGAAATAAATTCTTCAGCTCCTTTTATTGCCATAATTATAGATAAATCATCTTTTTATTTTACCTTAATAATTTTACTACTATCATTTAAGTTGGACTGTGACTGGTAAGTGAAATTCATAACGCAAGTTTCGTCCTATTTGAATCTTGTCGGCTGGGTGTACCTACATCCTAATATTATTGTTCACAGTGGGACTCGAACTCAGTCTGCATTTTGTCAAACATCACCGAGTTTACCACTAGACTACTGAGTCCAGACAGTCATAATCCAACTTAAATAATGCATGTGAATAATCGTTATATCGAGGCAATCCGCTCAGGATGCACATATAGCAAGAGAGACTGACCAACTTGAGTTCATAACAAATCAATTAGAATATACAAGTTCATCCTAGTTACTACTAACCTTTTAAACACTGTTTCTTTTACAAATTATAGATTAAAATTCACACATTCCAACATAATGATACTCACAGTTACTCAGTTTACTGTAATGATCATATACTTGTCACCGATTTCCCTCGACCACTGTTGAGTTGTTTTTTATTCCTAACGGTGCTGAATTTCACACCATAACTAATTAACGTTTTAACAGGCATTTGATTATAAGTTGACCTATATATTGTCAGCATATATATAGGAAGGCATAAATAAAAGAATGAATTCGTTGAAATGGAATTCCTCTCTGAATGCATTTATTTTCTAAGAAACGATTCAATAATGAGTAAATTAAGTTTTTTAATCTAAACTGCAAAAACTTGCTGACATGCTTCTAGGTTTAATTGATTTTATTCTCCTGGATAAGATTAATAACAAAAGAATACTTTATTCAGATCAAGCACCGTTAGTTGCTTTTAAAATATGGTTGATGTTTTTAGGATCAGCTGACTTTTAAGAGGCAATAAACATTGTCGACTTTTTCCTTCTACAGTCATGCCATAATTTTACCAATTTCTAGTAAAAAATATGTCTGTTAGAATCAAGGGAAGTAATATGTATTAAATGTAAATATTGATAACTAGGTTAAATGATTGGTAACTTAGGATGGATTTTTAGATCTATACATTTGTGTTAGTTTATTGACATGCAAATTAGTTCTGGATTTCGTACTAATTGATTTCATTAAATCATCAGTACCCTATAAATATATGTATTTATATATCTAATTAATTGGGTGTATACAGAACGTTTCACAGTATATAGCATAAGAATTATGCGCTCATTGGCAAGATGACCAAGCATCATATGTTATGATTAAGTCTATGATAACAACATTAAGAAAAAAACGAAATCTAAACGTTCAGAAAAAATTTTAACTTGATGTTAAACTGTTAACTAAGAGCGAAATGTGATAATTGCTTCATTATTATAAAAAGCACAAATTTTATACTTGTAACACAGTAAACTTTAAGCAATCTGGTTACATATTGCAATTTAGCTACAGTGACACCTTTAAAAAACTGCGTTGCCTATCACAAAACAAACCAGTTATTCAAGTTATTTATTGATAAATAGCATATATAAAATTGAAGCTTATACTATTTATCAAAAGTCACTGACTACTTTTAAAACAGTGATGAAATATGAGGTTAAGAGTGAATCCAAATATACGTATTGACTACATCACATTTTCATTGATATGTGAAAGATTGGAAACTTGAAATTGTCATTTATTACAAAATCTAACGATATAACTTATTTATCCGACCGATGAACATGTATTTTTGAGATGATTACTGACAGTCACTTTTTACATGAATGTAAACAATAATCTACTAAAAATAAACAGTACCTATTCTCAAAGGTTTTTAATCTATTTAGGCTACATATGGAATAAAAATTATTAATCTATGTTATAGCCTAATTTAATCAAAAACATCATGAATACTTCTAATTTTGAATGCTCAAAAAAGTCCTGAACCTGAGTTAATGTAATCCAAAGTAATTCATTTGTGTTTAGTTTTAGCACATATTAATGCCAATACCTTTCTACTTATTTTTTTCGGAATGTAATTATTCAACAGATTCAACGGTGTAAAATGCTTCAATAAATTTGTAACTACATGAATACGAGCTTGTCATCATAACACTTGATAACTATTAATATTACCAATTTATCTGTAATTCAGCTTATATTAGATAAATTTAACAAAATAAAGAATGAAAGTAACTTGCTTCAATCTATATTGACTTTTATATTACTTACATTTGTATTATATGTTCAAACTATAAGCTTATTTCAGGTTTTATTTGAAAAAACATCCCCAACATTCATCTGAAAGATAATTTATTAAGTTAAGCAACTTAAATTAACTACATGTTCAACTATACCAAAACTGAAGACTTTGAGAAAATAAAAGTAATTTTCAACAGACTCCGATAAATTTTAGTCCATACTATAGACAACGAAAACATATGAAAGTTTGCAGATAGATTCATAAATGATTAACTAAATAAATGATATCTGAACTAAAAGAGATTAGTGGATAACACGATAACATATGAAGAGATAAGTAATTAGATTGAATTTCATTTGGAACATTTACAATGCGATTCAATAGTATAGGTCTGTTTTAACTGGGACATAGTGTTCATTATAGAATTAACCGTTAGTCACAATCAAACTTAAATAGAACGCATATTTTGTCACTATAGTCTTGAAATTATTTTTATATATTCGTTGTACTGAATACCGTAATCTTCTCCAAGTACAACATAAGGAACAGCATTTAGATTATGTAGAATGAAATCATCTCAAAAAAAATATTTGTGTGATGTATGTAATAATAACCACCACGTTAATTTACAGTGATATCATGGTTTTTCAAAAATTGTTTGAATTTCAAATATTATTAAAAACAACAATTACATGAAAAAACTTCTTAAAAACTAGTTGTTCATCAAGGCTCTGCACTAATATATCTACATATAATCTACAATAAAAAAAAGATCAATATCAATCAAGTGATGATGGTGTGTCAGATTACAATATATCAAATACCAATATGTTCATGAAGATTACTTCAAATTATTACTAAATTGATGAGACGAACAAACCGATTAGTAACCAACAATGATAACTCGTGGATAAGTGAATGAATGATGATATGTGGATATGAAGTTGACTGATTACACAATATGGAGGAGGAGACTAGATAAAATGCATTGATACGGTAGAGAATATTGATACGAGATTTGTAAAAGAAAGTGAGTGGATTGCATAGATAAAAGAGACAGACCAGTTTCGAATGCACCTAAGATTTTCAATGATTAATGTATAGACTGACTATAAATTTAGAAAAGTAATTTGATGATAGTTACATAAGAATAAGGGGACAACTTTTAAGAAGACGTTAGCACACAACGATCAAATATCTGAAAACATTGAGAAGAAAAGCATATTAGTGAAGTTTGTCGTTTACAAACAACTGAAGCTATTGTCATGCATAACCACGAAACTAATCTGTTTACTCAGAAATAGCTTTTACTATCGAAATAAAGCACAACATAGCCAACTCAAAATAGATGTCTGTTTAGTGTTTTACCCAGTTTATTTTTCGGTTTTCAATTCCTCATTGTTGGGTGCTTACCTCATTGTAATAGTCGCCTTTTCATTTTAACATAACCATCATTAAAATATGTTTCTGAATTTATTATCAGTTTACATAATAATCATTAAAAACTTCGTCTAGGATATTTCATCATTTCAGTGTAAGTAGAATCGGTCAGTCTCTTTACTCTGTGCGATTTATTCGCTTTCTATTACAAATCTCATATCAATATTTTCTACCGTATCAATGCATTTTATCTAGTCTCCTCCTCCATATTGTGTAATCAGTCAACTTCATATCCACATATCATCATTCATTCACTTATCCACGAGTTATCATTGTTGGTTACTAATCGCTATGTTCATCTCATTAATTTAGTAATAATTTGGAGTAATCTTCATGAACATATTGGTATTTGATATATTGTAATCTGACACACCATCATCACTTGATTGATATTGATCTTGTTACTATTGCAGATTATACGTAGATAAATTGGTGCAGAGCCTTGATGAACAACTAGTTTTTGAGAAGTTTTTTCATGTAATTGTTGAAACGAAATGTTTATATAAAATTATTGTTTTATTGAATGGTTTAATGGTATTTTTCACATTATTCAGAGGTTATTGCTATTTGTCATAACATAAATTTATTTTGATTTCTTCTACATCTTTGTCAGCTTTTCAATACATATTCATTTAACTGTATGAATGTTTACGGTTCTGTTAAAACTTTTTCATGATCATTCTAATTCAACATTTTTGTTGTTGGCAGATATGTATGCATTAGAAACTCAATGTATTTTTGACCAATAGAACAGCCAATGTAGTTGCTTAGCAACATGTTATTAAACAATGCAATGTTTCAAAAAACTCATACAAGCAAACGAAGCAATTAACCGTTTGAACAATATTTTTACATTGTAACAGTTAGAACAATGTTTATTAAGTTACGGCATTTCATCGATTTTTTTGACATCTTGACTAAATTAACTGGTTTATTTATACTCGTCAACTATTCCTACTTTTCTTTCAAGATGGTAAGAGTTAACTACTATGTATACAGTACTTGGTCTGTCTAACCAAGGGCTTCTAGTCATTTAATGCTACATCATAACGTCCAATAGTTTTGCTTTGGTCAACTAGCATTTCTGCGACGCTGCATTAGCATGTTCAAAGAAATCAGTTATTGACAGTTCTAGACATTTGAAATAAAGACATGAATGTAAATTTCACACTTATATGCAGTACTAGTCCAATAAGGGATCAGTAGTCTACTAAAAGTTAAAAACATGATACAGTGAACATGGGATACGTTAAAAATATCTCCGACCATTTTTATTTTACTTAATTTAGATATAATTTTCGTGTATTTTTTCTCAATGGTCACAACTACATTATAACAGCTTGTTGCCTTATTTCAATGTTATTTACTTCCAAGGCTACTTTTGTCACTTAAATGCAAAATGATAACGTGACTTAATAAATACCCCTATCAAACAGTTGCATTTGAAATTTCTAGAGACTGATTATTACTAATGGGGAAGATATACATGTCTATCAATCATCTTGATTTCTAAATTAAACTAAACAACACAGTAAATATTCACTCGTTGGGTGTAATTTTTTTTATTGTCTAATACTGCTGAGATTCAAATATGCCTACATATAATAATTAGGTATAGAGATTTAGTTTCGTTAGCACAACTTACTTTAAAGCGCTTAAAGTGCACCTGGTATATGACCAAGTTACGTTTGTCGTTTAACCATAGAAACTTCTAACGAGTGAACTCACACTTACGATTATGAATAAATCAAAAAGCAGTGAGGGATGGTAGACAAGTTATATTTGATCGTAAATGGATCGATAATAGAATAGCGACGTCTAGGCTGGCTAACTAGTGAGCGAGTTGTTTCTTTTGTCATGTCGTGATCTGGTGGTAAAGCTTCACTGAGAACCTTCAACTAATCGTGTTCGCTAAAACAAAAATTGTTAGCATCAATGACGAGAGCTTATATAGCTATTGATTTAGGGGATTAATTACCACTACACACTAATAATAGCTGAATCGAAAATATAACATCGATTAATGATGATGAGAACGAATATACCTGTTAGATGGAAATCAAATCACTGAGTCGTGATAAATAAAAATTTATGTTAAGTTGATGGTAGGACCAAATTATAAACAACATTTTTGTTCATATTGTTCTGGTTTCTCTGTGTGTAAGGCAACGGCTTTAAAAATACTTATAAGGTCAAAACATACTGACTTTAGTAGATTCCTATTAACCATGCAGATGATTTTGAAAGAGGTGTTGAAATTAACTATGGAGCCAGTAGTCAGGAGATGTTCTACAATCATCCTTCTATTGATGCTGCTGTTGCCTTTCTGTAGCCACTTTGGTTAGTGTTCTCGGAATCTACTGGACAATATTCGCATCGAACAACTTGTATATCTTACTCTACAGCAGAAGATAAATTGATCGATACATCTGGAAGAGGTCAAGTTTGATAGTTTTTTTTGAGTAAATCACAAACAATGGTCTACCTGAAAATATAATTCTGAGAGTAGCTACGTAAACACGTTTTCTTATTAGCGTTCACAGTTCTATTTATGAAAATATCGGTACACAAATTACCTTTGAACTCGATAGTAACGTTAAATCTTTAGGATTATCTTATTTATAGTGGATATTTCCAAGCTTCTCTATCCATAAATGATAACAATCTTATTCAGAATTATACTGTTATATGACATAGATTCATAGACAATTACATTAAAAATAAGTAAGCAAAACATGATCATAATAATATGTATTATACCGCTTACCATTTCATCCCAACATAATTGTTCGTACTTATGCATTTCTTCTGTTAAATGTTGTAATAACGATTGTTTTCGTCTGTACAACTCGTTTATTTGTAATTCTTCATTATCAAGTGTATCTGTTTTCAATAACTCATTGTTACTAGTCAATGTTGTATTGTTAGCATCATGTATTGAAGTTTGTTGATTTATTTTATCATTAGTAGATAAATGATGACTAGAGTCATCAAATCCATGATTATAAGATTGAGTATTGATTTCGGCTTTCATTATTTTGTCATCTACTGTAGTCCCATTTACGTGATTGTCAAGGGTATTATTCTGAACGACAACCATTGGGTTGATCAAATAAAATAGCTTATCTTAACATGTAATTACCGATTGTTGAAAGACTGAAATAATTTGACAAGTATTTTTATACAATTCTCAGTAAGGTTGATCATTTAATTCAATGAGATTTTGCCATGTATTGTTCAATTTATATAAATCCTTCTTTTCCAACTTTTGTTTAACAATGTAATGCCTACAAATAAGTAGTGTGAAAAATAACTATCAAAATAAGTAGTAAAAACTAGAAAATAAAATAATTGAATAGCAGTAGTTCAGTAATAGTCATATCGTCAAGAAAATAATATTGGCAAATTCCGGTTTAAAAAGTGAGCATGGTATTTACTTCTACACTATTAGACTTAGGAAAGTAAGCTTAAGAACTAGTAGGATTCTGTGCAGATAACATCTAAGTTGATATGATAACAATTTTGTTACCTTGAATGGCAATATCTGTCAACTGCATTACATAACTTTTTAAATTGTTATCCAGACAAATCCTCTGCTTATTCACACATATTTATAATCAGCCAAGAATGATGTAGCAGATCCCCGTTAATTAAGTCTGCAGCTAAGGTGTACACTATAAAGTTTAAGTTACTAAATAAGTTACCCTTTCTTGTGGACATAAATTAGTTCAAATTAAAACTGTTTGAATCATCTTCGAATTATTTTATCACTTTTATTAACTACATTTTAGTCATTCCCATCATCAAGATGATTCACATTCATTTCTGACTAACTTCATTTGAATGAGTAAGTTAACCTGTAAGTGTAATATTGATTTTAAAATATTAGAACTGATAAGAACCGAATGAAATAAAAAATTGATTCATACTATTCTATTCATACCTTCGAATCTATTTTCTTTATCTTTTATCCATTATTTGGTTTTTCATAATGTCTATGAATAAATATTGAATATTGTTGGTATATGAACTGTTTGCATAGGTATCATCAAACGTAATATAGAAAGTTAACACTGTGACAAACATTCTACCAACTGCTATGAAGACTAATTAGATGAATGGATAGCTCTTGAAAATTTTATCCAGTTATTGCTTAATATCAGTTAATTTAACTAATGACTTTAAGAGAAACTAACGAAACACCTAATATAGTAGATCGAAAATTCCTATGAGCAATTTTAAGTATAATAAATCTTAATGTTCTTTAGCTTATAATGATAAAAGTTTAACCTCACTGTTAGCAAAATGTTAACATCTATAGTAGATACTTTATTAAAATATATCGACCTACTTCTGTAGATGTATAATCACACTAATCAAAAGTTACTAAAAAATTTTCTTAACCACTAAACTTAGTGAGATACATGTTTCTAAGTGTAAGACTTATCAACCGGGCATCAGTCTATTTTATATGAGTATTTTAACAGTTATCTAGACTTTTATATTCATTTTAAGTTGAAATGTTGACTTCGTGTAATATTGAATCAAAGTTGAGATGGTAGAGGGGATTTGTAGCTCAAGAAATGGTTTTGGTTGCACTAAGTTTTCTGAGATGGATGGTTTAATTGCGGTGATTTTAGACAAAGAAAAATCAATTAAAATCAAAGAATGATGTAGAAATTCGAACTTTGATCAACAGGTAGTCGATAAACATTTTGGAATAGATACAACTTATCGATCACTAACATACAGTTGTAATACTATGCATCAGATCGGTAGAGAATGAAATGAAAATTAAAGTAAAAGAATGACAGACATGTTAACAAAATAGCAATGAAATTCAAAGTCGACAGAATAAGCTGCCAATTACTTGTAGTGAACATTACATTACTCACTTCTACCTAAAATTTTACGCTTATGAAATTATACCGAATAATGATGAAAGTTCTTTAATCGAATCATCTACCTCAAAGTAAGCAGTATAACTGAAATAGGTTAGATTGTAATCATCAGGTAGCAATGTTTGACTCTATGGCAGACATGTCCTTCCATTACAATCAGAGTCAACAAGAAATTGTATAGAAACTAGATACACGTATATGTTTCTGTACTTCTACATGTAGCTAAATTACTACAGACATAAAATCCCCATAATTAAACCAATTTATTTTGCTTAAGAAACTAAGTTCGTCTTGATGAAAACTGTGGAACATTTTTAATTATATTACATTTATTTTCTAATTATAATTCAAGTTTCTAAATATACCAAAGTCAAATACTTTACAACCTACTTTGACACAGTTTACTAATTAACTGAACAACTTTTAAAGGATCATGATGAAGTCTTTTAGTTACTAGGTGAACTATAATCTCTATGATCACATTTTTTGACTTAAGTGATTATAAGATAAAGTAAAACATTCAGTAACCGTAATGGATATCTTACTATAACTTGATAAAATAAAAAAAAATGTGCAAATATCTCATTTTTCTTTCCAGAAGCTTTTTTTCTTTATATGAGTTCAAGCACTAATGGATATTGTTTTCAATGTAAGTTTAACAGACTGTAAACTGAATTGTATAGTTTAGATTCCAAACATCTTTTTATAAATAATAAATCATCTTTCAAGTGTATTTATTGTAATATTGAGAAAAAAAAGCTTTTGTTTCTATGTTTTAAGAAGAAGAAGAAGTAAAAACTAAAATATTAATTTTCTAAATTCCTAACTAGAAAGTTGATTAAAGTTCATAGGGAAAAAAAATTATTCTAGAAAACATCTTATAAGATTGTTTTAATTAACTGACCTCAATTTTGAAATAAAAGTGAATGAAAAATAATAGTTTACTTGAATATTATGAGTGATTTCATTAGTTCAATCTCATCATGAAACTCTTTAAAATGATTTATTCAAAATAAAGTTGATTTATGACTGACAGTAAAAATTCTTGAGTTGTAAGTCATTTTCTCTAATGTGCTTACATTCTAATAAATATAATTTCAAATAACTGTGTATTTTTAAGAGTTTGGATTGTGTTGTTTTGTTAATACACAAAACATTACACATAAATTAGAATGAATTTGTATATCCCCATTAAATTGTTATAGACTGAAGCTACTCAGTCTTTGTTGCCATATATGCATCCTTCGCATATCGCCTCGATATAGCGATTATTCACAAGTATTATCTAAGTTAGATTGTGACTGTATAGACTCAGTAGTCTACCGGTAAACTTGGTGGCGTTTGACACGAAACGGACTGAGTTCGAGTCCCACTGTGAACATCAACATTGGGATGTAGGTACATCCAGCCAACGAGTCCTAGATAGTACGAAACTGGCGTTCTGGATTCCACTTGCCAGTCATAGTCCAACCCAAATGATAGTAGCAATATTATTAAGGTAAAATAAAAAGATGATTAATCTATAAATATGGCAATAAAAGGGACTGAACAAATTATTTCTAGTCGGTGATAACTATGTTCACATCTTTGCAATTTAATGCAATAATAATTGGAATCGATCATTGATGCACTTAAATCCCAGTACATCATCAGAAAAACTATTAAACATTGTTATCAAATGAAACTTATTCTCAGGTATTTGCTTAATTGTATTGAGAACATAACGCAATAAGAACTAGGTCCGAGATATCTTTTAACACTATCAATCTCTAGAATTTACGAACTAAGAATAATAACGTTCTGGCCACTGTAATTACCTATTAGTGACTTTCTAAAGCAACATAATAGATTCTAACCTCAAAATAGCTGCATTGATGCATATAATAATCTACTTTTTACGGTCTGATTTTGTGGAAATGAAATGATTATCACATCAACAGAAAGTACTAAGTAGTAAATACAACTGAATAACTTGATTTATAGATACAGCAATTTAATAAATAATTCTGTTTTGTTAACATACCTAATGAAATAAACTAGAAACTATTCTTGATAATCAGAAAACAACAAAATTGAGTTTGACAATAATAACAGTGATGAAATGCCCTTGAAATAATTGTCTTCAGTGTGTTATAGTAGTAAAATAATTTATAAGGATCTCAGTGTAAGCTTGTGAATCAGTTTATTTCTACAATTCCTTGACAGAGTAGTGAGTACGTTTTCTAGTCATATAACTTATTTACTTTGTACTTTATCAATCATAGTAACTGCTTTCTTTGAGGTTTATGATTTCATTTATTCCTTCAACTTAACTACGCATGACATGTTTTTGTCAGAGTGACAAATTTACTGCCAATCTCATGTATTAAAACTTAAATATATTCCTTTACTTATGATGTACTTCCCTGTTACACCAAAATATGAAAGTAGCTTTCGTTACGATATATCAAGTTGATTCTTACCATTAAGCTCAGAAAATAGTTATTTGGGACATTCAAATGGTTATATTTCAAATTTTATGAATAGTTTCTTCCTAACTAATAATAATTTTGCTGGCTAATTAAGATGTTCACTTTAATACCTGTTGAATTCGCTACGAACAAACAATTTCATAAATAACAATATAATGAGTAGTAAAGGTGCATCGATATGTCAAGTGGAGGCCCACAGTTAACCAGTTAAATGGTTTACAGGTGTAGAGAATATACTTCTTCAAAGAAAGTAAACTTAAATAAAGTTTCTTGATAATTACTTTATCATTCGTATTTAGAAAAATAGAAAGTCTTACAGTTAATATCCATATATTTCGATTGGCATTCGGACTTTATACTGTACTGTAGACATTAAATTTGTGAATTGATATTATCATAAGTATTGTTAAGTTGGATTATGATTAGAAAGCGAAATCTAAAACGTCCGTTTCATCCAATTCGGGACTCGTCGGCTGAATGTACCTGCATCTCAATGTTGATGCTCACACAAATATTCGGATTCAGTCTGCTTTGTGTTAAACGCCACTGTGTTCACTACTAGACTACTGAGTCTAGAGAGTCACACTTGTGTAACGGGAGCGTATATAACTAGGATGAACATGTATCTTCCCGACGAAACTCGCACCATGGATTCCGTTCGCTAGTCACAATTCAACTTAACAATATTTGTGAATAATAGCTATTTTGAGGCACTCCGCTTAAGTTGCACATATGGCAACAGAGACTGACCATATTTAGTTCATGACAAATCAACTGAAGATAAAAGTTCATCCTAATTATGCTATCATAATATATCGAAATGATCTCATGGATACTATTATGTAGCAAAAACACAAGTGATCAATAACGGGGATTTACTGGCTTTGTTTGTAAACTAGTCAGTAGGACTTGTTTATAAACATCAGCTGATAATCTAAAACGTAATAGCTATTATAAAGTATAACAGAGATAAAATTGTGAATGTTGTGCACTAAAAATCGTAAATAGATTTACAGTAAGATTACAATAACATGGAAACGGAAATAAACATGACAACTATCAACAAGTCTCTGAAGAGCTGACAATTTAGAAAATGCAATTATCACATATGCTATTTGTTAAACAATCACAATTTCATGGAAAATACTTCAATATCACCGGAAATTGGCTCCAGAGTTTACACGTTCTAGTTGTTTGTCCTGTTATGGCACGCATACATATATTACGTCACGCAAAGTTTAAGGTGTGCCTTTACCACATCACTATGTGGGTTATATGTGTTATATATATTTATCAACATACGTAAATAAATAAATCTGTATATAATGCAGTAAATAGGTTGCGTAATTTCAGAAGCAAATAACTTTTTGTCTTGGTATGAAATCACTGAATCTGGTTCTCAGATAAACAACAATCTATGCATTACTCAAAATACATTCCAGGTAGATTACTTCTTCTCAGTATGCATGCATAATATTATTATATTTCTTTCCTTGTAGCATGTACGACTACGTTGATATAAATCAATGTTCTTATATAATTTCGTCATATTTCTCAGGGGAATAAACCATGTGCAGCTTACTTTATAAAATATTTTTTACAATCGATAAAAAGGAAATATTCATTGAAAACATTCATTTGAAAACGATTTAAAACCATTTAGCAACATTTTAATAACATTTGCCAAATAATGAAACTTAAATAATAACTTGAAAAAACTGACACCATTCAAGCAATAATTAATGTCATTGTTTTATTTTATTCTATTAATTCTTATGAAAACTTCTAATTAAAATATATCTATAAACTAGGTTACTAATAAAATAATTAATGCATTTAAAGTAATTTGAGAAGGATTATGTTTTTCCAAATACCACAGGTAAATTAAGTAGAAGTAGGTACAAAAGGTCCCAAGAAAAACATTACATTTTCTCTCTCCATCTCTACCTCACTCTTTTTTATTTTGTCTTTAAAAAGGAATGATTGGTTAATGAGAATTGACTGAATTGTTGATAAACGTTGAAAACAAGGAAGAGAGAATATTGAGTAAACATACTTCTGTCTATTTTATCGATTATTATTATTAAATTTCTAAGAAAATAAAAGGTTAAAGCTTTTCAGCAGAATCAAATGTGTATATCATTAAGATTATTAGAAGGAACGTCAACTATGATACTAATACTTAGGCCAACAGGTTTCAACTGTAGTTTCACAAATTTATAGTCTTCAGTACTTAAAGAAACCTTAAAAATTGGTGAAGGTTTTGTTTATTATCAAAATTATTGGCTTGTTAACGGTACTTCACAATTGATTGTGACTTGTAAACAATCAAAGAAATAAATATCAAGTTCATTTAAAGTCGTCATTTAGGCACAAAATGAACACTTTGTTAAATTTGTCAATCCTGATATCACGAATTGATCTGAATCAAACAACCATTGATCACCTGGATGCATTGGACAATTGAGGAGTCCCATACTAGAATGAAACAGCTGTGCAGGGCTTCAAGGTGATCAATGGTTGTCTGATTTAGATCAATTCCTGATATTAGGATTGACAAATTATCTAACTCCACAACCCCTATTTGCAACTTTGTTGAATGCTAAGTGTATATTATGATTGGTGAAGACTCCTTTATACTAGTTCTCAATAGAAAATGATTAAACCTGTATCTCGCTTGTAGGGGTAAAAACAATATTACCCAACCTTTATAAACTATGGTTAACGTTTGTTGATGGAAATTTTTACTAAGCATAGTAATAAAAGAAAAAATGGAATGATTATTGATTTATTTATCGAGTTAAAAGCTTAGATTGATCGAATCCTACTTCAAAAAAAGGCGACAGGCCTAAAGTTCTGAAATGTAGCTCCAAGAAAAATACATAAAACTGTGCTTAGTCAATGAGTTAATAATAATTTATTGCCTACATTTTACTACTTAATAACTAGTCATTCCAGTTTCATAGACAATTTTGATAATTACATTGAATAATTATGTCACGTATAGAAACTGAACATATAAAATATTTTAAATACATACTAAACAAAGAAATTTGCAAGACTTGAAAGAACAACATTAACTTTAAATTGTTAAATAACGATTCGCTTCGAAATGAATGCGTAAATAACTTCACAAAGAATCTCATAGTATCTAAGTAACATTTTCTGAATTGTTACATAGAATTAAAACAAATAATAATTAGAATTAAAATGGGTTTGTACGGATAAGTGAAAAGTTTGCTTATTTACCTATCTAAAAACGATGTCAGTTGACAACCACTGAAAACTAGAAATCACATAGTACCCAACTAATCCTAGTACAAATATCTCCGAAACATTGCCAACCCACGATGACTCTAGTTAATCCAGCCTACTGAATTCAGATCTCACTACAAACACTCAAACATTCACACACTACAACAAAATCCAAATTCTATAACACATCCAACTAAATTTCACACCTATATACACTAAGTCACCTCAATCTAATCACACTAATCAGATCACTAGTGACCAAATTCAACATGTCCATCAAGTCAATCACTAGTGAGAAGTCGTGACTGGACGAGTTCACACTTGTCACGAGTAAGACACCTATCACATCTGATTATCGATTATCGTCAAACTATATCACTTACTCATTCAAGTGCAAATTATATCATTGAACACCAGCACAGTGGCATTAATAGTTAGGCACTCACTATGTTAAAACTGAAGACAATTGATTAGATTTCCTAGTAGAATCAAGTGAGTGCACTGCTGAGATGTTCCACACGAAGATGAGACAGATATCCAATATATTCATCCAGTTTTCAGTGGAACTCATTCAACATCAATCTGTGAAGCATGCAGACAACTAAACTCAATACCACCTCAATTCAACTCATTCCCACAATCCGTTCAGGTTTATTACAGGCAATCATATTTTCGACTAGATTATATCAATTCAAATACAGCCTGACACAATAATTAATTCTCAAAATCAAAATATATTTGAAAATCACACAATAAATAATTGTGAAGACGTTTACGCTAGACGTGAAATTATGGGGTTTAATTTAATCAAATGTGTCTCCTTCATGAACATAAAACTTAATTGTCTGTGTTTTATGTAAGCTGTAAATGTGATGACCCAGACAAAAATAACCTGCATATAATTAAACGACAGATTACTATGACTACAAGTATTGAGAAGTTCATCCACTCATGTCTGTTATGTATATTATTATTTCAATCGTCACAAACTAAATCATTGACGTAGCCTGTAGGATTTGTAATATGCGATATCATGTTAGAGTTCATTCATTGTTATTTATTTCTTATCAATATTGAATACAATTGTTCATTTTTCTTTTAAATTCTTATAAAGCAAAATCTTCTATGTCTTGAAGGCGACTATCAATTATCAACTTCATAACTGAGATCATATTAGTAAGTAACAGTAATAAAAGTTGTAACGCGCAACTTTAATTATCTTGCTGAATGTATTTATAATAAGAACAATTATGTCGATTGTTACAAAACTTTGTTCTCTTAACTTTACTTCGATAAACGATAAGAATTATGTGTAGTATTTAACAAGCAACTTAGTGATTCGAAACTTTGGCTTTCTCAGAATGTTGAATGATTCCTTAAATTCAAGAAAGCCAAAAAATGAAGTACATACACTCATAGAGTATAAACAATTTAGGTGGTATAAAATATTACAAGTAAATTATCTAGCTTATTTTTTCCCAAGGTGATACTGAAAGTAAAGAAAACTTTGGCATGAGAGCTGCTTCTTAAGTTTCAATTAAAAGGTCAAAATTAATGTCACATATGTTCATGTTCGTAATTTATTTTGTGCAGAATGAGAAAGCATACATAATTTATCTTAAAACAAAATAAATAGCTTGTAAAGTTAATGACTGGCAATTTTATTAGTGTACTAAACCTATCTACGTATGCCGAGTGGGACATTGTGTATGTTTCAGATTCCTTATTATAGAATCAACAATAGCAAGTAATTGCTAGTATTCGTGTTATTTTCTTATACAAGTAACTTTTACAATTAACACGTATTTCCACAAGTTGACTTTGTTTCACTGTTAAGATATCCTACAGTGAACAGAAGTAGACTGTTACACGAAAATTCAGTTCAAACATTTATTATTCCTAACATTACATCTAATAATACATTTGTTTATCCTACATTGCTTAATCATTCTTAGCATTTGCTTAAATCTATTTCATCTATTTACGCTTTGTTAGTTTCTATTCTGTTGTGTATCTTAGGATAAAAATCTTCAATGGTAGTTAATTAACATTTAACTGTTAATTAAATTTGAAGCTTTTATTCATATCGTTTTTCCTTCATAGTAAACATGAACTTGATTTTACTTTCATTCCGGTTGGGTTTTAATGAAATAAAATATTGTATAGTTAACATCCATTTCGTTGTTTAATGTGTTTCATTGTATGTTCTATATTCGCATATTTAAGGTTACGAAATGCTTGTTTTATTGTGGATTAAAACCTTTTAGAGTTTCGTTTAAGTTAGATTGTGAGTGAAAAGTACAATTCAGAACGCATGTTTCGTTCTATTTGGGACTCGTCGCCTGGATGTACCTGCATCAATTTTTAGAATATTTCATGAACATTAAATACCCCAAAAACTTTACCATTTAGTGAAAAACTACCTTTAAAATTAGCTACATAATTTAAAGCATATGAGTTTATTATTTATCTACAATTATTTTGTACTTTACTCGGTTAGAATGGAACATTGTACTCACTACAACCAATAGCAGTCAACTTTATATCTTCGTAAAAGCCAGCTAACTAATAGCTGGATAAAATTACTATCTGTAACCCTTCGAAAATCAATTAAAAATGTTATTTCATTATTTAATCTAATGAAATTTCTCAGTTCTGGATATAGTCCCATCCCTAGTACACAAAAATATAATAAAGGTAACTTCTCTACCAATGCCAATACCTCTACAAACTTTTATAATAGAAGTATAAGCTGCACGAAAAGGAAATAAAAGTAAAAAGACCCTTCATTTCAAGAGTTAATGACAAAAATTTGCTACAAGTTAAATTAAAATTTTAAGTGTTTCGAAATCGATGTTAATTAAGTAATACCTTCGATTTATCATTAAATATTTTGGGTTTCTTATTGTTAATAATATGGACAGAAGTTTGTCAACCAGTAGTGCTATATTTATGTAATGACGAGAGTGACCTAATACGGCATTTTGTCTTAAATATTATTGCACTTAAATTGTAGCTAGTGGTAATCTCCAGAATGATTAAAAGCAAAAGTCAAATCTAAGTAATTGGCTCAGAATACGGTAACAGGAACTAATCGATATCCGACCTAAATTTTAAAAACGCGGTAATAACTTGCTACTTATACCTTAGTCTAGCTGAAGTATCCTTAATAGAACAGAATTAATTTCATTTCCCTTCTTGAATCTAATTTTAACCCAAACCAATATTCATTAAAATTTTCTGTTATACTCAGTAGATGAACACATTCTAGTATCTTAAACATGTAGAAATCAGATTATAAATATGCACACACTTAAATGCCATTTACATCTGAAATTTAAGCGAATAATCATTTGAATTAATAATTATGAAGAACCGAATAATACCCGCTTTCTATTGAAATTATTTTCGAAAAACAGTTGTAAAGAGTGACAAGTTAGAAAATTTGGTTACATACATTTTTTGTTATTGACAACGTCAAAAACGATCATGATGAAGTGACTCAAAACGTTCACGAAATAATTCAGAAGAAGTTGTCTCAGTAGTAGGACGGTAAATCTGGAACTTACTTGGATGATTTACAACAAGAGCTTAATGAAAGCTAAACCCCAATAGGAAAATCTAGTAACGGATGACGAAAGTAATTGATTTTATTGAGAGAAAAACTTCCAAAGTGAAGTATTATTAAAATGCACATAATAATTGTACGTGGTTAATAAATGTTTCGAAGCTATCAGAAAATAGGTAACATTTAAAACAAAAGCTATTCCTTCGAAGTACCCATTCATCCGACTGCAAGATATTCTTCCACAATTGGTTTTATACTTGCAAAGACAGATTTGAACCTAGATTACATTGCGTCTATGTTGTTCATATGGACTCCTCTTATAAAAACCACAAAGCGGTACCTATGAACAACGACAAAGTTATTGTATCGAAGTATTGTGAAGCACTTGTAGGACATGAAGTCATAGGCATAATTCGTCGTTGTAAGTTTGATACATTCCTTTTCAGTAAGCATTAAACTAGATTTCTTCTGATCTACGATGATTTTACTTAAAATACCGAAACATGACATTATCCAGCTTCTTTAAATATTCATCAGGATGTATTAACTAGCCATAGTCTCACAAAAAGATCTTTCGAAATATTTATTTCTGCCTGAAAGTATCTGATAATTATATTATCATCAAAATTAGCTGACATCTGATAAAATGTCAACATGATCAACCAAAGAATCGGCTACGATCTACAAATCCCACTTTACTTCATGATTGTAAAATACCTTTATTTTAGTTATGCAGTCACAAATATTCTGGTAATTTTCATTAATAAATAATATTGGTTAAAACCTTTAGGCTAAAGTTCAAAATTACTATTTTATTTTTGGTCATAAGCACGCACTTCTAGAAAGTTACAAACTAAGGTACAAATGGATGTTTAATGTTACCTAATTAACATTTATCAGTTGGCTTTGATTAATAACTTCAAATTATATAATACCTTTAAAACAAATCAGTTAAATGATATAGTGCATAGACTAAGTACAAACATTTATGAAATCAATAGATCAATCAAGAAACAATTCCATGTTACTCACAAAGCAACGTTTGCAATGTGAAGTTATTTGATACCATAGGACACATTTCTCGTGTTTTGTTTTGAAGCTCAACTAATCAATAAGAAATTGAAAATGTACATTTGTACAACCATATTTTGTAATCGTTTGCAAATCCACTGGTTAATAGCTAACTTCCTTATTTATTATTAAAATTTTTGAATTGACATGATTATGTCAAGGTACATACTAAGTTTAGTTATTCGACTTCAGTACAGATTGATGTTGGATAGACACCAATAAAAATCAGGAAGCAGTGGATAGCTGTCTAGTCTTAGTGAGGTAACAAAAGAAAAATGAACAATTGTATTCAATATTGATAAGAAATAAATAACAATGAATGAACTCTAACATGATATCGCATATTACAAATCCTACAGGCTACGTCAATGATTTAGTTTGTGACGATTGAAATAATAATATACATAACAGACATGAGTGGATGAACTTCTCAATACTTGTAGTCATAGTAATCTGTCGTTTAATTATATGCAGGTTATTTTTGTCTGGGTCATCACATTTACAGCTTACATAAAACACAGACAATTAAGTTTTATGTTCATGAAGGAGACACATTTGATTAAATTAAACCCCATAATTTCACGTCTAGCGTAAACGTCTTCACAATTATTTATTGTGTGATTTTCAAATATATTTTGATTTTGAGAATTAATTATTGTGTCAGGCTGTATTTGAATTGATATAATCTAGTCGAAAATATGATTGCCTGTAATAAACCTGAACGGATTGTGGGAATGAGTTGAATTGAGGGGGTATTGAGTTTAGTTGTCTGCATGTTTCACAGATTGATGTTGAATGAGTTCCATTGAAAACTGGATGAATATATTGGATATCTGTCTCATCTTCGTGTGGAACATCTCAGCAGTGCACTCACTTGATTCTACTAGGAAATCTAATCAATTGTCTTCAGTTTTAACATAGTGAGTGCCTAACTATTAATGCCACTGTGCTGGTGTTCAATGATATAATTTGCACTTGAATGAGTAAGTGATATAGTTTGACGATAATCGATAATCAGATGTGATAGGTGTCTTACTCGTGACAAGTGTGAACTCGTCCAGTCACGACTTCTCACTAGTGATTGACTTGATGGACATGTTGAATTTGGTCACTAGTGATCTGATTAGTGTGATTAGATTGAGGTGACTTAGTGTATATAGGTGTGAAATTTAGTTGGATGTGTTATAGAATTTGGATTTTGTTGTAGTGTGTGAATGTTTGAGTGTCTGTAGTGAGACCTGTGTTTGTTAGGTTGGATTATGCTGAGGTAATGAAATGTGTAGGCAATAATTGTCTCACTTCGACCAAGTCTATACGTTTTGTGTTTGATTCTATTAAATTATCGACGTTTACACTGCGATAGATTAGTCTCATACGATGTTTATACAGGTCTGTCAATGCTCCATAGTTTATTGAGTGCTTAGTTGACAAGATTCTATAAAAGTTGAAATAACTATATTTTCTTTTCTTATTAATTAGCAGAAAAATAAATGTATAATAATAATCAATGATTGTTTAACTGTAACTTACTTCTTTTATTCATGAATTATAATCCAACAGTATTTCAGAAATAAGTTGAATTAATTCCGACAAGAAAATTTTCTTTCATCTAAATTTTCTCTTTTACTTTTATCTTTCTGATGAACTGTTCGTAGTTATGTATAATGATCATTTGAATTCATTGCAACTTCTTATTTTTATGTGGATTGAATATTCATTCATAATTTCATTTGAAGATATTCAAAATGAACATTGATTATGAATGAATACTTTACGTAATAATCCATTAACAAATAAGAAAATTAACTAGTAATGAGTATTTTATTTTGTTTTGTTTTTTTCTCTTAGAAACTTCCCAATATCTTTAATTGTAAAATTAATAAATACAACGAACCAATCACTTCACTCAATTGAATCATACTGTCAAGTTGTTATATGTCCGTACAACTGATAAATACATTTTATTATGTATTTATGTAGAACAAACACATACAGTATAAATAATGCCTTTATTAGTAAATAGATAATATTCCATGTTCATTATTCTGTAAATACGAATAAAACTTAGTTGGACAACATTGTTTTGAATTGGATCCTTCTCAGATAATTTTTTGCGCTACATTTGTAAACAATGGAATAGATAAATGTGTAAAAAGTTAGCTTAGTAATTGAATACTAAAAATTGAGTTAATTCACAAACTAATATGTATAATTAGGTGTTGTAGAGAATGTTGAATGTTAACTTGATATCACGAATCGATCTGAATTTGGCAAGCATTGAACACCAAAAAGCACTGGACAACTGTTTTGTCCTCGTATTGGACTCTTCAGAAGTGTTCACACAAAGTTTACTTGTATTGTTTATTTATGTAATTAGTTTCAATATATTCATTAAATCATAAAAAACAAGTTTATTTAACGAAGGGATTTCTTTTCAACGAATTCATCATCAATTGTATGCATACGAGATAAACTGAAGGCTAATGAATAACTTCCAGTCTCCATAAAACACTTCCTTATAGAATATTCTTATTACTTAATATATTCGAGCATATTAACATATCATATATTCCTATCTTAAGTATCGTTCCTTTAGATATTGCTATTAATTAGAAACCTTAAACGATAATTATATCTAGTATATACAAAGAGATTTTCAATTATTAAAACTAATGATTATATGTTGTAAAGCTGCTGATGAGAAACCGTAAAATAAGTGAATCAATCTTATACGGCTATGATCATTGTTTTAACGTTTTTTGCAATTTATAAATCGGAAAATTGTACAAAATACTTGGTTATGACTTGAATTGTATACATTCAAGTGTTTTGGACAATGATTTCATTATCATTTCATTGAAATTATGAATGAAGTTTATGATGAGATTCCATCAATTTGTTTCTGTCACAAGGTTATTGTGCATTAAGAATCTTAGTCATTAATGAAGTTAAATTGACCGTAAAGAGTTTATTGACAATTAGAAAACATAAATTTCTTGGAAAATAGTTGGATTTAATTAAAGTTTCATAGGTGTTTACAAATATTCCTTCATATTTTGATAAACATAGTTTATTCAAATGTTTATTTTATCATTTCAAAATATAAACTATGAGCTGTTTACCAGACAGAATATGAATTCAGTAGTAACTTGAGATACAAATGTCACAGTGAACTCAGATTAGAATTCTCAGTGATGTAATTCAATAATCAAACAAAAGCTTTCACAACTGAAGATCGCGTGATACAGTTCGAATTCTCATATAAATCTATACAATGAGGGACTAGAATTTGATATCGCCAAACAGAAGTCAAGTACTATAAAAATGCACTTTAAACGCATACGGATAAAGTTAATATGTACTGTGATGAATAATAACAAACACGTATGATGCAGTCAACGGCATATAGGTGAAAACAAACAGGTTATAGAAAACACTGAACACTATCTAATAAACTAATGAATACCAGTAGAGAGAATGTTATCTGACGTAGATATGTTGATCAGACGAGTCCAAAAATGGGTCAAAATAAGCACCTTGGATTTCACTTGCTTAATGTTACTGTTGTTGCTTCAATGATATCTATGCTTCGATGAGTTACAAATATACATGATTTCTATCTTCTAAATAAAAATAAGCGTGTACTTCTAAACAGCCTCAAACAATAATAACAGTTCTTCAGTCGATTTCAGTTAACGTATAAACTTTTGACTTTGATCAATTATGATGTGAAAATAGTCGCACTATGAGTAATTCTTTACAAAATAGATGAAATTCGAAAAGCCACCCAGTAATGCCTACTTATAACAGATGATTTTCAAGAGAGTCATGAAGAAAAACATCTAGATGTGAACTTTGTGATGATTGAAACTCATCAACAAGGAGAACTTGCAAATTGGAGAAGACTAGAATTTCAAATTCGAGTTACCTATTGCGTACTAAGCTTTTTAGAACACCACTGACTTTCTATAAAAGTGAGAATTTCATGTTTAATAATCTCTCAGTAGTGACTAATCCCATGTTTATCCTCATTTTATACAGGAAAAATCACACAGTATACTATGTAAGTACTCACTTATTATTATCTATTATATATGCCAATAAATCAAATTTTTCGATAATAATTAGCTACCCTTAACTTCAACCACATCTACACTATTGAGCAGTTTTAGCCTTAACTCATCCTTTTTCATCTCGTACTATACTTTTTACATGAATTCGAATACAGTTACGTCTATTTTTCCTGAAGATCATACAAGGAAGAAAATATACCAACCATTTTTTCGCTTTCTCTTGAATTTATCGGTAGTTCTCTTCATGATGGGTTGAAAATTTTCACCCTAAGAGTACTTTAATAATTAACTTGGTTAACATATATGATGTGTTACAAGCAATTATTTCCATGTTTTTTGGAGGCTAGAAAATAAGTGTAGGATACAGAAGAGCATTCAGCAACAGAACCTGATCATTTTCAGTCGCTTGAAAAGTCAACGAGATCACACATACATACCTCTTGCAAACATCAGGTTATATGGACTCGATATCTTGGTGACGAATTCCATGGTGTCTGACACTAACCAACTAATTTTGTGTCGCGATGTGAACAACCATATTAGGATGCTGGTGGATTTATCTGGCAAGCCCAGAATAGAACAAAACGCGCTTCATGGATTCTTTTTGCCAGTTATAACTAGACTTTAGTCAACTAAAAAAGCATCACTTATCTTGTCATCGAAGATATTATGGTACTACAGGCATGTTTATAGATTATACGCAATAAAATGAAAAATTCTTAAAAACTTCTTGAAAATAAGCTAAATATGTCTACAGTTTGCAACACCTTCCTTCAATAAACAGAACTTATTATCAACTATAAAAAATAAAATGAAATAAAAAATATTAAAGTCACTTGTAATGGCAGCTATTAGTTAATACATTGCCTAGTTACTTTGATGTTTAAATTGGCTACAGATTCTTATGATGAAACACTTCAGAAATATGTCTGGAACGTCATATTTGTTGCATTCCCTTACTAATGATACTGTATACAGCTTCAGCACTTAATGGCACTGAACCTTCCAAATCGAAGATCAAAATAAAAAAGAAAAGTATGAATCAGTGTTTATTCCAGTAAGTATTAGATATAAAACAAAATATTCGGTTGTTTGTAATTTTTTTGAAAATGAAAGCATCATTACAATTCATCCAGTCTGTAAGTAATAGTCTTTTGCTACAGTCCAATGGAAATAGTACACTGCAAGATTCTCTATAATTTTATAAAACGGTGATTAGACAAAGTGTCTTCGGCTCTTTTAGCTTTCGTGAAAGCTTAGTTGAGGTTTCTGGGAGCCATTCCAGAAGAATAAATCCTGAATGGTTTGTGAAGTTACATATCGCTGATTTATTTTACTTGTTTTTTTTTCTAAATTCACAAATCTGAATGCTTTCTGTTGACAACTTTGAACATAATTTTATGGGTGAATAGTAGATTTTGTGAAGTGGAAACCTTTTTTATTCAGTTCAGTATAAAAGTTGTAGTATGTTTAAGAGACTGTTATCATATGGATAAATGAAATCAATACCACTAGATATTACTGAAAACTGACAAAATGATTTGTGACACTCAATCAATCATTTCGACACCATCATTGTTCTCTTAGAAATCAATAATTAAGTTAAAACATTCAAGTAAAATAACATGTAGGCTTAAAATTCCAAGTGACTAAATTGAGTTTCATTGCAATTTACCTACTACATCATGTTTCTTACCCCCTCATAAAAGGTTTTTTTAAAACTATGCAATTCATTTAACTTTTGTCTAGGAATACTTTGATAGATGTCAAGATTGTATTTGATTTGATACTTCGATTATATTGTAAAGAATAGAATGTAAATGTGTTTGAGCTAACGTCCTATGTGTAACAAAGCTACAAAAGTAAATAAGAAAAACAAGCAGAGATTAACAACAAAGAATACAAAGCGTGAAGTTAAAAACAGAGGAAGCAGATTCTGTAAGTTTAGGATTTGTAAATGCTGTAAGGCTCAAATTAATTTTGAATTGACTTTTTTCAGTTCAAACAAACAAATATCTCACACGGCTAATTTATGAATTCAATTTTGATTAGATTACGTTACTTATTTGATATTTCAGGACTCAGTTACACAACCAGAAGATATCAAAATTCTGGACTGAAATAACTTACAGACTGTCTGGATGTAAAATGTTCATATCAGTAAACACATTGACGTGGACCAAATATATCAACCCATACCTTTGAGCTCAATCAACTATACTACCAGAAAGTATAAAAATCTACAAATGACTACCACTAACAAACGAATGTCATCAAAACCATTGGTTGGACATGTGCACAATGACTAAAACGTTTGCAATTACATAACGTAGGTGTTGATGATATTGTCTATGCTAGTAATATACTCCTTTTAGTTAAACTATCTGACACAAAGAATATAGCAGCACCAAAAGAATCCATTTCAAGGAAAAATCTTGTACTCCATGTAAGTTTACATTTAAAAGTGAATAACAAATTTTAATAGCAATTAATCATATTACTAGTTAGCTATTGGATTATTTACATAACACATAAATGTATGAACTGGTTTTAAAGCATTTATTTTCATTCATTAAATAAATTGATTCAAAGATATTGGATTTGAATGGAATAAGAAAAATAATACGTCATTTAGACATTTTTTATCAGTTTATACCATGAAAGCATGTTGTGTTCTAATTGGAAACAATAATGAAGTAAACACCAACAGTGGTGTTTTTACTGTATTCGGGCTCTTTGAAGTGATATTCCAAATGATATCAGTAATTGATAAAAATATAGGTTTTGAATCAAATGCTATTCATAAAGCCACGTTCTTGATAAAACAAGTTTAATCATTATTTAATTGAATACATCAATAAGTATATTTAAAAAGAAGTTACTAAGTTTAATAAAATTCCATCATTAATACCGTATCAATTTTCTATATGTAAGTTATTAATATAACCCGTCTTCCCCAACTGCCCTAAAATTTTTATTAAATTTGAAGAACTCTTTAAAACAGACAACCTATTCAATGAAAATAATGTTGAAAGAGGCACAAAATCTTGTAAGGAAATACAAGATATCTCAAATAATGTTTGATGTCATATGTATCTCGCAGTAAATAGTCCCTTACTTCCAATTATTAAAGAAATATTATTTGTAAAATGTTTCATATATGACTGGATGAATTAATTACAGATTTCATAAATGATCAACTGTTATCATAAATGCTAATAAGACTTTACATAATAAATACTTATACATAGGCAAATTATATTTCATCATTATGTCAATAGATACAATCGTAATATTTTTTGAAGCAGCTGTTAGGCGTCTATAGTTGACCAAATCAGTATTTTGAACATTTTTTTTAAAATCTGTTGATATCAGTTGCTTCCACACAAAATTTTATTATCTCATGTTAATGTATGTGGCCCTTATAAAAGTTGTTTTGTAAAAATAATACAGTCAATTTTATGCATTTAATATAGTACCTTCCATTTTCCGTGTAGTTGTTTTGTTTATTTTATCTTCATCCTTAAAATGCAAGTTAATTATAGCCAAAAAATCTTCTTGAAATTCTTGAGGTCAGTTGAGAGAACGACTTTAAATTATACTTTATGTTCTTTTGATGAAATGATAACTACTATGGTATACTGTCGATTTATCACTAAAAGCATATGGTATTTGGTAGTCTTATCCTAAAGTGAATTGCATAGCTTAGTAACTAACATTAAAGTTATGCATTAATTAATATTTCTGATTTTCTAAATTTAGAAGATGAAATGTGTTTTTTTGTCCATTAGATCAAGATTTCAGAAGAAAACAATTTTAGATACTTGAATTTACAATGAAAATTTCAATACAAGTTTGCGTTTATAATAATAACTAGTAAAACAATAAGAGATAATTCACGTTTTTCATTAGCTAAAAGCTAAACTAATGTCTCTTGTAAAACTAATCTAGGAAATTTCATAATGAATTACTGGTCGTGAATACCATAATCTTTTGTCATTGTTTAAATGAGTAGTTCCTACAGTTTAAAGTGAACTATTTTTTTAAAGATTATAGTATTTTTCCCAGTAATCATTTTAAAGATAGAGATATGTCATGAACTCTGACCGAAACAAATAATGGTTAACACAATTATAGGTTAGGACTATTTCGATAGCCACATACAGTATGACTGACTGCTTGATTCCCTGAAATCTACCTTAATCCTTCTAGTCTCAAGTAGAATAGAAGAACACAAAATAACAGCTAATAACCACAGTCAAACATTCCTGTATTTACACGTAAAACCTGACGGCACAGCTAAACATTTAGGAAAATAAAATCAATACAGAACTCGTGTAACTATAGTACAGAATTGAGGCAACATGTACACAATAAATTAGTTACAGTTCATCAGTGAAAAATGACACAGTAACAGTTAATATGTCAAATAGGAAGTTAGAGTAAAGAGAATATGCAAATAATAGAAATGAGACCGAAACATATCAAATTATCTTTTACGAAAACAGTTCTGGAAGTTAGTTATCCATCTTCATTGACCCAGTCTATAACATACAGAAAGTCTATAAAAATGTGTACAATTTTAACCGCCATTTTTTTATTTCGATTACATTTTGTTTTATGGCAAAATACTAATTTTTTCATCAAACATCGCACTATATTTTTTCTGTATGTTGACCAATACTAATAACAGCCTGATCGAAACTAATACCATGAGCGATGACGTAAAACCGTGATTCTACATCTGCATGCCTATCCTGGGCTTCTTCTAGTTCCCAACCAGGATTGTGAAAATACAGATGGATATTTCACTAGCCAACAGTCATACATGGTTATCTGATATACTTGTGAAATCTGATAATACAGTGAGCCAATTAGAAAATTTGAATAGTGCAAGAACAACAACATTTGCAGAATACTTTGAATTCAATGTATTCATTGCATTCTCATCAACTACATACATGCTATTGAGTTTAAATAACTAAAATTATTGATACACATGTTGATTTTGTCAATGTTGTTCATTGATAATTTCAAAAGTATTGGTTATATCGACCTCATGTCCCGTGTCTGCCAAATGATGTATAATTAAACTTCTAAAAAAGGGTGTTTCTTTCAAGCATAAATTCTTTGGAATACCTTCAATAAATCGTTAAAAGACCCGTCCTTCTGTCCCTTTAATGTACCTGATTTTCTAATTATATGTGGACTGGTAAATACAATTGGACCTGACATGAGACGGATATTTGTCGATTTTCGTTTGACTTATTAAACATCATGTTTGTAGAATGTCAGTAGTTTGAAAGTATGGAACGTTTGTTCGCGAGTCCTCTTAAGTCTTTGATTGGACTATTTGGCTATTTGGCCCTTTGTAAATATTAATTGAATGAATACCCTTTTCGGGTTTTTCGGCTTCGAATTTTTGATTACAAATGTTGCTATATTTTTCAGTTTCTGTGTACCCGTTTTGTCGAAGACATCCTTTAATGATTGCAATTTCATATTCAAGTTTATCAGCAGTGCACAGTCATCTAGCTTTATAGCAGAGTGACTTCACTAAATCGCCTTTATAGTTAATTAGAAAAAACTATGAAAATAGAGGTATTGTCCATTCAAAGTATCTTCCCGAAATATAATCTCTTAGTGTAATTCTTAAATCTATGAATTAGAAGATTTTATTTTTTCGTAGTTCATTGTGTATTTGATGTTTGAATGAGCTGTATTAAAGATCTCAAGTAATTTTTTTGCTCATTTATGTCGTTGCATATGATAAATGTATCATTAACGTGCCTTCTGTAGAGTGTTCCTTAGTTTATTGTAAGCATTAACTTTGTCATTTTTCAGATTAGCTATAAAATCTGTTAGCGAGTACTGGTCCTAATAGGCTTCCCATAACTACAACATCAGCTTGGATGTATAATTTATTACTGAGTTGAAACTGGATGCTTTTTGTACATGGTCGAATGGATTGTATTCTCGGTACAAAAAACTGTTCGGAATGTTGACTTATTATGTTAATTGTCTCTTCCAGGGGAATGTTGGTAAATAATGATGATATGGCATTGGTTACCATTAGTTTATCAGATATATGTAGTTGGTCTACTAGTTCAACAAAATACAATGTGTCTTTTAAACTGAATACAGTCAGTTCTTTGCGAATCTAATTTATTGGCCAGCCAGCGAGTTAGTTTATAACATGGTTAATTGATCATGGAGTTTATTAATCTTATTGGTACATCAGGTTTATGTAGTTTGGCTTGCCTATACATGAATATTAGCTTTTGAATCACGTGGTTCAATTCATTATTGGTCATGTTGTCAATTATCTTTAGTTTTAGAAGATTGACATCAGTACAAAACATAAGCAATGATGATAAAAAGAAATCGAGTGGAAAGATAACATACATACAATTATTAAATTAGGGTTCTTGCTAAGAAATTAATACGATAACAGTTAGGGAATCAATAGATTGATGTGAATAAGGAATTTATACAAATAATAGAAATGCAACATTTAATCTTTATCTAACCAAGATATATAAAATGAAATTACAAAAGCAAATCGAGAAAATTCATGTGAAACTCAACTTGTTCAATGTATCAATTTTCTAAAGTAAACTAATTCTTTACCATATTTTTTTTAAACACTTAAAAATTTGTTTCATTTACATCAATCTTAAATGAAAAATAATTCAAGCTACATTTTGTGTAATTGAGATTAATTTTGATTTGGCGCCTAAAATAGTAAATAGATCATTAAACGAATAAAAAAAGTTAAATTACATTCATTCAATTATTTTTTTTTGTTTTAAGTATGTTTATAAAATGAAACATTTTTTTGTTTTTCTTTCCTTTTTTTCAAACTCTTAAAATAAATCTTGTGATTATTTTTATTCTTTTTTGTTAGCATGAATTAATATATTGAAATATATTGATTACTTTTTTATTTAACCATTACATTTTATTCACTATTCGTTTCAAATTAAACTAGAGATGATAATAATGTACTTGGTAACAATAACAGTGTATCAGCTTATTTTTGCCAAAAATTATTGATTTTGCATAGTTTTAAGGTTATTTTTTCGAATTAGTATTTGCTGAAAAATGGTATCACATCAAAATGATTGCATCATATCATGTCAATATAGTATTTGTGATATTTAAAACTCTGTTGTTTCCGATATCAATCTAGAGTTAATATAAGTTACACATTAACAAGTTGATTTAATACTGTGCATAACTTACATGATATTGATAAACACTACTAAAGATATGAGTTTTTCAACTGTCCACATACTATGTTTGATCATTTATATTAAGTATGACAGTATCTGGTTAACGTTTTCTTTATTGTAATTATGTTGCCTTAGTTAATAAATCCAGTATATTGCTAATCTATATGTCTAAAAGTTACTCATATTTTATGATCACATAGTAATTTTATTCACGTATTTCAGAGATTATATTGTTTATTACAATCATATAATGCATAGTGTGTCTATAATACACTATAAGATAGGCATACAGGATGATGAAGGGCCAATTTCATGAAGACCATAAAAAAACTAGATTGTATCCCAAATTTCGAATGTTGAGCATTTACATTTACTGATATTATAATCAGTAAGAATGCCTACACGGTGACATGACATGCAGGATCTGACTTACCCACTGATGAAGTTTCTAAATTTCACTTACGAACAAAGACAATGTAAAATTTACTCTGATCTTTTCCCCATGTGATCCACTCAATCGTAAACACAAGTCGTTTCCTTAATTACCTTATCTCTGTTTAATGACTCTGTTAAGAACACGTGAATGATAATGCTTGATATATTCTATGACTGATTGCACTACATCACGTGAAATTAAGTTTGAGATACAATTACGTTTTTATTTACTGTTGTGTAGAAAATAAATCATTCAACAGAAAAAATCGCTGTCATATTCCACATAGATATTTCAATGTATTACATAATTATTTTGTTATGATTTAATTATTATCAATCTTGAACATTATTATGTTTAAAGCAAAAATCAACCTCACCATTTATTCATATAATAACTCTGAGTGATTTTAAAGGGTCGACATTAATTTTGCTGAATGTAATAAACAGTTCAGTCAATATTGAATATTTATTCAAAGTATACAATAATTTGTTTATATTAAAAAGGTTGTAATCATTTAGGTCATTCTCAATAACATTAACATTAACCTAATTTAATTTCATGTTAACTTATTTTTAAAAGTGAATACAACATTTACTTAATAGAGATTTAACAATGTTATCCAATCCAAAAATACCATGACATAATGTAAACAATATAAATTGAGTATAGATGAATTATATCATATATTCCACTATGTAAACTAGGGTACCTATATTATAGATTTATGACACCATTGCATAAATGACTTCATTTACTATGATATTAAGATGTAAGCTGAACAAGCAATAAAAAAGTTCAATTATAATAATTAGGTGTTACGAAAACTGTTTCATTTATTGTCAGGAACTGACCTGGACTAATTGACTACTTAAAGCTTGAAAGTATAAATAAATGTTCTGTACTTGTATGGGGTTCCGAAGCAGTATACATCCATAAACCTACCGAGTAGTAGACGCTGGGATTATCAGGTTTCTCGACAAATGACTAACGATCAGATTTCTAAGTTGGACAGTTTTCAACTATTGATATTCTTAACATCAGTCAAGTCCGAATATGTTTGCTCGGCTTCACCCGTTGACATCAGTAAGGGACGAAAGCCTACCCAATATGGTTTAATTCCATTAGTTACATCACACTAAATCTCTAGAAATGATTTCCTAAAGTCACTATTCGTCAATGGGTTCCACCTGAGATTCTTATAATTAGACGCAATAGCTCTCCAGTGCTTCCTGGTTCTTAATAGTTGTCTAATTCAGATTAATTCCTGAAATCAAATTTACGATCGATTCTCAATCACTAAAAATAGCCAGTTGAAAATAATTGGGGGGAAGGGAGTGAATCAAGTCTTCTTGTATTTATACACAGATTTTTCAGCCAACTCGAAAACAAGCGTTAAATAAAATAAAGCACCAGTGGTGACACTTTCAAATCAGTTTACCTTATGAGGGCGAAGATGAGCCTGACCAACCGGAAACTATCACAGGCCATGTCGCTAGATTTTCGATTTTTCAGTACCCGCTAGTGATTTGTTAAAGGGAAGAATTCTGTGAAGTTTATCGTGAAGTATCAATGGTAGCATTTAGAAAGAAATATAGTGACATTAATTTATAAGTTGTTATAAATGCCAAATTACAGATTTAAAATAGAGTGACTACTTTTATGTTTACTATTATACAACAAACTTGTAGAAAGTAGATCCTATAATTAAGTCTAATTTGTTCCAACATTCCCATGCTATTAGTTACTAACTAGAGGTGACTAGTGGAGTGAATGAAACAGTGAATATTGAAAGTCGGCCATCTGTTCCTGCTGAATTTTCAAATACATCTCCTAATCCATTCATCAGTATGTAGTGAGTGTGTTGTATAAAAATGATCAAGTTATTTTAGCATATTAACTAACATCTTTTATAAGTAATATTTGTACCTGTAAATATGACTAAACGAAACAATCAACATAGCATCACTGAGAAGATGAATTACTAAAGATTTTCTTTGAATACATTCGGACAATACATCTATGTGAATAACAGTATCTTTAGTTAGATCTTCGAACAATACATAGAAGCCAACAATTTTGTTTTCAGTTAGATCTTCATCAGAGTTTGTTCTGATATACATAATTTTTGTAAATATGGAAAATGTTAAACCAATCGACCATTGGTGATAATGAAAGCAACGGATTACGTAACTGACCATAATCAATGAAACGTGAAAATTGATTGTCCCAGAACAGGTTTACTAGTTGTGATAATAACAATAGAGATAACTTAAATTGATAACCCAACACGAAGTAAACTTAAACAAAAACGTTAAACTTATTAAAATGAGTTACGTAATATGAAACTGGATTGCATTCATTTATCCGTTAGTAAAGTTGTCTATTGATACGCCCTGTGTAAATCTTCAACTTTACTCTAACAGATAATAAATAATTAAGGCGTTCTACTTAGTTAAAACTGGTTGTTAATTTTAGCCTATCATCATTACATTAACAATATACAGATTATCAAAAGATCATTTGCACAATGAAAAAACGGTAAAATTTAACGTCAGAGCTACTTATTTTCAAATCGCACGAATACTACTAGAATTAATTATCCAGGTGTAGATATACTTCAGCTAAATAGTCTTGATTCATGTATTATAATACGAAGTTAATGAGCTATTATTGGACTAAATACTGAAAAACTCAGATGGGAAAGTAGTCGTTTTTGATATATATTTTTTTATCTTTTGAAAAAAGAAACATAAGACTCTTCAACAGTGAGGGCCCTCAATCCAAGTAAGGGAACTATCCCGGAATTATCTCGAACGCCTGATCCTCTGCACCACTAAGAGGGCGTTCAGCGTTATGATTCCCACATTTATTAATTTGTGATATTTCGTGACAATCGTCCGTTGTCACTGATGATTTGACAAGCTTGAACTCCACCAATCAGTGGTACCTAACCAAAATCAATTCATGACAAATACAAACACATAAACTTGATACCTATCTCCACAATAGCCAACTTAATTTAGAAATAAAGATGAGTTTATCAAAATTTATAAATCTTATTTATGATGGAAAATGACAGCAAATTATCTACAGCAGATTAACTAAATCCTAAAACTCTACTTATACTTGCTAAACAGGAATTTCACTGGAATTTTTTCATAATTCGTATAACATTGGTGTGACTAGTTTTTATAACTTATTTCATACAGTGTAAAAAGCATTTTCTCCAGTTTTTAATTATATAAGATCATTATTATTAATATGTAGAACTACGCAAAACTAAATATAATGACCAAGTTTTTATAACTAAAGCTAGGATTTGGGATCTTATCTATATTTGTCTCCATATCATATTTCCTTATTATATTTTTTTTTCATTCAGGTTGCCAATTCCAACAGATGTGATCTTTTTTAATCCATTCAACTTTCAATTATGCTTAGAGGAATTCAATTCATGGAATTATTTGATACAAGTTGAAATTTTAACATTAAGGGAATACGAATTTTATTAACTACCATTTTGAATTACAATGACGCCAAAAGTATAAAATACTTCAGTTTACAGTTAACTATCATTAATAAATATCAATTGATGTCTATGTATGTAGTAAACACTAACCAAATGAATATTTTTAGATATGCACTTGAAATTTATTACAAATAGTTCATCAAAATTAATTCTATACATAACTGACATATGTTTATATACACTATGAAAGATGATATTTATCATAAAATAAAGAAAATACAATCCATTTGTACATGCACTCTATGAAAGTTGTTATCAGAATGTAAATGTTATCTAGTAACTATGGAAACACTATGAAATATTCAATATTTCCATCCGGATTTCTAATTCTCTTAATATTATTTATCCTAAATGATGCAATAAAATGTTACATTTAGTTACTATGCACAGGCTATATACTGATTAAAAAAAACTGAAAACTATATATTAAAATTAAAAATTTTCGCTTCAATAAAGAAGATCTTAGTAACATTACAATTGAGATTTCTAACAGATACATACCTATATGTATTCATTGTATTGAAATGAGAAATGTTTTCTCTACTTGGATCATTTAATGAATTGATTTATGTAATAATTCATTGGTGAAAAACTAGTTTGTAAAATAATCCAAAAACAAGAATCGCATAGATTTTCCTTCGATCAAGTGAACAAATTAGAAATGTAAAATCATTTTCACCTGAATAATTACAAAATATATAAAGGTCATATTTATACATAGAAAAATCGAAGCGTATTCGTATCGACCCGTAATCAATCCAAAAAAAACACAATTAAATGGAAATATTCATCAAGTGCATTCATCGTTAAGTCATGAAATGGATACAAGATAGAAATCAGATTATATATCGTAATGTTGATTATTCAGTTTTTAGTATTAAAGATTTCTTTTGAAATGAAGTAAATAATATTTAGTTCTTTTAAATGTTATGTTGGTAATGTATTGTATGATCACCCTGGTACGAGTTACCTCATACAAATTTGTATAAGCAATGGAGCAATGGAAATATAATATATTTAACATATATGAAATAACATTCATAACTATGACTCAGTAGTGCATAAATCTTATAACAAACTGTACATTTATCCTGTATACTTAAGTGTTCATACTGATTTCATACCGACAGTATGCAGAAAATAATGCATACACCTAACTGACTAGATTTTATGTGATACAGATTAACCAAGATAATTTATTCTAATAATAAGTGTAGCTGATGTAAATCCTTGAAATTAACTAAATGAAATATAAGTATGCAGGTGATATTAAGTAAACTTTTTTCAAGCTAATGAATCCATCTAGATTCAAACGGCTAACTTTTGAAAAGAAACTGATTTCTTTGAAATACAGATCAGTTAGACAGAAAACTGTACAATCGAAACGCGGTAGACGTATCGCAATATTTGGTTCACTTTACAATTAAAACAAGGTTGTTCACTACCATATAAAAATATCAGTTGAAGTTTAAATAATTATTGGTGAATTTGTTTGAAGAATTAAAACATTAAAGAATCATTACACCAACCACTTATGATTTCAATGAACCTACGGGCTCTAACACACAAGGACTATATCGCTTATCTGAAATCCATAAATTAAGACTTAATTTTCGACGGATATTAGGTATATCAAAGTTTCCATTTTATAAAGCAGCCAGGTAACGTGTTCGAATTGCTGAACTTATATACAAATAAGTTCTTAATGGAAACTTCAAAGATACTTTTGATTACGTTTTCAGACTAGAGAACATGAATTACAACAGTAAACGCATACTATTCTTAGATATTACATTTTTTTCTCACGAATGTACATCTGTTCGTGACAATAGACTACATATATTAGCATTTATTAGAATACAAAATAAATATTGGAATTTAGGAGGCTAATATCAGAGAATTACTGTTAAGATATAGATTCATTTAGTCTATAGCAATATATACTTTATATAAGTTGATGGAATACTGTTGTGATCACCTTTGGACCAGTTCATTGCAGATATTTTTCTTGCAAAATCGGAAAGTAGATCTTACAATGATACAAAAGATAAGCTGCAATTTTATTATGGTTACGTTGACGATACTTTTATTGTCACCTATCAAAATGCATTTAGTGAAGAATTATTAACCCCTTTCAAAAAATACACACACAGCAATCATTTTTTACTACCGAGAATGAATGTTTCAATAAATTAGAATACAATAAACGGCAAGATGACTCGATAAGCAGTAGCTTTTGCAGAAACAATTTTAATGTAAATCAGTGCACTTGCTTCTATAGCTTTACCTCCTTCTTGACAAAAAAATCTTGTTTGATGTTATGCTAATAAAGCAAAAAGATCTACTTAGATAATACAACCAAGTATCAATAAGAGTTCACCATAATATACTGATTAAACTATAGCATCATAAATCGTTTGTGAAAACAATATGTGAACCTAAGGAACAAAAAATAAGAAACTAAAAGCGAGAAACCTTTATTTATACTACTACAATTCAGAGGAGATGTTGCTAAGGATGTTCTTTATAACAAAATTGTTAGGCGGTAAAAAGAACCCTTTAAGCAACATAACTTTGATTGTTATTTTCTAGTCCAACAGTAATTTTTATTCAAACGAGGGATAAATTGACTGAATGTATCACTTCAATATGTATGTATGAGTTCAGATACTCCCGCAGTAAAGACAATATTAGGCCCTACCACTAAGCAACCCAACTAACGGATAAGTAAACAAATGAATAAAAGTCCAATAAACTATGTATGTAGTTCAATTTTAACTCATTTGGCAGAGAGAGTTCATATAATTTAAAAATCAAATTATTCAAAGCAATATACTGTATATTACTACAACTTCCTAAAGAAAACCTGAATTCGTTTGTTATATATGGCAGAAATTATGTGGATTTCAAACAACAACTTTACTTTATGTGTTCAGAAGAAATCTGTGAGACATCTGTTCTCTTCTTGTCCAAATAGCACCTAACAGACTACTTTTTCATTTTTTTTTCAAGTATTTACTTCATCTCTTCCTTTCATACATTGTCTTTACCACATGGTTGATTTTATTTATCTGTTCGGACATTTTCTATCAAGATTATCATTTTAATATACCATCAGTATTAAAATATTTATTGACATTATCATTACTAATACACCTGTCCTCTGATAATCATTTTCTACGTCCTAGTGATTATGATCAGTTATGTAATCCATCGTTTTCATTATCACTAATACTTCGTAAATCGCCTTGATTGGCTTAACATTTTTTCTGTGTGTATATAAATGTGACTGTGTATTTGTTAGGTCGGACCACAAAGAAGCGTAACAAACTTTCAGAACTGTGTTTGAGAACACAAATTCATTTATTCTAACTATGTGTAATGTAAACATTTTGTTTCTATTATTGTTACGCTCCGCTTGCCCTATCCTCCCGTTTAGCATAATCGCTGTTATTAAACTGTTTCTTATCATGGACTACAGTTAATTAGTTGTGTACAAGTTGTTCCTATTCACTACCACTATTCCCCTCGTTTTGTATTCATGTTAATTTTCTAATTGGTTTGTTGTGTGGTCTGATCTTATGTATATATAAAAGAATGCTTGAAATATAATATGATTCTGTCTGGCTGATCTATTGGCTCGAGTTCTTCTTATTTCGGTTTGGGACTAAGTGGGCATAGGGCAGGCGCGCAATTACCAACTAGGCACAAGTAATTTGGCACTCGGCTCAACCCCACACACAACCTCCCCCCCCATTTTTCTCTCGTCATAACAATATTAGAGCAAATTATGATGAAGGTCTAATTGTAAACAATATTGCCAGCCCATATATGCTGTTCTAATTACCACAATGGAAATCTGCAACACTGAAATATAAATTTGTTTTTTTCTTGAAATTCAAGCCTTTACTATATGAACATTAATCAGTGCATTTATGTGGTTGAATAAATTGGATGTTCTAGAAATTCTACTTTAAAAAGAAAGTTATCTTCCAAGGATAGGGTTATTTGGAGAATACTGGTCTGCAGTCTATACTGTACGAGAAGTAACAGACATTGATTCATTAAATAAAAAATTCGTATCGCCAACAATTTAACTTTTACCTTAACAGTGTAACTAGAGACTATTTTAAATAAACAACTTTTAGAAACTTTTAATGAATAAATCACAAAGGACAAACTGTCTTAAGAATTGGTTTCGCTTTTAAAACACTTAAAGTGTAAACTGTATATTTAGATTTCACATTTTTCTCTGAGTATTTATTCAATAATATTCAATTATAAATAAGATTGAAATATCATCAAAATGATTATTTAATCAGATTTGATTATTTCATGACAAATCAGTATTAATGAGATTGTAAATGAAATCACTAGGTTGAATCTGTTGGTGGTTTTAGAAGAAGTATGTAAACATTTAAAAATTATTGTAAATAACAACAACAGTAAAGAAAGAAGAAACCAAGTCACCCATACACTACAGTAGAACATTAAAATATCCATGATGTTAATCAATTGCATTTATTGCTAAGGTTTCGCGAAGTAAGGTGACACCTCGATATCTGCTAACGAACATAAGACCAGTGACACAACAACAGGAAGCAAAGCTATGCCACAGCGCCCCAGCTCAGCTAACTAGAAAAAGTCCAACGTCAACAAGAAGCGTTTAATTCTACAGGCAGCCTGGCAGACGTATCACAACACACACATATCATGCGTATATATACAAAAATAGAGAGCGTCCTTGGAATGTCACAAAATACCGTACTAAAATAAACAACGAGCCAATAAGACAGCGTCTTGCCAATTGAGAAACAAAAAGTAAGGGTGAAAAAGGAACGTTTTCGCGCGAAAACGAGAAGTTTAAATTTACACATTTAATTCACAAAAATAACAGGTTTGCTAAGAGAATTCTTGGAATCTAACATCCCCAACATTTATATAACTTCTGATTCATAGAATATTAAATGAACAAATGGTCGGAAGAGTAACGGATTGTTATGCACAACATTTCAATGTTGGATAAGTACTTGTTGTTTAGCATGTTTAATTATTCTTCTATTAAAAATAAGAAATATTCAGTCGAACAGTCGTTTTTGATAACTTTGTCATCAGGCTTTTACAGTTATGAATCTATGAACATTTAATACGAATGGCTATAATAGGGGCCATTAGCAGTCCACGAAACCTCATAAAGGTTCAACCATAATCATCTTAAACGAGAGTAATTGTATAGACTAAATACACCTTTTGCTGATTAAAGATACTAATTTTCAAAATGTAAATGAATTCAAAGGCCTAACAGAAAACGCAGAATATTAGCTAACTATGATTTAAAAGTTGTCAAAGCAATAACAGCATATTTCAGAAACTTAATGTGATACGAATAAGCCATCTGGCGATCACACTTTCCTGCTTTATGGTTTATCAAAGGTTTCAAACCTGGAATGTCATTAAGTCTGATTCATGATATGTTAGATTCACTGTACTACAATAATGAGAAATAATCAGTGAAACTATGAGAACCCTTACATTAAGATCTGGTCAAATAAAGTATAAGGAATGTATTCCAATTGGTAAGCAGAGTAAAAGATGTACAATAGATATAACGTTCCTATTTACAAATATTCGACTAATAGTACCGATTGATAATATATACGAAGAACTGTCTGAAGGAAAAATAGACATACCTATACTAAAAGACGGAGAGAAATAACTACGCCTTAAATGTTCAGTCAACATTCTCTTCGTGTTTCCAATAAAACTTATAGGCAAACACAGTTGAAATGAAGTCTCCTCAAAGTCTGATTTTAGCTGATAATTGTCCATCAAAAGTAGAAAATAGGTAACCACACGACAAATTAGCAAAAGTTAATTACTACTATTGTTATGTGGATGACAAAGTATACGAAATGAACGTCGACAAACAAAAACTGCTCGATATTTTTAGTAATGTTAATCCATCGATTCAATTCATCCTGCAAGGATGAACACTAGGACGCCTTAGCATTACTGGATATCCTGGTTTCTATAATGATGAATGACTCTATATGAAATATCTAGAAAAAACACGGCCTAGGTAGTATGCCCGTTTCTAAAGTTTCATACCAGTTCAGTAGAAAATCGGTCTGACTAAATGTCTTAGTTACTAAACCAACTTTCTTTGTTCAGAATATTGTGAGAAGACTGAAGATAACATTGCAAAATAGCACATATCCAGACGATTTCATTCGAAAACGCATACCTGAATCAACATACAAGACATGATCTGACAATGTCAATATGAAAATCTTTTACTTATGACTGAGTTTTACTGAGTGGCATCTTAACTTGTAGACTCAGAACATTTGACGCACGTAGACTACTTGCCATCTTTCTAACCAAACTGGTGTTCACTTAATAAGTTAAGGATAACGTACTGAAAATGGTCTCTTCATTGCGTGTATACCAGCTTAACTGCTACTCTGGAACTAGTTACGTAGGCTGTAACTAAAGGTATTTGCACTTAAGTGCTCATACCAGTATGGTTGGGAACAGGAATACCGAAGTTCAACAACGACACACTAACACATCTGGTAGACGGCGAAAATAGAATCGAAATAGAGATGTGTTCTCTGGTTTGTACCACGTCTGATGAACCCATCTGAAAGAGTGTAAATATAGCTCTTATGAGTAACTGAGGCTATCGGTATCAATCATAGAAAACCAAACTCATGCATCCAAAAAAGGTATGTTTAGCCACTCTAAGAAAACAGAACAAATAAGTGGATACAGGTGGTTTCGGTCGAGTTATTGTTTGTATTCGTCATAAACTGATGTTGGGTGGGTACCACTGAAAACCATGAAACACTGAGCAATTATTTTATCACTAATAGAAGTGAATGATTGTCATACTATAAGACAAATCAAGAAAAATTGGAATTCTACAGTTTAACACCAACCTGCTTATTGGTGATGATGGCTAAGCTATTGCCGTAAGACTTGAAAACGCTGGGTTTGATTCCATGGAACAATCTAGAGTTCACACTCCTGAGTACTCATTCACTAGGAAGAAACAGCTACTCAGTGCTCCGTGCTTTATAATGGTATTCAATAAACATTATTCCTTGATGAACACAAATAACAATTCTTCTATTCATTTAATAAGAGAATACTGCATATTACTGTGTAATTTATACCGAAAATTCCACTTGTAGTTAATTGTAACTGACATCAATGAATATATCAATTCAGAGTATTCGACATACTAAATAAAAAATAATCACAATAACAGCTGATAATTAAGTTTTGAATTGAAAAACAAAGAACATGCTACAATATTCAGCATACACTAACTAACTAGGTGAGAGAAAAAAATGTCCAGAAATGCTGAACACATCACACTGAATATATTGTACTTCAACTTAACTGAATCATACATTTAATTCACTATGAAACTAAATTATAAACAGAAAACATAATTCTAATCTCTTTTCTTATTGTTTTTTTTTTTTTCATTTCATTTTCTTAGATACTGTTTTTTTTCTTCCTTTATTATACATTTTCATGTACACATTCTTTTCTTTTTTATTTCTCTTCATATACATTGACCATATGTTAGTGTGTTATTGTTTTGTTTTGTTTTTTCATTAAATAATAATTCAATGATTAATTTGTATAATTCAATAAACTAAATAAAATTGTTAATTTACAACATGTAATCAATGTACAACATACAAGAATGATGAATAATTCTAATTTTAAAAAAAAATTAATAAATAAATAGAAATCATCTGGTATTTAGCACTAAAAAATATTTTTTACAAAAAATGTTATTTTCAATTATAATAAAATAGAAAATTATGATTTTCAAATTTTATTTTCTATAAATGAATGGATTAGGATGTTTGGTAGTTGTTGGGGGAAAGGGGAGGGAGGATTCGGTGTAAGGGGATGGGAAGGGGTGGTGAGAAATCAATACTTCACGATTATAATCATTTAGAAATCGAACATAAAACTTTGTTACAATTAAGGGGGGTTGTTGTGGAGATAGTTAATTTGTCAATGTTGATATCACGGATTGATCTGAACTAGACAGCCATTGATCACCTGGAAGCACTGGACAGCTGTTTCGTCCTAGTGTAGGGACTCCTCAGCAGAGCGCATCTACTACCCTGTTGGGGATCGAACCCAGGACCCTCTGGTTCCGTGACGAACGCTTTACCATTGGACCACTGAGCCGGCTCCTAAAAGTTGATATTTCTAATTCAGTCAATTCGTGTTACGTTTGCGCGACCCTATCCATTGTCATCGGTGGGTAACTGCCTCACACCCGACACGATTGAACTCCACCAGTCACGTCTTCACACTAGAACTCCAGGAATTACCTCAAGGAGCGAGTCACTAGTGAGCTGATACTTAGTTACAATTAAGGGTTGTTGTGGAGATAGTTAATTTGTCAATGCTGATATTACGAATTGATAAAACTTTGTATTTATTTATTTTATACATTTGATTTAATTAAATCTACAGTGAGTTTTTATCTTCATCTAATTCTAAACACTTAGTCTAGTTCTAACTGCCATGACATTTGATTTCAATTTGTAATGTAGAATGACTAAAGAAGAATAACAAACTCTCAGAAATATGTTTTAGAAGACTACTTTAATTGTTTTAGTTGTGGATAACGTAAACATAGCATTTCTATCATTGTTAAGTTCCTCTTGCTTTATCCTCTCGTTTAGAATATTTACTGTTAGCATATCATCTATTATTATGAGCAACAGTTAATTTATTGGAAGGGCATAGGATGCATAAAATGTTTGCATAATATTTCTTTTAATTTCGTTTATTCGTGACTATATCGTTTCTATAATATTACAGGTACATCATTTAAGGAATTTAGATTTTGAAATCAAATGAATGAAATATTTCACATTTAACCTAAAAGGATTATTGAATAGCTTGTTTAATGTTAAATTATATTGCATCATGCACAGATTTTGTCTAAAACTAAAATAATTTTGTACTTTCAGATAGCTGTATGATAGTAAGTTGAGACTCCTTAAAAGAGAATAAACACGTCATTTCTGAAATAAAACGTGATATATTTTAATGGTTAACTCACTGTCTACCGGTTTGTACTTTTATAATCAACCAGTTCTGTTCACCAATAACTCCAAACTTAAACTCGGAGAAAGATTTCATGAGATTATTTATTATAAATACTAACTTATGAACAAAAGATTATTTGGGATTTGGAACTTTCAAGGTATACTGGTTACTTACAGTGAACAACGTCATTACTAAATACCAAATAAATGGTGAAATGTCTTTTCTGCGTGCACAACAAAAGTTTTGATTAGTTTATTTCAGCAAGTGCCAAGAAGAAGTAACTTAGTTGAAAATTTCCGCTTTCAGTCAACGTTTTAGCATAGCATATTACATGAACGATTTTTTAGGATTGCATATATCAACAGACTTCAACTTTAAAAATGCGATATCTAAGCAACAAAATGTCCAAATATTATTGAGGTTTATTAGCTTTATGGTTAGTACTCTTCTGTTATGTTACAGATGTAAATAAAGTGATAAATTTACTGCGAAACAAAATTTATAAAATTCACTATCGCCTCATCAACATTATAGTCCTATTTATCAAGAGATTCTAGAATTTTAAACTACATTGTATTTTATATCTTAAAACAGACTGAACTTTAAGACAAATTTATATACACATTAGAAACATCTAAGTGATGCGTTCATTCAACATATTTTTAGTTGGTTCATTTGAGCAACGTTGGTGCATAACCAGTAAGGACTCAAGCATATTTATGTATGTATCTGTATGATAGATGCCGGTACTTCTTACTTATCTATAAAAAAAGTATATGTAAGTAAGTTGTAACTTAATATAATTTAATGAACACCTACTTAAATGTTTTGATTGTTATATGAAAACTTCCAGGTTGAAGATATGGTATACTTGAGTTTCAGTTCTATTTCATGATGGAGGAAAATGCTTTTATCTTTTACTTGTCATTGGTACGTCACTTGATAAATACTTTAGTAATCATAGACTTTTGAATGCTTTACCATGGAGAAAAGCTGGATACAATTTGTTTAATTTTTAATTATGATATCTGTAGAAATATCACAATTCATAATAAAATACACAATGATCATTTTCATCCTCAACTTATACCTAATAATTCAGTAGTAAATATCAACTAAACATTTATGGCCTATTAGGGTTGCTAACTTATAGAATGATCAGTATTTTTTACTAGTGTTATTATCTTTTATTGATTTCAGCCTAAAGACTTATAAATTTAGTAGGTGTATTATCTACAACAAATGACTATGCTTTAATAATTCTTATCACTATATCTCCACATTGGTGAATAAACAGGTCGCAAACACACAGTTGTATACATTGATATCCATTCCGTAGTATAACTTACAAAACACATATTTTGTCAGTCTTATAGTACAAACTATACAAATGTTATAGAAAACGAAACCTAAACTGATTAAGAATCTTAATAATATTTACTGTTCTTCGGTGTCAGCATTACTTCTCAAATTGTCTTAAGGTTGAAAATGTTGAAAACATTTGTCACTTAAATCAAATTGCCTAATATTTTTCTTATTATTTGGCAACTCAATCTTTGAAGTTTAATTATCAAATCAACTAATCCTCACATATTTACATTTCATGGAGAGTTAAGTATTATAACTTCCTACTGATGTCTTATTATTATAAACCCTGTTTTAATTACTACATTCTGGTAATTTCAATACTGATTCAAGCGAACTGATAAGATAGTTTGCTTTGTAGTACTAAGATAACGATTATTTGCATATGTAAATTGAGGAAAACTTTCTTGAAAGCAATTTCCTATCTGATATTCTGTAAAACGGAAAGACTGATTACAATTCCACTAACGATATAAAAAATTGAAATTGAAAAAAGTGGCAACTCATTTTTCCTTCAGTTTCTTCCGCTTCATCTGTTACAGATTATTAAAAACATGATTTAACGTTATTATCCTGAAATCAACCATCATACGTATATATATATACTCATATAGTTACAAGTAACAATAATCATAATGGCTGATATCGTTTTATGGACTATTCACAAAACGAAGTGTTGCAATTATGATAGTGAAAGCAAAATTAACAGATCCTCACAAAACCACTGTATGATACACTAATTTATGGTAACTTCACAACTTAATTGAATCCATCCATATGAAATGGTGTACTTTATGTAGTGTTTTATTAAAATTTAACGAAGAGATAAGTACCTGTTGAATTATTCATCAACGTTTATTGATAATACATTTCTACAGTCAATAATTTGTAAATTTATCCAAAAACTTTGCACAACTAAGGTCTTTCAAATTTATGATATTTGATATCTTATAGTAGCTTTGACGTCTCTTATGATTATGTAAACATTTACACCATCTGTCACAAAAATAAGTGACAAAACTGAATGACTACAAAAATGGAAGTTTTGTGAATGTTGCACATTTTATAGTGACTATAGGACACACCAGCAAAGCACTTGATATATTATACACCATTTGTTTAACAATACGACACGTAATGATAAAACAAAAGCTTAATAATCTCACTGCATCATTGATCTTTTTCTCGTAATTATACTCAAATATACAGCAATCGCACCTTGAACAGATAAAGACATAACTAAATATTTCAAATAAAACACATGTATTGAACACTGAAAACATTTTAGATAACCTCATCTTCACTGAGATATCTTACTGAATAAAGTAAATTAAAAGTACCATATTATCGGTTATTTGACTAAATGTAAGAGCTACTGTGATCGATAATTGTAGTATAGATAAATGCCAAATTTCTACTGATTGATATTAAAAATATATATACATATATTATATTTGTCACGAATTGATGTTTGTAGAGTACTATTGAAAACCAGTGGTTACTAGGAAGCTGGTTTGTCCCTATATGGGATTCTTCAGCAGCGTGCACCCTTCATTCCTCCAGAGGGATCAAACCTAGGGCCTTCGGGTTGGCGAACGCCTAACCTCTACACCACTAGAGTAGTGTCCAGTAGCAGAATTTTCATCCTTCTTAGCTTGTTATATAGCGCTACGATTTGTCATTGTTACTAGTTATAACTGTCTCACTCCCGACAAACCACGACTTTCTACCTCTAACTTCAGGATGTTCCTGTAGTTACCAGGGAGCTGACTATTGTAAGTAAAGAAATATGGTTTTATAGAGATTAGTATTAAGTATAATTGGTCGGATTCATCGCAGATTCTACAACTAGATTTCGTTTCAAAGGTTGAGAGTGTTAGGCACTTTCCAACCTGAAGGTCCTGCGTTCGATTCCCCTGGAGAAATCGAGAGTATGCACTACTGAAGAGTCCCATGCTGAGGTGAAGTAACTGTCTAGCACTTCCTAGTTTTAATTGGTTTTTTTACCAACATCAAGCTATGAAGAACCTAATCAAAGTAAAATGTTGTCTAAATGTTTTCTATAGTCAATTATTGTATGCTTAAAATTATCATAATATGTGAAGGAAACAGTATTATAATTTCTGAAAAATATATTTACGTATAGAAAAGTATCTTGGAACTTGTCAGCAAGACGTATGCAGAGTATTTGAATTAAAGTGGCTTGTTTTGTGGTATATACTCGATGTAAGTAGTTATTTTTCACTCACCGCTTGTTCGAATGTCAATAAACTTGACTAAATTATTTAAAAACATTACTAAATAATATGATGAGTAGTATTTATCAATTCGTTGTTTTTCATAGCTTCTTCTCATAGAGTTATATTATCTATATGTACATTACTATTTGTACATAATCATATAACATTGTAGTGTTTTGTGAATACCAGAAACCTGTAAGAATTCAATTAGTAGGGAAAGTGAGCTCCTTAAGACGACTTTATATTTGAATAGAACACTTAAAATGTCTATCTACTTGTTACCATTTTGATTGCACTCCGTAAGTTCATTTCATGTTTCCTAGATATATGCTAAACAACCCTATCATTTTGATATGAGTTGCAAAATACACATCAAGATTCTATTTTATATCATTTTACACTGACCTTAGCATTTCAAAGTTGTCACTTACTACCTCAAAATGCAATGCAAAGTATTAGTTCTTTTGAAAAGTTTTCTTTCATACTTACACGTTTCACTTTCACTCACATACTCAAGAGGCAACAAAGTTTTTTTTTTTAAATGTTCATTGACTAGTAATTTTTTCAGTTAAAAATGAATAAGTTATTTCTGAATAAGGTTATAGTTACATTGTTACTCTATTATGATCAAAGCTTTCAATCGACTATAATCACTAGCAAACAGTAAACACTTTGTTCTAATTTCGAAATATAATATTTCTTCTGATTTAGCTTATTCAGGTAAGTTTCATTAATAGCCATTTTAAAAGTGACCATTAAAATACTAAACAGGCCAACATTTCCGGAAGAAAATTAGTTTGATTTTTAATTTCAAAAAGAGAAAGGATAAAATATAAGAGGTAGTTAACTCAAAATCCATTCAACATGGAATCTCCTTTGGGTTACTACTGATTCCAAGCCCGAATAACAAGATTCTCTAGAATTCGAAAAGCCGATGCCCATCTGACAACCACACCAACATATACTATAGGTATATAAAATGTTCACACGATGTGGAAGACAGGGAAGAAACAATCAAATAGCTGAAGAAATAAATAAAATACAAGTCTGAAAATACTTGGAACAAGCGAAACACACTGAATACAAGCTAGACAGTAAAGATTATCCTCACAAGAAGTGCTGTTATACTCCGGTCACGAAGAATAAAATGCCTCAAATACACAAGAAGCAGCACTAACGCTGTCTCAAGAAGCACGTAAAGCACTTATAAGATGGGAACCTCATGGACCTAGCATCATTAAAGCACCCTTCAAGACAAATAAGGAGGAGATAATAATAAATGTCATCCAGTGCTATCCGACCACCAACGACAGCCACGAACACGACAAACACCAGTTCAATGAGAGGCCGCAGTCAATCATCGAGAAATGTTCAGCCAATTACATGACCGTTCTGATGCGAAACCCACATCCCAACGTTAGAACGCACAACACCGGATATGAAGACATCATGGTACGACATCGACTGGAAGAAAAGAACGAAAACGCTAATAGGTTTGCAAACTAATGTGCCTTCAACAAAACGATTATAAGTGGCACCATATTCCTTACCCCTCCAAAATACTATACATGAAGCTACATAAATTTCACCAGTTTCATCACATTACGGAGAACTAAATCGACCACATCTACACCAATAAGAAATTCAGAAGAACCATGGAAGACGTAAGGACAAAGTGAGGGGTTGATATAGCTTCTGATCATCATCTGGTAGTGACCGAAATGAAATTGAAGATAGCAACTGGACAACTGGAGTAACAGTATTACGAAAGTTTAATACAACCCATTTTAGAGTATACTAACAAACTCAACGAATTCAAGATAACTCTCAACAATAAGTTCCAGGCTTTTCACCACCTACTAGAAGAAGATGAAACTACTATGAAGGATAACTAGATAGGGATCAAGGAAGCATTAACCTCAACATCATAAGAGGTTTTGGGACGTAGGGAGCACCACCATAAGGAATTGATCTTTGTTCGTACTCTGAACATGTTACAAGAAAGCAGGAGTAAGAAGGTAACAATTAATAACAGCCGAACAATAATAGAGTAGACCAAGGCACAAGCCGAATACATAGAAGCCAACAAACGACTTAAGAAGAGCAATAGATCGGATAAACGGGAATACGTAGAAGATCAGACATTGATGGTGAAAATAGCTACCCAGGAAAGAAACATGAAACCCCAATACAATACAATGAAGATGATATATAGAGAATACAGTGACCCGGAACGACCGATCAAAAACAAGGATGGTTAACCAGTCACTGACACTCAAGAACAGTGAAACAAGTGGGTAGAGCACTTCGATGAGCTCTTTCACAGACCAGCCCTACTCAACCAATCGGTCATCAAAGCAGCATCTACAGATCTCCCTATAAATATCGACCCACCAACAATCGAAGAAGTCAAAATAGTCGTCCGATTGTTAAATCAAGAAAGGTGAGTCAGCATGGCTAGACAACATACCAACTGAGGCACCAAAGTCAGATATAGGAATAATTGCAAAGATACTCCACATTCTCCTTAGGAAGATTTAGGAGGAAGAACAGGCATCAACAGACTGGAAACATGAGTACCTCATCAAGATACCACAGAAAGGAGATCTCAGCAAGGGCCAGAACTACACAGGTATCATTCTACTTTCAGTACCAGGAAAGGTTTTCAAGTGGATGAAAAATCCGGTCGACGCCCAACCTCAAGACAACAGGTCAGATTACGTAGGGATCGATCGTGTACTGACCAAATCGCGACGCTACAAATCATTGCTGAACAATCAATTGAATGGAACTCACCAATCTCCATCAATTTACGTGACTATGAAAAGATATTTGACAGCGTAGATAGGCAATATTATACAGCCTTCTTCGACTTTATGGTGTACTTGAGATGGTGGATAGTCAATATCACACGGATTTCATATGACGGACTACACTACAAAATTGTGCATGGAGTGCGGTTCACTGATTCATTCGAAGTGAAGACTGGTGTCAGACAGGGCTGTACACTCTCCCTCTTCCTCTTTCTGCTAGTGGTTGACAGGATCATGAGAACTGCAACATCTCAATGCAGGCACGGAATACAATTGACTATTTGGATGTGACAAGACGACTGAAACTCAGTAGATGACCAACCCAGCTCTTCTATCCCACACACAACAACAAACGCTGGTGGAGACGAACAGTGTAACAGCAGCCGCTTCAACCAGCAGTAGGCTTCAACATACACAACGGAAAAGGCAAGACTCTTAGATATAAAACAATCAGTACTAGCCCAACCACACTTGACACAAAAACTCTAAAAGATGTGGAAACTTTTACATACCTGGGCAGCATCATCGATAAACGAGGAGGGTCTGATGTAGATGTGAAGGTTCGGATTGGCAACGCAATGGCGGCATTTCCACAACTGATAAACATCTGGAAATCAAAACAACCTTTCAGCCAACATCAAAGTCAGGATTCTCAACATAAATGTAAGAACGGTTCTATTGTATGGGGCTGAAACTTGGAGAACTACGAAAAACATCCTTCAGAAGATATAAGTATTAATAAGCAACTGACGGCGTAAGATACTTTGGATGCGTTGACTAGATACGAATAACAACAACCTTTCGTGGCAGTTAACAAACCTACCAATATCCAGCCGAAATAGAAATTATAAGAAGACGCTGGAGGTTGATAGGACATACATTCAGGAAATCATTAAACTGTGTCTTGAGGTAAGCACTAACTTTGAATCCAGAAGATCAAAGTAAAAGAGTAAGACCAAAGAACACATTGCCTCGTAAATTTTAGACAGACACCAAGAGAATGAACAGCACTTGGGAAGAACTGAAAATGAAAGCTCAGGACAGAGTTGGTTAGTGAATGCTGGTTGTTGGCTTATGCTCCATGTGCGGTGACAGGCATTGTCTGATTGATTGGTTGATTAACTCTAAATCATAAAATGTTATATCGGGTGATTCGAGAGGGGCAACTAACGTCTTGAATCGCTCTTCAGAAGACTGTCTCATTTATTTCCAGTTTGTTTATATCGATCATTTTTTTGGGTTTATTGCCACATTTCCATCCCGTTAACCTCTTCACTGGACTCGTAAACCGTTATTATATCACTTGCCTACTCAGATACTATAATCAATTAATCACGTATCTGTACCCTTAGTCCGTAATCACTATTGTTTCTGTTTCAAACAAATCTTATTCTCCCTATTGGTGTGATGCGTGGTCAGGTTTTGTATGTATATAAATGGATGAGTGGAATATAATCTGACTGCCTGGTGATTGGCTTAGTTGTCTGTATTCTTCATTCGGCCTGGGGACTACTATTCATGGGACAGATGTTTGTACACTGATTGGTACTATCGAGGTCACTGTTTTCCATGTATCGTGATTGACCCGATTATTCAAGATTTAACAATATATCTGTGAGTTCTGATTGCGAAAATATTTAAAAAAATCTGCAAAGAAATAACGAGAATAAAATTTAACTCACTGAACAAGATGGCAAATTACTTTTCCACCTGCATATGATTTTCAGGTAAGTATCTATCACGTAATTCAATAATTACAGATGTATCAACGTATTCACAGTAGAGCCAAACCTTTATTCACGTATTCCATAATGATGCTACCGAGCTGGCGTAACGTAACTAAATGTAAAATGCTTCGAAATCGTGGCCTTGTGATTTAAAGTTTACTTTGTTAACCATCACTTCCAGTATATACGAAGTTCGCGACTAAATAAAAAGTTGAAAAAATTAATAACTGTTAACAAAAATATAAGCACATCCATAATTAAACAATCGTAAAACATATCATAGTAACTTGTTGTACAAAATTGAATATAAGCTATAAAATTAAGTGATATAAACGAACTGACAGGTAATTAAATAGATGGATTGAAAGAAAAAAGGTTCACCTTTACAAAGTTGTAAAAAATAATAAATACATATCGAAAAATTTTATTGAATACCACTATGGATTGTAATTATAACTGAGTATCAAATATGCATAGGTTACTCTGACATTTAAACAATATAGCTTAATATCAATCAATTTGATTGTATAGAATGATACTTGACTCTCAATGAGGGAATTCATGTAAACAACACATTTTGTAAAAAAAGTTGACAATTACACTTTTTAATTAGATATTATGGGGAATGTTGAACTTCTAGGTAAATATTAGTTCCTCTAATGGCTAAGCATTCAACTCAAATCCTAAAAGTCTTGGGTTCGATTCCCTAATGGGTGGTAGATTAGTACAGCTGAAGAGTCCCTACATCAAAATGAAGTGATTATTTAGTGTTTCACGATTTTCAATGAATGTTTAACTCATACTAAGTTGTAATAATGAATTAAAATATTATACTTTAGCCTAAAATAAATGAATATTAGTGCAAGTGTCCATTAGATTAACGTTCCTAGTGAAAAATGCTATATTTCTGCGTACATTACACTCTGCCTTAAGAATGTTTAACAATAGTAAACATAGAAAATGTCAAAAGAATGGATCATTATTTAATTTTCTTTTTACTTTCTGAATAGACTAATGAAAGCAATTATCAATTATAAAATTGTGACTTGATAGACTATTGAAATTTAGGCAGTTGAATAATGTCATGATGCAAATCACAATATGTACTTCTTAGTACTCTGAAAGCATGCTGTAGCAGCTTATGTAGTACATTCAACACCTTCAGAAAGTTTTATAAAATGGAAATGTCATTAATCTGGTTAAATAATTACCGAACCCTCTAGTTATGTCAGTTCTTGATTGGATAGATACTAAATATATTAATTAAAATAAAATTATTCATGCGTCGGTACGTTAAGCTCTTTTTAATGGTCAACGGTAAGTAGTTTGTTGTGAACCAGGAGAAATCTAGAGAAGTCAAATGTTCAAGTACCAGATTTATAAGTATATGAAGAGTCTAGTCCAGTTTTACGTTACAATTACAAAGACTACTAAGTGAAATATTTAGAAGGAAATCATCTCAATAATGACGATAATCATTTTCCTATTATCAGTCACCTTCGTGTTGGTATACTAATTTTGAAGGTTTTGCTTACTTATAGTTCTCGTAGAACTGAACATATTTGAAATTTAAATGAGGGCTTCAGTTATTTTAGTAATTAAATAGTATGATGCAATGATGTTTAGGAGTAATAATTTGTTGCATCCCACAATACACTTCTTACATATGCGAACTTATAATAACTACTAAAGATAGAATCTTCATTACCAGTTAGTGAAAAACTATGTATGTAGGTTGTCGCTCAGCCCAAATAATCATACATAATTCTCCAGCGAACACCCTTTCGTGTTACACTAGTTCATTTTAAAATTCTTTTTAATATTAAAGAATATTGAAAGCATAAATTGGATTTGAAATAACCTTTGTGATTGAAATTTAAAGATCCATCGGAGAAAATCAAGAGAATAATCAAAAAACACAATTCAAAGTATATTTTTGTGTAAGTGGAATCATAAAATTAGTTATAATGAAAGTTAAAGACAGAATACTTAAGGAGAAATAATAAAATGGTATCTATGAAGTTAAATGTAGTGAGTGCAACTTAATTTATGTGACAGAAATATCTAGACACCTGACTGTTAAGGTGAAGGAACACAAACTATGTCTAAAACATGTTTTTCGATCTTTGGAAGTTCTCAAGAAGCTTGAAAACAGATCAGGTGATTTCGCTACATTCTTCAAAAACCGAAATAGTATTGATTTCGCTGGAGCTAAAATATTTGAGAAAGGTTTAACTGTATAAAAAGAACGGTTGATATCTGAATCAATTTACTTACTAGCGAACTCAAATGGCTTGGATTGAGGAGACGAAATACAGCTGGTCACCACACTATGTCAACTGTCGATTAATAAAAGTGCTCGATTGTTAACATCTACCTCATGGGTATTATCTATTAAACGAACAATTATTGACTAATCAAATACCGTATTGGATTTATCTCCGATTATTTTATTCAATGATGTTGCGTATTATTTAACCAATGTTAATCATCATAATCGTCAGCATATTTACACATGTTCTAATTGTTCAGCTGTCCTTGCCAGCAGCTCGAGGCTTAACTTACCATTGTACTCAATAAAAATTATTGGTAGATAAACACACCAATATGCACACACTACTATTTGGTCTGCATTTATACACATGTATTTTGAAATCAGATCTGTCTCATATTAAGAACAATTAAGAACTGTAAATAGAAAAACATTTAATGCTGCCAGATTAGTATTTTTGTCCTACACTCAACCTATGGTTTTATCAAAGAATAAGAATAGATTTAAAATAATTTGTCCCACTAATAAATTTTGATAATGCAATAAGAAGACGAAGTTTATCAGAGCTATGTGATATATTTGCGCAATACATTTCGAACAATCTGATCAGTACAAACACTTGTTAAGGCATTTATATATGAAAAATTAAAGGTCACTAGACGAATTAGTTATAAGCTAAGTAAACAAGCGAAACAATGTGAATCACACTCTATCAAGGTAGGTTGAGTGAAAGTACAAATTGTTTTTGTACACACAAGGGGAGGTTTGAACTTCCGTTTAGCTAAGGCTTCAACAAACCTTAGTATGATTTCTAAAGCACTTTTTTATACAATACCAAAAAAGATGATTTGATATCAATTATGTGAGCCGTCTCAACTAAGGTGTTTTCGCAATAGACGATGACAGTTGTTTGTCCTGTACTTTTAATTTTCCTTTTCGAGTTCATTTGTTTTTGGAACTATTTAGGTGTGTTCAGCTACCCTAACATGCAGATCATGATTGCTGCTCCCTGTGTATGTATGTGTGTCCAAGCATACACGTAAATTGATAGACACAGTGGGATGTGATGCATTCGTTTACGTGCTGTTTAGGTTTGTTGTGAATCAATACTCTATACTTTTCTATTACTACCTTGGGTGCATAAAATGTTCTGTTGACGAACTGACTTAAGCCTTGTTTTAACACAAAGCTATTTGAGTCACCTCTGAAAGGTAACATGATATAGACTGATTCTTTAGGTGCTAGAAATACATTAGGTTTCACCATACTGCAACATTTCCATGGATTTATGAAGTTTTTTGGATATCCGTTCAGCATTAGCAGTTTTTGTCAGCAGATTTTCATTTTCCTAAATAGTATCATAAGTACAAATACGATTGATCTTATTAAATAAAGCTTTTACTAGACTCTTTTTATACTACCCGGACAATAACTATGAAAGTTCATATATTGCCCAATCTATGTAGATTTTCTGTAGACAGTAACTTTTGATTGAGCCATCATACCTCCGATTGATTAATATATCTACGAAAGGAAGTTGGTTATTTTTCTCCTCTTCAGATGATAAACTTATATGATTTTGGACTGGTATTCAGTTTCACTTAGTAAACTGTTTGCAGTCGTCGATTTTCGTACAAATAACAAGGATATCATCAACATACCGCCTATAGAGGAACATCTCCTCTATTGAGTCTCTGGCTAGGTTTTCCTCATGTGCTATGTACATATCGGTTAACAATGGTTCTAAACCCATCGCCACTCCGTCAATTTGTCGAAAATATTCACCCTCAAGTGTAAATTGTACTTTGTGTATGTATAGTAATAATAAATAGTAGTAACAAAGAGTTGCTAGAGGAATAGGTAGTGAAAGACGACTTGACAAGACATAACCACATTAAATATCAATAGTCTTTTTCAGAGGAACATTAGTAAACAACGAATTTACATCGAAAGTACACATTGTCTGTTCTTTGATATGTTAATGTCACATAAATAATCAACTAGTTCAAACGAATCCTTCAAAGAATACTTGCATGAGCTCCATCGAATAGGGTTTAACAATTTGTTAGCCATTTTGAGAGATTATGTGTAGGGGACCAACATATGAATAAAATAGGGCACAGAAGATTATTAGTTTTATGAATTTTAGATAATCCATATAAATGTGGATATCCACAACCAATAGGTTTTAAGAAGTGAAATTCCTATTTATTAATAATATTCATGTTTAGTAGTTTCACTAAATGTGGATTTACTTTTCCTTCTAATTTATTAATTTTTTCGAATTTAACGTCAACCATGAATTCACTTTCATCACCCAAGATAGTTAACATTTTACTTTGTAATCACATCTATTCATAACAATCACTCCAGCTCATTTATGAGATTTCAATAGAACAATGTCAGGATTTGTCCGTAACTGTTTCAGTGCTTTGAAATGAAGAGAAGTTAGTGTGCTTTTCTGCTTTGTTCTGGAACTGTTGACTTGATGAGCTATATCAACTAGCTTAGCTTTACACCAACTTTGATTATCTAACGATGTGGGAACAAGCGTATTCAGTTGGTCATAAAAAATTTTCAAATTGGCATTGACTGCTAGTTCAGGTATATGTGTTATGGGCATAGAAAAATTGAATCCAAGTGAGAGTGCCTCCTTTTCATGGGCAGATAATACAATCGATGATAAATTAGCCACGTATTTATCGAGATTGAATGGAAACAAATCAATGTGGTTTTTATCAATACAAGATATATCCAGCTTTTTCCGAGTTCAATCTTTAGTTATTGCGAAAGTTCCTGAATTTAATATGGCACACTAGTGATATATCAGATAGTATCGAAGAAGAAGTATGATGATGGGTCTCAGTGAATAGATTGCCTGTGTCCTCCATCTTAATGTGTAATTACCAGTTTCACTGCTCTTGTGAGCCCAGTTATGTTAGGCCTACGACGAGGCAAGTCCGTAGTCGCACTTCGGAATATCATCCTATCAAGGCCAAATAAGCTCGATAAGAAGTTCCGTTCTAGCACGTTTAGTCGATACAGGTCATCGACTTGTAAATAAATCAACATTTAAAGTGATATATCCACTGAATTTATCCCACCATCTCCAGATTTGGCCTTATACAAACTGTAGGGGGCCACAGCTATATACTTCAATAAATTCATTATTTACTTCTATAAATCACTTGTTAGACCACTCTCTATGACTTAGCCTTCAAATTAATGTTAAGCGTTACACTCTACTCTTATTCTTCATTTTATTTCTGTTTTCATTCCAAATTATTGTTAGCAATTATCTTTAATATTCTATGTATATTTTTTCTAAATTTATCCTTTGTTTTTGAATCTAGGTAACTAAATTGAGTAACTAAGTAATTTCTAAATTAAAGTTCACATTTTTCCTTTTATTAATTTATAAACCAAACGTTTTTGTTTTGTTCACTTCTCATACAATCTAACCATTTTTACGTTATTATTTAATAATTGGTTTATACTTATTTTGATAGTTTACTCACCACCAGTTTATGGGTATTGGTTTCGTGTTCCAATGTAAAACTTTATGCATATTAGTATTGAACTATGATGAGAAACTAAACAAAATCTCTTCGCTCTATTTGTGTTCTTAGTGAATTATTGGGGAATATTAAGTGAAGCAAGCAATCATATTGGTCAATTGACCTTTAATATAATTTTACTGATTTTGATTAATTTATCAAGAAGAAGCTCTGGTCAGATTGTCCGATGAGACGTTTAAGTACTTAAATTTTAATCAACGTGATTTATTCTGTTTACTTGGCTATCGGTAACTGCTAAGAAAATTTGACCAAATCTTGACAAATTTTGGCAGAAATAAAGCATATTTAAGTTGGATTGTGACTGGCAAGTGGAATCCAGGACGCGCGTTTCGTCCTATTTGGGACTCATCGGCTGGATGTACCTACATCCCAATGTTGATGTTCACACTGGGATTCGAACTCAGTCCGCTTCGTGTCAAACGCCACCGCGTTCACCACTAGGCTACTGTGTCCAGACAGTCACACTTGTGCAACGGGTACATATGTAATTCAGGATAGGCTTGTATCTTCCCGTTGATTTGTAATGGGAAGATACAAGCCTATCCTGAATAAAGCATATTGTTGAAAGAATGTAAGCTATTGCATTATCATCATCATCATCATCAACAACAGCAGTATCATCATATAACCATGAACCGAGTTTAAAACTTTAAGGGTTTCAATTTGGTTTTTATCAGAATAAGTAACTCATGACCTATGTAATGTGTTATACGGTTGAATTTTAAAGTTCACTTATAATAGTAAGTTCCAGTAGATCGTTTAATATGAGAGATAAGAATAAACTTTGTTCGATCATATGAGTAGATGTTTCTATCACCTTTAATCTATATCTACTTTCCTTTGATTAGACACGAATGCATAGTCAGTTGGACGTTACACTGATAATTTGAGTTGCATTGTGGCTGGTGAGTTGAATCTAGGACGTGTGTTTCATAATGTTTGGGACTCATCAGCTGGACATATTTATATCGCAGTGTTAGTGTTTACGCTGAGACTCAAACTCAGTTCGTTACATCATACTGATAAGTTTAATACTGGTCTGACTTTTAAGGTGATTAGGACATTTTTTAACAATATTTTTATCCCATTCGAATGAGAAATAATTGGGTTGAATGTTGTTCATACTACATTAAATGCTTATTTCCAAACTGATTTCAAATGTTTTCCGTTTATTACAAATTTGAATTCACTTCCTAGCATCCAGACATTTTAGTTAATATAATGAAACAGCTGTCCAGTGCTTCTAGGTGATCATGAGTCGACTAATTCAGATCAATTCGTGATATCAAAATTAAAAGTCAGTTATCTCCACAACACCCAGTTATAATAAATGAATCAGTTGTTCAGTGCTCCATGTTCTTCAGACCTTCTGTAATTAAGATCAAATATGCAGTGCTTATAACAATCACATAAATTAGACTGTAAAGCTGTATTATGACAGTTATAAGAATTATGCACAATAATATCAAGTTAGCAGTTGGTTGTTTACTTATAAGCTAAGTTACAAACACCTAATAATATAGAAAAGCTTAATACAACAAAATACAAGTTATTCACTAGTGGGTAATGTTTCTTTCCCAATACAAATTACCATTTGTTGAATACATAATTTGCATTGTACATGGAAAAGTAAACATTCAGTATCTAAGTAAACAATATCACCCACCTAACAACACATTAGTTATAGTGATAACAGGAAACTTTTGTCTTAAACATACAAAAATATTTACGTAATTCGTATAGAAAAAGTAAATACAATGCTATTTTACAGATAATAAAACAAACAAAATATTATGCTTAATTTATTGCAAGAGACATTCTTATACAGTTGAGTTAAACAGAGACGTGTAAAGTGAGAGAAGTTCATCTTTAATTAAGATCCAACATTTATCTTAATATTTTCACATACATATAAGGCATAAAGTGAATTTCTTGATAACGATTTGTATGTTAGTGTTACTAAATTATTTTTTGGTTTGTTTGCATCATAGTGGTCGTACTACGTATTCATCTATTCTGATTAACACTGTCCTGGGCTATTCTTTCGAGTTCTTTCCATGTACTGTTCATTCTTTTCATGTCTGCCTTTAACTTTCAGCGTAAGATGTTTTTTGGTTTTCCTCTTTTCCTCCAGACTTGCGTAATTTAAGTTAGTCCTTGCTTTATCACAGAGTTTGACAGTTTTCTCAAAGTGTGTCCTATCCATTTCCAGAATTTTTCTTCCTAATCTCTTCCTCAGCTGGATTTTGGTCTGTTTTTCCTCTGTAATGGTAGGTTGTTATTTACGGCGTCTGACCAATGAATCCTGAATATCTTGTATAAGCAACTGTTTATAAATACTTGTATTTTTTGAATGATGGTTTCATAGTTTTTCAAGTTATAGCACAATAAGACTGTATTGACGTTTGTATTAAAACTTCTAACTTTGATGTTGGCTGGCAGTTGTCTTGAGTTCTAAATGTCCTTCAACTGTAGAAATGCAGCCCTTTATTAGCCTTGCACTGCCAATCCGTTTCTTCGCATTTTCTTTAGATCTTCCTTGTTTATCAATGATGTTGCCGCTCAGGCAAGTGAAAGTTTACACAGCCCTCCCCCCCAGAACTTCACTGTCAAATGTGGTTTGGGTGGTGCTCGCTGTGTCGTTTTTAAGGGTTTTATTTTTTCCCCATTGTATATGTTGAGGCCTACTGCTGGCTGCAGAGGCTGCTGCTTTACTATTCATTCTCTTGGTATAATATTGGACATTTAAAATAAATAAATAAGCCTTATGTAATATCCTTGGCTCAAATCCGTCGTAGGGTTGTAAATGAGTACTTTTGATGTGTCCTATATTAGGAGAAAATGGCTGTACAGCGCTTTCTGATTTTCACCGGTTATCTAAACCAGTTCAATTAGCGACACCAAACTTAAATTCAACAATCTCTACAACGATAGAGATATTTAATGTCTCAATATATAAATCTGTTCTTCGAAATGTAAAGTGTTACTAATTAGCTAACAAACAACGTAGCTTGGCCTGGAGCAAAGAAGGTTATCAGCTTGTTATTACAAAATTGTCATCACAATGATTTATAAAAATGAATGTAAACTGTGCATCAGAAAAGGACTTGTTTATTTCATAATAACCAAATAAAGTGTGCATTATTCACTCAACCTTTGTTAACAAGATAGTTTCATTCATCCATGATAAGAAATTAACACTTCAATTTTTTTTCGTTAATGGGTCGTAAGATTATTAAACTGAATGATAAAATAGATCTAAGTTATTCCTTATTCCACATTTTCTATTGTCTTGAACAAAAATATCATTTATACATCATAAAATGGAGACCACTTTGTCCGTAAACGAAGGTGGCTAATCACTATTTAGTGGCATACGATAATGATTGCTAATCCATTTTCAACCTTTGTTAGTGCATACTGACTAAACCATTAAGAATTGAATATAAAACTTGTCTTCCGTCGAAAGCATATTATCAATGAATGAATGAATATTATAAGCCCTTCAACTTCAGTAAATTCATAGTATAATGCACTAACTATTAATGTCTCTCCAGTTCATCGCCTTTAAACAACAGCTTTTGGTCATCCGGGTATGCTCACAGGCTATTTAAATATCTTGAGTCTAGAGTGCCTAATCTCCAGTTAAGGTGTATTCTTATTATCTTTAAATCGTTTAACCACATGCAGGATATCCTAAACTAATAGACTGTTATGCATGCAACTGAAATTCAGTATTACTATCATTGATTCATTAATTCATCTTATTTAAGACAATTAATATCATAATGTTCATTACATATCGTTTTATAGTTTACCTTATTTTTCTTTTCTTTTACTTATTCACTAATTATTATCTAATTGTCCTTATTTTATTTGTTATCTTATTGTTCGCTTTCAAATTGGATCGTTAAACGCTTATTTCAATTATCTAAATGTATACTTGTCCTTTACTCTGTTGATTATAGCATATAAAACAATTCTAATGTTATCTATCATAGACAGTTTGATGAATATTGGTTTAATGGAATGAAATGATACGCTATTAATAAATGCCCAAAAAGAACATTTAATTCAATTTGTAATGATACAATGATTCATTCAATTAATTAGTATGTTGTTTCATCTCATAAAATAGTAGTCATATATTAATAAATTTGATGAATGTTAGTTTATGCATAAAAAGAACATATAAAGTTTATTTATTCACTAGCTCAACAATGTTGAAAATATCAAATAATGAACATTTATAAATCTGATTGAATATTATTCAAAAACTAATGTAATTAAAATGAATAGGAGTCATTTGAAATCAGATTAAATGAGATTGATGGAGAATGGAGGTGAGGGAGTTTAGGGGATAAATGATTTTTGTTGCGTTCATAAAAAATGCCATCTTAATGTACATCACGTATAAAATATTCGTTTGAATGGAACAAACTAATACGATCAGTGAACTGTTGATTATCAACTGTGAACTGTTTTTACAGTCAATCGGAATCCAAACAAAATATTTTATATTGGTTATTATTTCATACTGATCGTTAATTGATATCAGTCCTGTCTTTTAAAGTGAGAACAATATTCCTAATTAGCACTTTATTTCCCATCGTATACCTACAAATATTCTACAATGATATGATATCAGGTAAGATAAACGCATAGGTTCTTATTGGCTTAGTACAGTCCTCGATATGATACAGTTAAATTATCTAGGTTAGCTAGATTCTATGTCTGATTGCCTCGATGGGTTCAATCGGATACCACGATTAATTCCTTCCCAGCCCACAGCTACTCCAATAGATTAGACTTGTAAGAAGTCTATATTGTGGAGCAAAATATGTTCGACGAGACTGACAAACAACGTTTATATATCTCACATTTAAAATTGAATTAACTGATGCAAGTTTGCGAATGGAGCTTACAAGAAAACCAATACAACGCCTTTTGCTTGCTTTAATGAACGATTGTATTTTGTGAATCTTAAATACCCAACACATAATAAGAAAATGATTCAGCCTACTAGTAAATTATTAGTGACTGTTAAAAGAACAGTTACTAAAAACTAATTATGTTTATTGTCAATATTAGTCGTGTATTGGTGCCATTGATCACTTGTACTGTTTAGCTAAGATTGGATTATTTCCACTGATATAAGTGTTGTGTAAATAATCTAGCTCCAACGAATAATTGGATCCTGCGTAGTCATTTGAATGCTCATAGTAACATAGTATTCCAAATCAAGGGATCTTGTTAACGAACGTTAGTCGAGTGAAACTTGAAAAACAGCTCGTGATGTATTGAGTAAAACCAGAATATTATTGTTATTGTGTAAGTCATGCTAACACAAAAGACAAAAACCAATCTTGAAAGTTTTTATAATAACAACAAAAATGGTAACAGTGATAATAATATAGAATATGGGTGGATGTAATGGGTAATTTGTACAACTAACTTAACAATGACTATTATGAAAGCCAAAGTAAGGAAAGGGCTATATAAATTTCTTATGAAAAGGAAGTGTCGTAGAACGTAGTACCCTATGTCAGCACACGAATATAAATTGGCGAAAACCATTTGTATTATATTAGCTAGTACAAATACGTGACAGTAACTAAGAGTTTATGAGAATGGTTTATCTAGAAAAATAGAATGGTTGGATGTGCAAACTAGTATTTCAGATCTCTACCACACACTAAAACCTAATATGGCGTGTGAAGATTAGACCAAACGGGTTCTTACCTCTTTTCTTATATAAATAAAAGTGATTAAAACGATTTGCACAGTAATTTCCTTTAAACAAAAATATATGTTTTCAACAAGCAAATTGCATTGGCCAGGACAGCCACAATTTTGTATAACTCACAACCAAACCTCGAAGTCAGGTAAGTAAAAACTGAATATGGTCATATAGAAAGATATATGACGCACGATGAAGAATTCAGCATACGGCAACAATATAATGTGTAATAATCCTTTAATGACTGTGTCTTACTGCAGAGGGAAGCCAGAACAGAATGAACATAGTTAGGATTATATTTCAAACAATGGTTATAACTTGCAGATCCAAAAGCTTGTGGTGCGTGTCTATAGTTGGTACTGATACATTCAAACAAACTCTTATAAGACGTGAATCAACAAGGATACTGGTAAAAATTTAGTACATATCCAATTTCAGCAAGCTTTTAAAAAATAAGATGTTTCCACATAACCTCGTGAAAGATGTCCTACTGAGAGTATCCGAACAACAAGCACAACCAAGTTATACATGCAGCCAAAAGAAGACGAGAGATGATCGGATTGAAACAAATGAATTTCATGTATTATTGGACTAAATATGATAGATCAAGCTTGTATAATCAAACGTAAGTGTAAGCGAATATATATAATGAGAGAAAAATTGGTGTGTGTACACAAAGATAAATATAGTGCAAAACAGAAGGTTTGACTATGCATATATGATGAGTATTTCCTTGAATTCTCCTTCCCCAACAGGTAGCGACGATGAGTAACGAACCTCCGAAACGGGGTTGTTACAGTAACTAAAACATTGGTCAATCAACCTGTACACACCAAGTAAAAAACCGTGTGGTGCTAAATAATTCCCAAAATAAATAGTTGCATAGGCTCTTGACATTTATGCTGACCATGTTCGTTTTAGCGAACACGACTAGTTGAAGGCGAGCGGTCATGCATCACCACCAGGTCACGATTCAAACTACCGTGGGTAGCATCTCTCTCTAGTTTGCCAGTTTAGAATTTGATATCCAATTGAACCTCTGTCTGCAATCAAATATAATTTATCTTCCATCCTTAAGTGCTTTCTAATTTCTTCTCATTCGTAAGAGTGAGTCCAATCTATAAAAGTTGCTCTGGTTGCACGACAAGCTTAACTTGGTCATATACCGGGGTACACACCAAACGCCTTCGTATATGGAGATACGAAGTGAAAATATGTATGAAACACAAAACGAACGAAAGAAATTTTCAAAAAAACTACAGAGACGCTAGTAAGAATGAAACTCCATTGTACGAAAGGAAATAAGTGTACTAAAGAAAGTTAATTGATAGTGAACAAAAAGCGCAAAACAAACAAATAGCTTTCTCAGTGAAATTGATGTAACATTTGAACTTGTTGATCATTCTACAGTGCCGCGTGGTAGGATTGGTAGTTGGTGGTAGGAGATTTGATGACCGATGGAGCTGGAGATGCATGACACTCGGGATTAGCGACAGGATGCTGCGAATGTTCAGAATAACATTATGATATGCCGCTTGCTATATCGTCTAATGAATCCCATATGTTAGAGACTGTCTTTTCTCCCATGTCTGGAGATGACAAAAACCGTTTCCGTTCGCTTGCATACTCGAAACAAACTGTCCTACAAGGGGATGTTAAGGGTTTAGTGATAGGATAGGTTTGAACATCAACGCAATCAGAGGACAATAAACACGTTCTAGTTCTCCGAATAAAAGAGATTAATATTATGGTTTACAGTCAATCGAAACAGTTTGAAATGCACCTATCTAAAGAAACGGAGGCCGTAATCACGCGGATATCTCACTGATGAGACATTAAATCATGAATTATGTGAAATGGTCGATATGAAAATTTATTTAAAATGATTTTCATGAAACAAAGGTCTTGTAGTGCTCTTATAAACGTACTGAAAGTGGTGGTCAGTGACATAAAAATATATAGCAGATATATGGGTGTTTTGAATGACTTTCCTTTGTTGACACTCTAAGCAGCAACGAACTCGTTTAAGAACGTTAGTACTTACTCGTGGTCAGACAAAACGAACGGTGGTGTGTTTGACAGTCACCCATATGTCTAGATGTAACAGTGCATGTAACTAGTTTAAAAAACCAATTCATCAGGCTTCAGAAACAATAATCCGGGGTACTAAGATCAAAAAACATAATAGTAGCTCGCTCCAGCATCAAGCTCGGCTCCCAACCACTCATTCAATCAATACCTGTCACCCCACATGGAGTATAACTTACCAATCAGCATTCTCCAGCCAACTGCTTCATGGTTATGGAAGGTTCCAATAAACTAAATCAATAGTATTTCTAACCCGCGAGTCAGTTTTACAACAAGTTTGAAGGAAGTGAGGTCATCTGAATATGTCAAACCTAAGGTCAGGAACTGTGAAATCTAGGTAAAATCATATACTGTGGGGTGGATTGTATGCTAGTATGCGGAGTACAGAAGTATATTTAGCCCCATTTGGCTGGGCTAGACTGCAACTTCTAATTGACTGACATGTTGGCTACAAACAATAAGTTCTCAAAACCGGGTAAGTTCCTCGGCTGGTAGGGAGAAATAGAAAGAATGTGCTGATCTACTTTGTTTCCTCCGGGTTCAATATTACCCTTTCTGCCTCAGAAAAGGATCTGAACAAAACACTTTACTATTCTCTAAGAGTATTATCCTAAGCCGGCCAATTAAGCTTACTCAAATTTGTGGTTTCTGTTTAGATGTATAGGTAGTTTGACTTCTGAACTTTTCACTGTGATCACAGTATATACCTAAGAACTTGCCTTAAATAAACTTAGATATTACATCCCTCTATCTTAATAAGCATATTGTTACGCTGAAACATATCCAAAGAGGAGTAACTACAAGGGTAGTGTGAATATAAGCAAACCTTCGCAACTCAACCTAAAGCATTAAATTGGCCTCCTGTACAGTACAGGAGGGTCAAAAGGGAAATATGATCTTAATGTCACACAGCCCACAACATTTTTAACCCTGACAGATTACTGGTGAGATTAAGAATCAAACTAAACATAACTGGATACTCTTAGAAAAAACAGAACACGAAAGAGCCTGCACAAAATTTCGTGTTGTTTCGTGTCCAGTAAAAGCAAGTTGTGTAACTGTTCACCTAATCAGGTTGTGTTAACACCTTCCACCGAATCCTTCAGAATAAAATCCCACTTATATCCAGAATGTGTAGGCGATGCGGGACAATAATGTACGGATTAAACCATGGTTACTCCTAGTTTTTAACTCTTAATTTAACCCTTTTATTCTTAGTTTTAGAAAAAATATAACCAGAATTTTACTCTCTAAAACCGAGAACACTTCAACCATTAACACACCGATCTCAAGAGTTTTCAGTTACCTAATTCCGTCAAGCGAAGTTGAATTGTACATTTGTGAGAGCCATATTTAAAACATAGGCTTACATTCCAGACAATGTCAGCTGTCGCAGTTCAAAGCGATGGAGTGGCAAAACTTCAGCAGGCTCGAACAGCAGCTCTGGCTAAAATAGAAGAAGCCAGAAATCGTAATTCCATTTCTAGACTTGACTTTTTCAAAAAGGTAGAGCAAAGAGACTTAAGGAAGCTAAAGGCGAGGCTAATCTCGAAATCGAGGCTTTTAAGTCTCAACAAGAAGCTCACTATAATTCACTTGAGCTTCAGGTATGTACGTCTTTTGTTACCGACTTTGCCCAGGTTAATTCACAATACGGTCCACATGAAGAGATATGTAATAAAATGACTATCGAACAACTAGACTTATTACAGCGTTCATTTCAGTCGAACAAAAACAAAGCTTTACAATTACTGCTGTCTAAAGTTCTTGATGTGAAGCCCGTTGTTCATGTCAACTTTGGTTTCAAAAGCCCAGGTTCACAATAGGTTTTTGTCCCTTTAGAGATTTGATATTAAACCTGCCACTTATATGCATAATATACTTCCAAATGTGATTATACATCTGATTATTTAAATTAATTCATTATACACTAGTTTTATTCTTATATTTATTTTGGTAAACTAAAGTCGGTAGCTAAAATAACTTAATGCCTGTTCTTTTATTTCACAGTATTCAGGTTCATGTACTTGGTTTTCGTTACATGGGTAAGGATCAGTAGAACGATTTAGATGTTCAAACGAAAACCAATACATTAGTCGATCATCTCAAATATTTTGACACGAAGTCAGAAAAGTTCGCAGTACGTTTACATTTACGTAAATAGGTGAAATTATTATCATCGGACCGAATATGTGAAGTAAAAACATTCAGCTACACCAAATGAAAGTTGTATATCGTTTTTATCCGTATCATCTTTGAATTGTTGTTGACAGGCCTTCTACGTACACCCTTTGCCGTGGTAGTTCGGGTCGATCCGAGGGTATAGTCTCAGTATTAAGCCAAAACATTGTATAGCACTAATTACATTGAAACTACAATCCTAACTTAGGTTTAAGTAGTTTCGATTATGAAAGCATCAACAATTACTTGCAGAAGTTGCTTCGAACTAGTTTGCAATTGTGTGAAAGGAATTAACTTATACAAACAAGGACAACGGCCATTTGTTTCTTCGCATCGGAAGAGAAAATAAGCCAGAACAGTGTTTCTCTGGTCGTTCAGGATTACAATAAGACTAATAATGTGTGGGTGTTAAAAAGGCAGTGGGCTAAAAAAGTAGCCTTGATCAATGTTTCATAAATTGCTGTTGTCGCGTGAATAGTGGCAGAGAAACCTGCCTGGAAATATACGCCAAATAGTTTTTGTGATATTGGAAAGGTTATAGTAATTAATAAATATGCAGTAAAATATACGAAGGATGATATTTAATTTCTGTACAGGAGTGACATGTTACAAAAGATGAGTTATCTAAATTAGTTAGTCACTGAAAATATCTATTCAATCAGTCATGTACAATGTAGAATCCGGCGCATGTGCATCGATCACATCCCATCAGTACAACAAGATGAGTGACTAAGTAGTAGTAGTAGTCACATCAGCGGCAGGGCAACTTTGGAAATAAGGTTCAGTTCCTAAGAAAGGTACAGAATAGCCTTAAGCTTGGAATTTGATTAAAATGGCGGTGACCTTGTGCGTTGTCAGAGGTATGAGGGCGACTATCTCCTCCCAGTTGCAGTTACTGTGGAAGGGTTTTTTTTATGTACCTATAAGACAAATTGGGTTAGGGTGGGTTTGAAACACTTGTAAGCGTGACCGCAGTGCCCAAGAAACAACTGCTTGAGACTGGTCACGAACGGCTTTTTTGAGAGAGGTTTTCGTTCTTGTAGCTGCGTACTTGTTGGGGCCTAACTGCTCGAGACGGAAATCCGTGGAGTAAGGTGAGGTGTGCATTTTTAGGATCGATTTAATCCAACCCTTCCTTTGTGGGAAAGCAGCATCGCTGTTATGCTGGTTTTCTGAGGAGAACGCCTTACTGCCGTCACACTTCTGTACAGCCAGCAGTACGACTTCGTCCTCAGACCTTATATTTGCTACTTTTGGTCCCATCGCTCTTCAACCGACCTTCCTGATATGGTAGGACCTTGATAAACGATTGTTCCAGCCAGTATAGCCTAATTGAGTCATCACGATACGCAAACCCGACCACCACGTCAAGGTAGCAGCACGATCGGACAGGCTCCGAACATGATATGAAGCGAGGAGTAATCAGGTACAAACTGATGAAAAGTCTGCGAAACGACCGTGAGTAGTGGGTAACGAAGGCGGTGTTAGGTAACACTAGACAACTTTTCAATTTAATAAAAGAAACCGGGGTTTAAAAAATCATGTGTTAGTGAGACGATCTCTGAAAAAGATGGAACGCATATCACCTCTCAGCCTAGACGTTTAAGAACGATTCTCTGAATACTTCGAAGAGCAGTTCAGTTGGCCTTCGGCTACTCTAAAACTTCCCACTATTTTAAGACAGCCAGAATGAAAAGTTGAGTTATGTCCACCGACTCTTGTCGAAGTCGAAAATGCTATAGCCAACCTATGACGAGGCACTGCCCCAGCTCCCAATGGACTTTCCCTAGAGGTCTTTAAGGATGGTGGTTCCACTTTGACGAATAGGGTGACTGGTATTTTGACTACTGTTTGGAAACTTGACATGATTCCGTCTGTCTGGTGCCGATCGTTAATCGTCCCAGTATGTAAGAAAGGGTCAAAGTCGTTCTGCGATAACCATAAAGGAATTAGTCAGACTAATATAGTGTCTAAAATACTAGCTTCTATAATTATCAGACGTTTAACTACAACTCATGAACTGCAAATGAGAGAAAATCAGACTGGTTTTGGACCTGGTCGCGGTTTCTTGGACTAGATATTCACCATTCGTCAAGTTTTAGAACACAGACACACTTTTCAGCTCCCGACAATGGTGGTTCTTCTTGACTTGATAGCGACATTTGACTCTATAGACTGAGAAGTTCTATGGCAACGTCTTTCATTCAAAGGCGTACCGCAGAAGTAAACAAATTTCATTGAGGCTCTTTACTCAAACACTATTAGTCGTGTCAGAGCTTATGGCAAACTGTCATCTGAACTTGTAACCTCGAGAAGTGGCCGGCCTTGACGGACACTGTCTCCATTTTTATTTAACTTCATAGTCGACTTACTGTTGAAAATTACACTCATCGTCTGACTTTTCAGGAATTGATCTCCTACCAGGAGGTCCACTTATTGATGATGACATAGTTCTGTTTGGCGAAGACGCTGGTAAGATGTAGAATCTCTTAACAGCAATAAGCTCCAATGCAGGCATGTCGGGAATGCGTTTCTCCCCCTCTAAATGCAAACTATTGCTCTAGGACTGATCTTCATCAACACCTGAGCTAAAGATAGAGAGTGAGGTAGTTGTGCACGTCAACCAATTCACTTATCTTGGAAGTCTGATTAGCCCTAATGGGTTGGTCTCTGACGAAATCTCAGTACGAACTCAAAAATCTAGTTTGGCTTTTGTTAACTTACGTTACCTATGGCGTAGACGAGATAATCGTCTCTCAACGAAAGGAAGAGTGTACTACGCAACAGTTCGCTTTATCTTATTGTATGGGTGTCAGGCGTGGTCGTTAAAAGTAAGCGACACTCGTAGGTTATTAGTTTTTGACCATCGACGTCTTCGAAACATCGCTCGTGTTGGCTTGGATCATCGAGTACGTAATAACGAAGTTAGACAACGGGTGTTAGGCAAAAGTGGTAAATCAGTGGACGAAGTTGTGAATCCTTATCGACTGAGGTGGTTGGGACGTGTTTCGTATGCCCGACCATCGTCTACCTCGACGCGCGATGTTGGCTGATGTAGGAGTAGGATGGAAGAGAGTTAGAGGCGGTCAAACTAAGACATGGCACCAGTCCATGAAGTCACTGACTGCTGGTCTGAGTCGTGTCGGTAGCTGCAGACTATCTAGTTGAGGTCTTCGCGAATACCGTAACCAGTGGCTAGAAACACTGAGTGACATGGCCCAGAATCGATCACAATGACGCAGTGTATTCACTCACTGTCCTCCCTGAAATCGTGAGCTTTAAATTATTCCATAACCTTCTTTCCACGCTCCCTGAACCATATTCTACATGTTCACACTCCTTGTTATTATTATTGAAGTAACTTCTACTAATTTGGTGTTAATCGTGCGGTACCATAGAGTTATAGCAACGTGAACCGATTCTCACATGTGCCAGGTTCTATGTTGATCATACATACATACACAAGCTTAGGATTTAAGGATACTGATTATTAATAACCTATCTACTGAGAACTTAGTAAACTATGTTTAATTAAAGTAACATCAGTATCATTTAACGAATGAATGAAGTGATAAAGCGTTAATAGACTACAAAGCGGTACTACGCAGAACTAATCTTCCATAAACCACTTTAATAAGCGCTTCTAAGAAATATGGCATCTCCACAGTTGTGGTTGTATCTACTAAATTTCAGAAAGGCCCTAATATGAGCGTTGTTGAAAAATTGGATCACCGGACACATTCAACAATCTCTTAGATACGAGTAATAAGCAAATTTCGATCGTATAGTCATGTAGGAGTTGAGTAAGGTCAATGGCACTAAACATCGATGTCACTCAAGCCAATAATGAGAAATGTATTCGAAAAACGCTAATACAGAAGATACTATCTAGACACCAACAACCTTTTTTATGGTATCTCAAAAATCATACCACTTAACCATAAAATAATCAGCGAAGAAAACGCTAAAAGTAGAATACATCACAAGATTTATTATGCATCTGAAACGTTGAAGCATACAATTCATAGGCCCTAATTGTGTCTGCTTTTGATAAATTCTTGAAAACAGACAGTTTATCAATCATAGCTTCTGTATGCTTCTCATCATCGCTGTATCTTTCTGAGTGGTTCGTATCACTCTCTTCCATCGGTGATAGCGTATGAACACCACTTGCATTAATTTTTGGTTTTATTCTAAGTCGCTGATTATTTGATCCACACAAACGCTCGTAAAATAACAGATAAGCAGGACTTGATTCCACTTGTTTAAATGGCACACGTTCTACATGAGTATCTGAAGTAAGTATCCAAGACGAATTAGAGGCTTCAGGTGTATTTGATATTCCTTGGAAGTAATTTGAAACATATCGGAGTAAGCTTGAAACAACACGAACTAACCAATAATTTTGTTGAACATATAGCATAGGTGTGTGCCACCTACGATATGTGATGTAATGTCCACATTGAAGAAATGCTCCTTCATGAACAATAACTGAACGCAGAATGTATGGTTTTAGGCAACTGCAATATAAAAGAAAATCGATGAAAAATAATATAATATGTTGGGAGCTAATGAAAATAATAAATGCAAAGCCTAAGGGGTTAACTTGTAAGCTAGTTGTAGAGAGACGGCCAAACAATTTATACGTCCATTTGGTGGTTTATTCATACTGTAAAAAAATAAAATGACAGCAGATTATCTAATAAGATGCTCCTACTCTTAGTTGTCAACAATGTATGACAATCTGGACCATATCGTGCTACGTATATAACTGACTAATTTCCAGCAATTTGCAAAACTTAAATATGAAGGCGCCTATTTGTACATAAACAAAAAAAAAATGGCTGCAACATACTAAAACAGGCTAGTTGCATTGCCCATTCTAATACCGTATTTACACTCCTGAACCTTTATTAGAAAATAAATCTTCAAACAAAGGACTACAACAACCAATGAAAGAACTTCATGCAACCGAGAAATTGTGCTACTTAGCACATGGTTTAGGCATTTCACCGTCAATTTTTGTTGAGTTAAAGGTCCAGATTTTGATTCGAAACATCTTTATTCTACATAAACTAAGTAGAGCCCACAACCTAACAAACTGAATCAAAACTGATAAGTGAATTGTGTTTTTGTATTCCATCACTTGATGTCTTTACTTTGTCCAGCTCACGTTCAAATAAGTAAACCTAAAATTTCATGAAATGATTTCTACTAGATTATAAGCTATATACAAGATAGAAATTGACTGTTATCCTACTCAAAAACAACAAATTGAGCACCCTATCACTTAACAGTCGTCAGTCAAATCTCTACAATGCTGAGTCGAAATAGTTTGATCTAATGAAACAAATTGATCGATACTTAGTATTTTCTACACACAAAAACAGAATTTCAGATTGAATAACAGGACGAAAAATGCCGATAAGCTGGTAAACGAAGGGGAATAACCTACTACACTCCGAAAAATAAGTTAATAATAAAGCAATAATTTGATGTGAACTTACTGGCCTTCTGATAACTCTGAGGTATTAGAAAATAAATATTTAGAACATTTATCATGAGATGGATTTACAACCTGAGATGAAGTCAAAGGCTTGGGAATCTCATATGGTGATAAATAAGGTGCCATATTTAGAAATTCTGGAATATGTACATACTCAGAACGCTTTGTGGCAATCCTGGTAGCTGAGAAGGGATTTCGACCAAGCTGGCGAATATTATGCGGTTCACCAAGTAAATTAGGTATGTTTAACCAGTCGCTTCTTTGTATGTACAGAACTAAGTATTTAGGAATATGTGTTATCCATTGTTCCCGTTGACAGCAATTTAATGAACAAGGTTTTGATGTCGATATTTCCTGACATTTAGGACATTTCATGTCAATTATGGGTTCGACTGTTGTAGACTGAGCATCAAGACACTCAATAAGGTCTATTATTTTTGGAGATGTTTCGATATGCGACGGTTGCAATCGTTTTAGATTGTTCGTATTCCCAGTGCTAGGATTCTCTAGTAAGCAATCAAACAAATGGATTGGCGGAAAATTAAATATTTATGCATGACGAATTTGTAGACATATTTAAAGTTTATTAGAAAGATTCGATTTAAAGGGGTGAGGCAATACATTGCTGTGGAGAATGATATTGGTATAATTCAATCGACAAAACTTGGGTACTTGGTAATATTTCAACTTACAATTATGTACTAAGCTCATAGTAGCCAAAGAGCACCAAGACAATTTATACTGGAATCATAAATGAACGACTTCATGCATAATACTGAAATAAAAATGCAACTTGTTGATACCGAAAATAGCTTGCATAATTATCCGGACTATAAGCAGTGTAAATCTGATTAGTTTTGTTATAAGTTTATTTTGGTTCAGAAAACATTGATTAAGCATGGAACATCAATCTAAAAGTGAAATCCAAACTAGAATAAATTAAAAAGCTAAGTATGTATCACACAATATCCTTATGTGTATGTATCTTGGTGCGCGTAAACGACTAAAATATGAATAAATAAATAATCATAAAATACGGCAAACAAACAAGGGACTAGATCACTTTCTTTTTAAATTCTAACATCTGTACGCGTATCTACTTAAACACATTTCGACAATCGTAAACATTCATTTTGTAAGATTTTTACACAAGGAATTAAATTGATTTAGAAAATAATTTACCTGTGTAAAAGTTTGATCTTAATAATTTGATAGATTACTGTTATATATTGTCCTACCCGCTTAGTATTCTACGATTCGACAACGACCGCGACTGGATCCCAAATCAGAACAAGAGAGAACAGGTAGCAAGATGTATTGAGAAATTAACGGCAAGAGGCAAAAGGCAAAGTCAAGCAAATGATTTAAACTAGGGTTTTTATAAACAATGGTATCGAGTTTTCTAGAAACTTCCCGATTGGTCGTTGGCTCTAGTTGGCTAAGAATGGACCAATCACAGCACAGCTTCGTGAGCATGTTTTGAGCGTGCTTTAATCAGGCTTGTTTCGTGCCAACAATTACTAAAGGAAATAAATATTCGAAAAGGAATCTCCTACAGTCTCATATGAATAAATATCCTTTACTAAACTGTCTATTTACCTTAGTCGAAATCCTACGAGTATTTTCGATACTGTTGTATACCGTTACGTTTACAAAATTAATAAATTTATAGACTGCATCAACCGTCAATACATTTATTGTCCACTCATCTGTTACTAATACTTATTTAACCATAAAACTTGTAATTAACCCTAATCATTTTATCTTAGTAAATCAGACACCGTTTTTAAAGCTATTTATCATCCAAAGTATTTCTTTCATGAATGATTAAAATTAGGAAGTTCATTAAAATTGCCAGTAGAAATTTAGTTAGTATGTGCTCACCACCAAAAAGGTCACAAGCTTCGTTGTTTTATAGAAAAGGTTGATTCCTTACATTTGTGAAACATGTTTCCTGAAAGAATGATACAGATATGCTAATTAGTCCCTTTCCAAATCAGTGATTATGGACGAATGGGATCGTTAAATAAAACTATCGATGATGTACTGTTTACTACAAACTAGTAAATTTTTATACAATAACAAACAGTCCAAAGTCTAGTTAACGAGCCTGGATGAGCCAAATAGTGTGCATTTGATTTTATAGTCACAAGGATTCATATTAGACTTCAGCGAATAGCTATATCTGTCATTATATTTCTTGTTCAGCATCGCAAGCGTTGATCGACAAGGCATAAGTAACATAGAACCTAGCATCGTCTCAAACTACAGCACCATGTCAGTACAGTGAGATGTAATTATCAGGATGAACACCAAATTAGTAATACCAGTGATATTTTGAAAAGTGACTGGGCACAAGTAATATAGTTCAAGAAGAAATAAATGACTCACCGAATAAGAAGTACAGAATCAGTTTTAAACTAAGAATCTAAGAGCGGATAAAGAGTAAGTGCTTCTGCATAATTGCGATCAACTCAGAATAATGTCACCTAACGTTCCCAACAAATGATCACGATAATAGTGCAGACCCCAACAAGATATTCTGCGTGTATTTATATGCCTCGGACCAACTGCCAGTAGCTTTGTGGACTAATGCCACATTTTAGTATGGTTATCCCTATTTCTCATAGGAAATTCAGAAGAACCATGGAAGACGTAAGGACAAAGTGAGGGGTTGATATAGCTTCTGATCATCATCCGGTAGTGACCGAAATGAAATTGAAGATAGATAGCACTGGACAACTGGAGTAACAGTATTACGAAAGTTTAATACAACCCATTTTTGGGTTACTAACAAACTCAACGAATTCAAGATAACTCTCAACAATAAGTTCCAGGCATTTTACCACCTACTAGAAGATGAAACTACTATGGAGGACAACTAGAAAGGGATCAAGGAAGCATTAACCTCAACATCATAAGAGGTTTTGGGACGTAGGGAGCACCACCATAAGGAATTGATCTTTGTTCGTACTCTGAACATGTTACAAGAAAGCAGGAGTAAGAAGGTAACAATTAATAACAGCCGAACAAGAATAGAGTAGGCCAAGGCACAAGCCGAATACATAGAAGCCAACAAACGACTAAAGAAGAGCAATAGATAGGATAAACGGGAATACGTAGAAGATCAGACATTGATGGTGAAAATAGCTACCCAGGAAAGAACATGAAACCCCAATGCAATACAATACAATGAAGATGATACATAGAGAATACAGCAAGCCGGAACGACCGATCAAAAACAAGGATGGTTAACCAGTCACTGACACTCAAAAACAGTGAAACAAGTGGGTAGAGCACTTCGATGAGCTCTTTCACAGACCAGCCCTACTCAACCAATCGGTCATCAAAGCAGCATCTACAGATCTCCCTATAAATATCGACCCACCAACAATCGAAGAAGTCAAAATAGTCGTCCGATTGTTAAATCAAGAAAGGTAAGTCAGCATAGCCCGACAACATACCAACTGAGGCACCAAAGTCAGATATAGGAATAATTGCAAAGATACTCCACATTCTCCTTAGGAAGATTTAGGAGGAAGAACAGGCGTCAACAGACTGGAAACATGAGTACCTCATCAAGATACCACAGAAAGGAGATCTCAGCAAGGGCCAGAACTATACAGGTATCATTCTACTTTCAGTACCAGGAAAGGTTTTCAAGTGGATGAAAAATCCGGTCGACGCCCAACCTCAAGACAACAGGTCAGATTACGTAGGGATCGATCGTGTACTGACCAAATCGCGACGCTACAAATCATTGCTGAACAATCAATTGAATGGAACTCACCAATCTCCATCAATTTACGTGACTATGAAAAGATATTTGACAGCGTAGATAGGCAATATTATACAGCCTTCTTCGACTTTATGGTGTACTTGAGATGGTGGATAGTCAATATCACACGGATTTCATATGACAAACTACACTACAAAATTGTGCATGGAGTGCGGTTTACTGATTCATTCGAAGTGAAGACTGGTGTCAGACAGAGCTGTACACTCTCCCTCTTCCTCTTTCTGCTAGGTGGTTGACAGGATCATGAAAACTGCAACATCTCAAGGCAGGCACGGAATATAATTGACTATTTGGATGTGACTAGACGACTGAAATTCAGTAGATGACCAACCCAGCTCTTCTATCCTACACACAACAACAAACGCTGGTGGAGACGAACAGTGTAACAGCAGCCGCTTCAACCAGCAGTAGGCTTCAACATACACAACGGAAAAGGCAAGATTCTCAGATATAAAACAATCGGCACTAGCCCAACCACACTTGACACAGAAACTCTAGAAGATGTGGAAACTTTTACATATCTGGGCAGCAGCATCGATAAACGAGGAGAATCTGATGTAGATGTGAAGGCTCAGATTGGCAACGGAATGGTGGCATTTCCACAACTGATAAACATCTGGAAATCAAAACAACCTTTCAACCAACATCAAAGTCAGGATTCTCAACATAAATGTAAGAACGGTTCTATTGTATGGGGCTGAAACTTGGAGAACTACGAAAAGCATCCTTCAGAAGATATAAGTATTTATAAACAATTGTCTGCGTAAGATACTTCGGATGCGTTATCCGGATACCATCTACAACAACCTTTTGTGGCAGAGAACAAAGCAACCAATATCCACCCTAGGAGGAAGTTAGAAGAAGACGCTGGAGGTGGGTAGGATATACATTGAGAAAATCACCAAACTGTGTTACGAGGCAAGCACTAACTTTGAACCTTAGAGATCAAAGAAAAAGAGGATGACCAAAGAACACATTGCGTCGGAAATTGGAAACAGACACAAAGAAAATGAATAGCATTTGGGAAGAGCTGAAAATGAAAGCTCAGGACAGAGTTGGTTAGAGAATGCTGGGGTAAAAGGCATTAATTGATTGAAAGTTTCTCTTTGATATACTGACGAACCTGAATAAACATAGAATCCTCTTTTGCAAAAATAAGTGGTTATGTCAAAACGTTACCGATATTGTATTTACGAATTAAGATTAACTTACTTAAAAACACTGTTAGACAAGCTTCCGGTTGAATGACCACCTTACTATGATAATTACAACGATTACATGTTATCCGACTAGCCACTAGAGTTTGTTCGAATACACCAGTAGGAAATGCATCGCATAAAATTGAACGACACTTTACACTTTCAATAGCAGAACAATGTGATCGACAGATAACTATCTTTGAAAGAATACAATAAAGACAATGTGATTTCATGACGAATAATTACCACATGGTGCTAAAACTAATTAAAATAAATAATCAGTTCTACTGAAACAAAATCAGTAGTCAGGTATCCAAATCGAAATAAAACAGTATTGAATTCAGCAGTTTAGAAACGTCTATTTAGATTGTGCCCATACAAAACAGAATTTCCCATTGGCGAAAATTTATTTAACATTCTAAAACAAAAAATAATTTAATACACTTACTCGCTCATGATATGAAAGGTTGAAATTGAACAAATTGCTTATTTTCCTGGCATATGTTTGAGTAGGAAAATCACTATCTTGACTACAAGCACGTTCCATGATAAATCCAAATAGTTCATGAACATCCTAAAATTTAAATATCAGAAAATCGTGGTACTTTATGTATTTAACATATGAATATGTTCAACTCTTCGAGAATATTGGTGTTGATACTTATTTTTCACAAAGATATTTCTCAATAAACCTTAGATTTTCAATACCTTTTTATGTTGGTGTATGTGCACATTAGTAAGTGGAGAGGATTAACTCTTTATTAAACACATATGTTGGTTCAGTGATGATGTACACACTGGTAAAGTCTCGAGACAAGGTCCCACACTCTAAGTTCATGATATACTGATGAAATTTAGCTGCGTACAAATATAATCTTTTAATAAGCACTAATTCATGAAGAGATTGCTTTCTTAATCCGATCCTAACATGGATCTGTTTCGGCGACAACAATATGCGTTAAACATATTCAAACAATTTCTCTTACCAAAGTGATACTACTAAATAAAAAACGGTAGTATGAGTAGTAGTAATTAAACATATACGTTTATGAGATATTCCGAAACCTGAAGAATCAGTTACTAATAGTGAAAAATCTTGTGGCAATAATTATAAAATTCTGATTCTTATGTCAAATGTGAGAACGAGTGCTATATGATTTTATAGAGGCTAATAAAAATCATGAAAATGTAACTCTTTACGCTATTCTGATGTGCTTAGTGTACGAGACCTTTAAGTAAACTATACAATTAGGCACACAGCAAGGATTCGAACCTTTGAATAAACAACGGCCATATGAAAACCAAAACCATATACTACAAATAGCTTTTTAATGTAAATTCTAACAGTACATGTTATTTTATCCATTTGTAAACTATTTAATCAATGATCAATAACATTGAATCCTATTACTAATAACATCCAGCAACTCAGCAGAAAACGAAGACAATCGAGGTTCTGAGTTATCTTAGTCCCTACATAATACGATTTGATCAAAAGATATTAATCGACGATAAAAACTGTAACGCACCATAGCAATATTTACTAATTGATGTAAGAACAAAACACGTAACCAGTATCGAGTGGATCTCTGGATCAGAATAAAGTTATTAAACATGCAGATGAAGTGTACAAAACTAGGATAAACTAAGCATAAAAACCATAACACAATAACTAACCTGTTGTTCATGTATTAACCAATTTTGCCTGTCCACTATATCATTAATCAACTCATCATGACTTTTTTTCAGTATACCGCCTAATTTATTTTCCGTAATATATTGAGAAGAACATTGTAGACCTGCCAAAATAAAATGAAGCCAAAATATTCTTTACTGAAGTATCTTAATTTCTTCTTCGACAACTTGATTGCAAATTTATCGACTAACAAAATTACTTAGTAATAATACGATAGGGATATTTAGTAGGCATATGATAATAATTAAGTCTAATAAGAACCAACATTTCGGGTTGTTTACAGTTGAAGTAAAAGCTCCTATCACTTAATCATGATACCATCTAACTTCAGGTAAGAGCAAAATTAGCTTTAATTACTCAAATAGTGAATACATAACTACATATTTTCTTTCGAACTCAAGATGAACAAATATTGTTCAGAACACGTATCAAAGTGACCGAATAAGAGTGAACTAAGCGAAGAGATGCTTCATACATGTTAATGATACCCTTGAAAGAAAGACCAGAATCCACCACACTAAGGGTGACAAGTTTAACCCAGTCGTTAAGTCCAGATCTATGTACTAGGTTTTCAGCTACACTGTGTGTAAGGACTAATGATATTGCTCGGCTATCTAAAATGAGGTAGGTGGGTCGGTACTCAAATTTATGACCTAGTGATTGAGAGCTGAATGTCACAACCACTGAATGGACGAGCAAACTAGTGCCTGCTCAAGGGTAACAAATAAACAGAGGAAATTATTTGGCTGTGTTAAAAACGAAGAATATCTGGTGTGAAGGGATTTGTTTGGTAAATAAAATTTAAGATTTACAAAAGCAATATGAAAAAGGACTTAGTGATATAAGTGAAATTCGTCAAATTCGTTTTGTATCCCATTTTTAAATTTAGTCACGGATGTCTTAACAGAAGTTACAACTCCATCTAATTTTTCTAAGAACTAACTTCCTATTAAGAGGCTTACTTATCAATTTAATCGGAGAAGACGCCAATAATATGCAGTCTTCTGAACGCACTAAGTATCGATGCAATGTTTCGATGTACCTCTTTCCCTATCAAAATGCTACTTAAGGACAGATCTGCATTATCACCAACATTATCAAAGGGAGTGAATGAGTTCAGTACGTTGACCCCTTTACTTACTCTCAAAATCTAATTAGTCCTAGCAGATCAGCATCAGATGAAATCTCGGCATAGATTCAAAAAGATCGCTTCGTTTCTAAAAAATACGTCATTTATAGCATGGGTAAAACATCCATTTCCCGACTAGAAAACAAGAATATTATGTAACGATCTGTTCTGTATTAATTTATGGGTGATAAACATGGGCTACTAAAATAGAAGACATACTTAATCCAAATGTCTTCGAACTATGGATGTTTTCGGCCCATCCCCTGCTAATCTCGAAATGACCGAATAGGTAATTCCGATGTTAGGAACAGAGTAATATGGAAAGGAGGAGAGTCAGTTGATGACGCTGTAAGTTTTCATCAACCGAGGTGGCTGGGACATGCATTACGTATGTCTAACCACCGCTTACCTCATCTTACAATGTTGGATGACGTAGAGGCTGGAGGGAAGAAAAGGGGATCAAACCAAAATGGCGCTAGTCCATGAAGTCGTTGATTGTTGATCTGAGTCGCGTTGACAGATGTAGGCCAGATGTGCGGTGGCTGAAGACATTGAGTGTTAACAAGATACAGCACTGACTAAGGCAAGTTCGAAACATGCTTGAAATGACGTACGATGATTGGTTCATTTGCAGCCAGTCAGCGAAAACGGACAATATAGAAAGTGTGAGATTCTCATGTAAATTTCATGTAAACTCGAGTGTTTTTATCTACACTACGTTTTGCTGTTCTTATTTTAAAACAACTTTGCTACTTGCTTAAGTCCAATACTGATTTTAGATCAAATCAGTGAAACTATCGTGTCGTAGACAACCAAACAGAGTAGAATTCAATACTGGATGAAATAGCTCAGAATTTGTCAGTGGTGCAAGCGCATTTACTATTTATCTTCTTTTAGATTTTGAGTTCCACTATTCACGCATTCCTGCCGAACTACAATTTAGTATTAATCTTGTCGATTTGGCAATGTGGTTTGACAATCCGAGCCAACGTACATGTGACAAACTCTACGTTGCTCATAACTGACTAACCCACAAAAATGAACCTAGTGTAAACACAACCAACCCACTTTGGATGAGTTTAAGTAGTCGCTCGTCTATTCTTAGCACTAAACCACTAATTAGGGATGATTGAAGTACAAGGTAGTGTACACACACAAACATCGAAAAGCAAGTTGTAACAGACATCACCCAACGCTACAAAATTGTGCAACGAACCCATTAAGTTAACAGAAGCTGGTGAAATGAGTAAACACTAAAATAAGTATACTAAACCAAACTAAAAGTTGTAAACTTCACGTAAGACGTATTTCCATAAATATAATAAAAATGAAATTGAACGCTTACCGTTTAATAAACATAATAATCGATACATGAATTTGTCTGGTCGCATGTGAGCACTGCGGTTCAAGAGACGAACGAGACTTGGGTTCGCTGCAATCGCTTGCATAAGCGCATTGAAATAACACACATTTCTAGGATTCGGAAGTCCGACAGGCAAGTCTGAATTTTCTAAACGTTATTAGCAATGAAAAGAATAGGTAGCTTTATGAGAAAGAAATCAGCTTACTCAACAAAATTTAAATAAAGTGTTTGAACTCAGTGCCATGGTTTTGAGGGACGGCCGATACGACAGCTAACAGTTATTTCCACCAACCTTGCTCTAATATTTTACTCTGACATAAATTAGATTGATCAATTAAGAACCCGATTAGTCCCATGTGCGTATATATTATGACGATAATAATACTAACACAAGCAGCCGTTAGTAGGGAATCACACAGAAACTAAAAAGGCAAATATTGATCTATTTAATCTTAATTCACCACCTAACTGCCATTGCTTTTATTAACCAACTTGTGTGGGCAAAACACATCACTCAGTCAATAGATTTTTGGTCAGCTTATGTAACGTTTACGAACTAAAGCTACAAAGTCACAGTATCATGCCCAAGAGTGATAGAAAACATCTGTGGCTGACAGTTTGTATGTATGTATGTATCTGTCTGTATGTATATATGTATCTATGTATGTATAACCAACATGGAATCTGGTACATGTGTGCATTGGTTATTGTTGACATACCTCCAAAGTTGTTTTAATGATAATATTAACAAAAACAAAGAAGAGTGAACATAGAATAAGGTTCCTGGAGAAAGAACTGGTGCGTAAAAATGAAATAACGTTATTAATAACGTTAGGCTCACGATTTCAGGGAGGACAGTGAGTGAATACACTGCGTCATTGTGATCGATTCTGGGCCATGTCACTCAGTGTTCCTAGCCACTGGTTACGGTATTCGCGAAGACCTCAACTAGATAGTCTGCAGCTACCGACACGACTCAAACCAGCAGTCAGTGACTTCATGGACTGGTGCCATGTCTTAGTTTGACCGCCTCTAACTCTCTTCCATCCTACTCCTACATCAGCCAACATCGCGCGTCGAGGTAGACGATGGTCGGGCATACGAAACATGTCCCAACCACCTCAGTCGATAAGGATTCACAACTTCGTCCACTGATTTACCACTTTTGCCTAACACCCGTCGTCTAACTTCGTTATTACGTACTCGATGATCCAAGCCAACGCGAGCGATGTTTCGAAGACGTCGATGGTCAAAAACTAATAACCTACGAGTGTCGCTTACTTTCAACGACCACGCCTGACACCCATACAATAAGATAAAGCGAACTGTTGTGTAGTACACTCTTCCTTTCGTTGAGAGACGATTACCTCGTCTACGCCATAGGTAACGTAAGTTAACAAAAGCCAAACTAGATTTTTGAGTTCGTACTGAGATTTCGTCAGAGACCAACCCATTAGGGCTAATCAGACTTCCAAGATAAGTGAATTGGTTGACGTGCACAACTACCTCACTCTCTATCTTTAGCTCAGGTGTTGATGAAGATCAGTCCTAGAGCAATAGTTTGCATTTAGAGGGGGAGAAACGCATTCCCGACATGCCTGCATTGGAGCTTATTGCTGTTAAGAGATTCTGCATCTTACCAGCGTCTTCGCCAAACAGAACTATGTCATCATCAATAAGTGGACCTCCTGGTAGGAGATCAATTCCTGAAAAGTCAGACGATGAGTGTAATTTTCAACAGTAAATCGACTATGAAGTTAAATAAAAATGGAGACAGTGTCCGTCAAGGCCGGCCACTTCTCGAGGTTACAAGTTCAGATGACAGTTTGCCATAAGCTCTGACACGACTAATAGTGTTTGAGTAAAGAGCCTCAATGAAATTTGTTTACTTCTGCGGTACGCCTTTGAATGAAAGACGTTGCCATAGAACTTCTCAGTCTACAGAGTCAAATGTCGCTATCAAGTCAAGAAGAACCACCATTGTCGGGAGCTGGAAAGTGTGTCTGTGTTCTAAAACTTGACGAATGGTGAATATCTAGTCCAAGAAACCGCGACCAGGTCCAAAACCAATCTGTTTTTCTCTCGTTTGCAGTTCATGAGTTGTAGTTAAACGTCTGATAATTATAGAAGCTAGTATTTTAGACACTATATTAGTCTGACTAATTCCTTTATGGTTATCGCAGAACGACTTTGACCCTTTCTTACATACTGGGACGATTAACGACCGACACCAGACAGACGGAATTATGTCAAGTTCCCAAACGGTAGTCAAAATATCAGTCACCCTAATCGTCAAAGTGGAACCACCATCCTTAAAGACCTCTGGGGAAAGTCCATCGCGAGCTGCTGCCTTGCCTCGTCATAGGTTGGCTATAGCATTTACGACTTTGATAAGAGTCGGAGGACCTAAGTAAACTTTTCATTCTGTCTATCTTAAAATAGTGGGAAGTTTTAGAGCAGTTGAAGGTCAACTGAACTCACACCCATACAATAAGATAAAGCGAACTGTTGCGCGGTACACTCTTCCTTTCGTTGAGAGACAAATATCTCGCCTACGCCATAGGTGATGTAATCTGACGAAAGCCAAACAAGATTTTTGAGTTCGTACTGAGATTTTTTCAGAGACAAACCAATTAGGGCTAATCATATTTTCAGGATAAGTGAAGTGGTTGACGTGCTCAACTACTTCACTCCTTATCCTTAGCTCACCTGCTAACGAAGACCAGTCGTAGAAGTAACAGTTTGGATTTAGAGGAAGAGAAATGCGTGTCGAGCGTGCTTGAATTGTTGCTTACTGTTGTCAGAAGATCGTGCGTCTTTGTTAAACAGGGCTATGTCTTTTGTGTATTCGAATTCAATAGGTGGATCTCCTAGTAGGACGCCAATTCCTGGAAAGTCAAACGATGGAAGTGTTATTTTCAAAAGTAAATCAATTATGAAAACAAAAATGGAGATAGCGGGTAGTTCTGATAGATACCGTTTGAGGTTACAAGTTCGGATGGCAGCTCTCCATACGGTTTAACACGACTAATGGTGTTTGAGTAAAGAGCCTTCACAAAATGTATGTCCTGGAGCACGATCATAGAACTTCTCGATCTACAGAGTCGAATACCGCCAACCATTGTCGAGTGCCAAAAAGTATAACTAATCTAAAACCTGACATTTGGTGAATATATGGTCCCAAAAAATCGCGAACAGGTCCGAAACCAACCATGTTTTCTTGCATTTGCAGTTCAAAAGTTGCGGCTAAACTTCTAATAATTATAGAAGCTGTTTCAGGCAATAATAGTTTGCTGAATATATTTCTAAGAACATAATAGTAGTTATTAGTTGATTTATTACAGGAACTAACTGAAAAACCAAAACACAACGCTGAGTTACAAACCCAGGTATAATGACTAAATTTGTATAGGTGAAGCAAATAGTAGACCAAGTGAAACGATATTTCTATAATGACCCGGTTAACGAAATTGCCTAAATTTGTTAGGATAGCTGACGGTTAACCTAAAAAAGAACACTGGGTAATAACTTCGGAGGATTAAAAATTAACCTCCTGATATTTTATAAGTCAGTACATTAATTTTACATTCATTTATAACGTAGTATAACAAAGCGCTAAAAATACCACCTCACGTAAAAAACAAGAGTATAACAATGTCTAGTAACAATATGATTGATTTAACGTGTCGTTTTATATATTTGTCCTAAACCTATCATTAATGTGAGGGCTGTTGATATTAACCGGTGAGGTTGTAACATACAATCTTAATGAATGCTTGACAAGTTACCGCTTAAAGAAAAACATGGCTACATTTTATTCCACCAGACAACTTTCAGAAAACATCGGCAAACTTCAAGGGAATTTCGGGTAAGTAACACGCCTTTTCCAAAACTTTATTACCATAGAGCAATATCTTCCCACTAAATGATGCACATAGAGGACTTTCTCCCAATTTATTCGCTAAACGGACCAATTTTGGCCAAAATGCTCCCTAACTAGTTGACCTTTTTAAAAAATCCCCCTCCCCATCTGTATATTTTGCTTCGAGCTGTTCCTTTAATAGTCAACTTTTTCTAAGTAATCACTACGTACTATACTTGCCCTAATTATTTTCGTATGCATCGAAGTAAATATTCTACAAATTTATGTCTTACTACATAAGGACAATTAAATTTTAGTAACATTTATACGTGCACTACAAAGAATTCCATGGCATGAAATACCAAATAGATACACCTCTTAGTAGATGTTACTATGTAAAATTCCAGTAAGTTAATTTTCTGAGTTAAAGTTTCACAGTTCTCAAGGACATGTGGATCAAATGAAGCGATAAATTTTGATAATCTTTTTGCACAAAATGAACGTACATAATAAGACATTCATATATCGAAAAATTATGCACTTACGGCAATATGCTTTCTTGTCTTTCCAACGGCACAACAGATAAATGACTCCAGACGTTACAGCACTTCCAACAATCGCGAAAAGTGGACAACAGACACGTTTGACTTAATAACATTATATCTAGTACACATAAATACCTGAAAAGTCAATGCCTGTCATTCAACAACACTGTACCGATAATGCTTGAACACTTGGCACTATTAATTAAATATTCAATATTTTTGTTTTAATCAGTTTGAAATGATTGTAGACAGAATTGAAAAGCTCTACTTTCATTTACTTTCGTATCAAGCAATAGTGGATCATCCACTCCACCAAGTACAGATCTATGTGTATAAAACATGTGAAGTGCACCATCTATAAGACCAAGTAATGTCCGTCGTATAACTAGAGCAACTTCTTACGATTAAACACACACGTACAAATGAAAGTAAACAGACAGCGATGGATGGAAGAGAATTTAAATTTGACTTTAAATAGAGCGTCAATGGAATAACGATGTCTAGGCTGAATAACTAGAGAGAGTTGCTTTTCACATCGTGTTGTGTTGTGATCTGGTGGCGTCAGCTGTAGATTAGTGTTTAATTAAGCAAGTTAGCAAAACAACGCATAGAGTGTCTAAGCTAATAAGATGCCTGACTCGAAAACAGAGGGTATATTTTCAACCAATCAATATACAGAAAATTGTGCTACCTGTCTTCTGATTGGTTCTAGGTCTAGGTGACGTCAATCACTAATCCTACTTTTCATGCAGCCGGCCTGCAACAAAGCTCAAGAAAGTTTGATTATATTTACGATGCGCTAAAGGTCACTTACTCTAGTCTACAGTGGTGATGCTTAACTCAGCGACTTGAATTAGTTGTATCCGCTAAAATAAACATGTTCAAGACCAGTGACTAAAGCCTATGCAACCATTTATTCGGGGAATTATTTGCCGCTCACATATATATAGGTAAAGGAAGTAGTAGCATACCAGTAAGATAATTCAACCTAAGTCCTCAAGCTTGTTCTTAAATGTCTGGTGGAATTTACGTGGAATACTTCTACAAGTAGGGAATTTTAGAATTTGACTTTTCCCGTAATGCACTATATTTCACCCATAGATTTTAGCTATTTTCTCTATGATATGTGACCGAATTTATTTGCACAAGGTATCCTGATGATTGCTCTGGAATGTTTAGGGTTTCAAAAGTTATTATGAGGTTTCCTCCATGCCTCCTGTATTCTAAGAGATACAAGTCTAGTATTATCTAGCATTCTTCATATGATTTATACTTGAGTTCACGGACGGACTTTGTCACTCTTCTTCGAATTCGCTCTGAAGTATTTTCGCCCTTCCTGAGTGAGGGAGAAAACAGTGTATTTCCGTACTTTGAATGGGAGGAGGGCAGATAAAACGACTGGAAATTACATAGAAAATTCTACTGTCAAACTGGCCGAATATACGCCTCACAGTTAAAAATGCGAGGTTAGTTTCGGAAGATATTTTTGTCAGAGTTAACAGCCGATTCAAGGCCATACAATATTAAGACATCTAGATCCTTTTTTACCAATTATCTTTTTAAAGGAAAATTATTTAGAGTATATTTTCAATCCGTTTTATGCCATAGATTTACAACTTTGCACCTTGTCAAGTTGAAAGTTAGCAGTGTCAAATAGTCCTGTAGCGCCAGCCTTTCCTTCTAGTTGATGACTTTCCCTCTAAACTTTAATATCGATAATCCTAACCCATGATTATAAATTCAGGAATAGCTTTTGAATTAGAAATCCATGGTAAGTTGATTATAAGATAGTAGGATAATCAGGCAAGTATGAAAATAATCATTTTTGTTTATGCCTGCCTTGGAAGTGTAAAATCATAAGGCTAATTTATTATCATATACCGAAATTGTTTGCGAAATTCACAGCACTTTACAGGCTTTGTCATGGTTATATATAGCTATTACGTACACTTATATGTATAATAAAAGGGACAAAATTACATAAATAAATGAGAAATGCATAATAAGCATAATGTAGACACGATGATTTACATGGAATGATAAAGGATGTTTCAAATTAATATTTATGTAGCGTCCACTACTGACTGGACCTTGGAACGAATTTGTGATATAGGAAAAACATAGAAGGGAAGACTCAAGTCATTATATTGAGGGGTCACATTATGTCAAATGTAAATGTTCATCGTTTTGTATAGTATGAAGTAACATCTAAGCGCTGAAAATAGAGGGGGAAAACAAACAGCAGATCGGAACAGCAGTATTACGACATCTGTACTTTCTTGACTGCTCAAGTAATCAGAACAGTACTATTGTGGTGGATACTACTTATAAGTCATCAATAAGTAGTAGGTGGCAGAGCGTCAAAGTAAATTGGGAAGAATCAGTAAACAGCAGACAAGACGAGTTGCGAGAGGACAAGAAGTGAAGCATGATTGAAATACAGAGGACAATCGAGAACAACTAAGAGAAGCAGGCTGAGAAACGATACAGTGCAGACAACGCAGAGGATGTGCAAATTAATGCTTGAAAGTATTGTATGTATTATTTTATGACCTACTCTGTTTTCGCCAAATAAATATTGCTCACCCAAATGTTGTTCTTCACACTATAAGTATAACTGTTCAGACTGGTAAAGGCTCAGGTATCACAGTTCAGTTTGAGTTAATTTGTCATCTTCAACATGTTTACTATCACAGACGGTTACAAAAATAGTATTCAGGCTAGAATTCTAAATAAGTTGATGCCTGACGTTAGTCACAATTAAACTCATTATTATAGCTTAATTGAGACGGTTATTTTTGTGGATATTGGCAATTTAGTTGATGAATGTCCCGCTATATATATATATCATAAATTGATGGATGTTGGAATTCTACCACTGGATGCTCACCGAAGGTTCAGAGGGCTAAGAGCTTGCCGTCAACCTATAAACCCTGGTTCGAAATCTGGGGTGCGCGCTTCCAATGAGTTCCATATTAAAACAAAACACCTTTTCAGTTCTTCCTGGTTTTTAATGGTACCCTGCCAACATCATTCTGTGATGTAATTCAATTAACTGAATATGATAAATTATTCAGTTGGTCCACAGTCTTGCAATATATATGGATGTTTTTTATTAATCCTAACTTACTAGGTATCGGCATCATAGTCTGTAACGTATCGGTCTTGTTCCTCTTTCAGTAGTATGCCCTGATAGATAGGTAAAGGCAACTGAGTCCGAATAGCATATATTAAAGAATTTAAAACATTACTACTGAATGTTTGTTCATGCCAGAACCATAATACTTAGACGCTAATATAAAACAGGTTCTGCCCTACAGACAAAAGAAATTTAAGGTTACCCCCCCCCCACCCATCATATTCGCTAGCTGAAAACTCCACCCTCCCACCTTTTATTATATTAGCCTTATAAATTTACTGGTTCAATGAGAACTATATTGCTGTTCTGGATACTCAAAGTTACAAGTTCTTTTTTGGTCAACGTTGGTCATTAAAACCTAGGTCATTACATTGGTAATTGTATAGCTTAACTTCTTCATTATTATAATTTTCTATCTCTCTTACATAAGTAATAGTGCATACTTCCATTTTGTTTCAATCTATATTTTATTTATCATTATCCATCTTCTATCACCACTTATACAACAGCTCATAATTTCGATGATAATTTGACCTTTTATTAATTTTATTGGGTTTATTAGTTGGTAATTAAACCTATCCACACCAAATTTAAGCTATAACTACACAATGAACCCTTGAGAATTCTACTCATAGTTTCTTCCTAATGTCATATATATACCACTTCACATTGGCGTTTTATCCTGAATACTGTTTCGCCATGTAAACCAATTTTGATTATTGTGTATTTACACTAATTTGATGAAACCTAAAACAGTTTCTCCACAACACACTGCAAGTAAGTTGTATGTGATCAAAATAAATAAAAAGATCTGAGTAGTCATCTTATTACGGGTTGCGCAGGCCAATAAAGTCGACAACTAAAATCAGATATCCAAGCTGTTACTGAATTGTATAACGGGGATTAGTTACGAGGAGTATGGAGAGGTATTACATGTAAGGAGTAGGATAGAATTTGGTGGCTATACGAGTGAAAAGCTGAAAACAAGAATAATGTTAGCGGTGCTGTAAATATCGAAAGACTATCAAGTCGAGTAATAGGTTTGAATGATATGTGGATGATGCCGTTATAAATAGAAAACTGAATAAAAGTGGGTGGAAAATAAGGGTGCGAACTCACTGTAGGTTCTAGTCACTGATGTGGTTTTTCAGGATAACATTGAGTTCCGCGGACACCTATCGTGAGGTACTGAAGCTTGTGCGAGGTCTATATCCGGGTGAACATGCTGTTATGTGACATATGCTGAATCGAGTAAATATTTCCACATAGTAAACGTAGAAAGGTAGTTTCAGAAAAAAAATTGAAAACCTTGTAATTTCGAAACATTAAGATATCCCAAATAATGATCTGACTGACAACTTATTTGTTGCTAGCATGTGAAGTATCGATGAAGGTACAATGGTTGATTGATTCATTAGCTCAGAAATGTCACCGCGTTGTATGTTCACGATGTTCGACTAATTTCAGATTTTGAGAGGAGCTGTCACTTCAAGTATATGAAAGATTGCCTCATCAACCAGGAAGCTGATATTTTTCAGAACGATGTTAAGTAGCTTACAAAATACTGGAAGATTGTCTGCCTTATGCACTTTTATTGGCAGTTTGTTGCATATTTAACCATACTTACACTAATGAAAGTGTGAGCAAGCTTATGTTTGTATTTTTTTAATTTCGCCTTAGAAAGAGTTTGTTACTCAGGCAATAGTCTCGAGTATGGGGATGATCGATAATATTAGTGTTGGCATTTGTTTGGTTGTGCAACAGTTTGTAGAAAAGAGTTAAGTTTGTCCCTAGTCTTATTCTTCATAGCGGTTCAAGTTCGAGCATGTGGCACCCAGATTTGTGGCCAATTTTAGCATTGTTTTTAATCAGTTGCTGCATTAAGTAGCGTTGCATACTCTTCATTCTCAGTTTATCATTTGTTCGTGGGATGTTAAGTAGGAAGGAATAGTACTTTAGTATAGGTCTGGCACATATTTTATAGAAAGTGAGTCATAAGTCACTTTGGTAAAAGTCTCTTAAAATGAGAGAAAACGTTGATGTAATGCAGTAGTGTGTTCAGAAAAGCTAATGCTGGGTGAATATTGTATCCCTAGGTTGGTTAGAGGGTTAGATTTAGGAAGTGTGTGGACACTACGTACAAACTGCATTTTGAATTTTCGATCCCCTCAGCGTATTCGTCCACATTTCTTAGTATTGTGACAGACACCCAGCACTTATTAAACTATCGCTTTTAAAGGCTCAGTTTGTGATTTTCTTCGGTTCACGGTTGAGATATGACAATCGTTTGGTAAAGCATAAAAGAGTGGACTGTGGAGGAACAGTCATCAGTAGCGTAAAGTGACAGATTTTCGCCATGATAGTTTCAGATAAGGTCTAATAAAGGTAAATTAGAGTCAAAGTGGTATCGTTTCAGTTTTGTTAAATTTTGCATTAAGGAGGATATAATCAGTTAATCAACTAGCTGTTGATCAAACAGGTTTCCCAGTGACTGTTCTTAGATTTTCTCAGTCTTTAGTGAGTGTATTATAGTCACTTAAGATTAATCTCCATCCAATGAAGGACCATATCGAGTTTGACTGGTGAAACTTAGTTTGTCTAATAATATAGACTGCAACAGCACTTGTCCCCTACATTTTAAGCTATAACTACCTAGTTCAAACACACTACGTTCATGAGGTATGGTGTCTACCAAGGTGGCCGGAATACTGTCTTTGATAAACAATCCTGTCATTACTTTTTTAAATTTATAGGTACTGTTAGTCCTTATTAACATGAACCTCTATAGAACGTAATCATTATCTTGTACGAACGGAATCATCTACGTTTCTGTCAAGGCAATAACACCCGTCATATCGTGATCCATCTCTACGCCTTGTTCAAACAGTCTTTTATTCAAGCTATGAGTGTTTCTTTAGCAGATGCGAAGGCAACTTAAATTGATTTATGGTCGATTCTTTTAAGATTTTGTTTTTATTTTTACTTCGCTGTCTGAGTTCTTTTACAGCCTTTCACTTTTTTCACGTCCCTGGCCAGTGCAAAGTCCTAGTGTACAAAAGCTGTGAGCTCTTTGGGGTTGCCAGAATTTTTTGTCATTAGAACTCTTTCCTCTGTGGATTTGCGGGACATTACTCAGAGCCACCTTAATTTGATAATAAATTGCTTGCATTATGTGTGTACCTCTTTTGTTCTTGTACTTAAAGATACCTGTCTTATCTATCTTTGTTTCTGTATGCCAAAATAATATACCTCTCAGTATTTCTTTCTTCGCATGGTATCGGATTGCATATGCATTCGTCTGTTGGTGAAGCAACTGTTCGTGTAGTGCCTTGTTCTTCATCTTGTTACAATTATCATATTACTGATGAACTTCATTTATTGCATGTTATGGTACTATCAACAGTATTATCTAATTCATCGTCAGCCGTAATTTGTGACCTACAAGTCCTGGTCAAAACATAGTTCTTTCATTGTCTTGACGTCAAATACAATAACTAAGATACTTTGTTGTCACTAGTGAAAGCAGAATTTCTCTCCCGGCATGGTTAATGAAGTGATTCACGGTAATCGCTCACTAAATAAGATTTCCAAGACCCCTGAGAAGGTACACGTTATCCACCCTTTTCAAATTGCTTTTGAAGTGAACCCAGATATATGACCAGGTTGCGCTTGTCGTATAACCAAAGCCACTTCTATCGAATGGACCCCACTCTTACGAATGAAAAAGCAGAAGTCAATGAAGGATGGAAGCGAAATTATATTTGATCGTAACAGAGCTTTAATGGGATAGCAACGTCTAGGCTGGCAAACTAGAGAGAGATGCTACCCACGGTGGTTCGAGTCGTGATCTGGTGAAGATGCGTGACCGCGCGCCTTCAACTAGTAGTGTCCGCTAAAACAAACATAGTCAGCATCAATGTCGAGAGCTTATACAACTATTTATTTTGGGGATTATTTACCGCTACATTTTTATCACAGATTTATCAAGATCACCAAGCCCAAGAAAAGTGGAGATCAATGAAAACATTATGGACCACTTGATGCAGACCTGTGCATTAACCAGGCATGCGTCATTGCATCCACAATTCACTGAATTGTCAGATTCCTCGGAAATTTGCGTTTTGGCGATCTCCGTCAATAACCCAGTGGAAGTGCCAAACATAACCAGGTCTAGTTAACCAGAAAAATGTAATAATATTGGATTTGAACAAATTCTGTAATGGTTCCTATTACAAATATCACTTTACATTTTCCAACCGCAGGGTATCAACACCTTAAGGAATAAAATTAACTTTTATAAAGGTGTCTTTTACCAAACTGAGGGAATTCTTTCGAAAGGAGGCAGTCAAAAAATTCGTCACTTTAAGGAAGGAAAAGCTGAATCTCAAAATTGTTTGAAAATCAGCACTGTAATAGGGAAATTGTATTTTCTCACTCACTCGAAATGAGAAAAAATATATTACACAAAGTCTTTTGGAGAACTGAAGTTCAAACCCTGTCAGCAAAGGTCATTGTCATTGAACTTAAAATATTGCCGGCTTAGAAACGACTAAATAATTTATAAAATATCAAATAACCATGGCCGCCAACAGGGCAAATCTCATTGTGCCCTAGTGAAAAATCCTGAACTATCAGAGCAAAGTATTCTTCTGCTTTGTACAACTTAAACACAATGATATAAAACATTAGGCATATACCAAAACTATTAACTATTCACCAATCTAAGAAGGAAAAATGATTTATGACATCATATAATTTTGAAGAGGGGACTGATGATAAAGTCATATTACTGTTTTAGTGTACCGATAGGCTAAATTTAGCAGCGGGTAGGACAAGGTGGACCTTGTTTGGGAAACTCAAATTGATGGTAGTGTAATGGTGCCAATATTCTCCAAATTTATGTAAAATGTTGATATTTAAACCATCAGATTCTTATTTATCACAACTGAAATAAAAGTGAAAAAAATGAGAGCATACATCAGTATATATTTAGACTGAATAAGGTAAAAGCGGGGTTGTGAAAACTATTATGAAGTTTTCATTCACACTAATCATCATAAGTCAAGTCACCAGAAACCGAGGGCAAAACAAATCGAAGTAAGTCAATATATAGTGAAAAAATTGGGTCAGGGAGTGCGATAAACGTGGTGCTATACAGCGCTTGCTGTTTTCTAACTTTCACTTTTTCACTACTCAGTAGTTTGTTTGAAAGCTTCCCATTGGTGTGAAGCAGTCGATAAAAAGTACAATAAATAGACTTTTCCACAAATTTATTCTGACACGAACAATAAAATCTGTATCAGTAACTCGCATAAATTGACCATCAGATATGAGTTCTCCTGTAGGACGCCTCATGAATTACACTCAAAGAATCTATTCCACAGTTTTTCCGCCCAATATAACTATCGGCGGGTAATTGCGAAAGCATTTACAGGTCCTATGTAAAGGTGTGGTTCTATAACGTCCGGAATCATTGTGGAATTGGACTAGATTGAAACCAACGACAAACGTTTGCGTATTCATTAGCTTATGTTACTTTAACACAAGATTAAAGTAGTTTAGGTCTACGGGAGTCACTGTATAAAGTAATGTTAGAATTAATAATTGTGCCGCTTACAAGTTTTTAGTAGTTAAGCTCTCAACGCATTGTAGTGAAAAAGTGAGGCATAACGTTAAATCAGTACGGATAAGGCTCATGAAATAGTGAGGCGAAATGAGAAAATAACTCTGGCAAGCGCTGCATGGACCTAAGTTTATTACACGCCCTGTTCCATATTTTTACTATACTTTGATTGATTGTGCCCCGCGTTTTGGATTTGGTATGCAATAGCTGATCATAATATTTTTTCAACGTCTTTGACTGGACAACGGCGTAGCCGGTACCGATTAAGCTACGTATGTTAGATTTTTAAACGGATGTTACGATGATTCGATTATCAAATTCATTCTTTCTGACTCAGCTCGTTCTGCTTAACTTTAGCTCAACTTTGGCCCAGCCTGGTATTTTTGCCTTCAGTCTGCTCCGCGTTGCCCGTTATTTCCCCCTGCTTTTGCTGACTAGGTTAGCTAGTATTTTTTTTACTGCAGATTATTAGTAGACAATAGGCAATTTATTGGTTTCAAATCATGATTATAAAGTCTTCAAAGTTTAAACACGAGTCATGGGTGATAAAACAAATATATCATGCTTCATTGTATTCTGGACACATGAATAGCTGCATAGTACACTGAAGCAATTATCAGTAGAAAGTTTATTAATGGGCACAGTAAAACTAGGCAGTGTGGATGTACATCTAATAGACAAATTGCTTCACAATTTCTTGTACTTGATAGTAGAACAGCTGGACTTGAGAGTTGTACAACATATCACATTTGAAAATGGATTAATTATTACGTAGGTTGTGTTATGAGGGAAGTTCAAAGCTGAAATCCATAGTTGCGAGTTATGCTAAGTCACTGAGAATTCTAAACAGAAACGTGAGATTAAGCTTTTTTCTCTGAGTCCGAGTGACGAGACGTAATCGTCCACATTTAGGGAAGTAAGACAAAGTTTTATCTCATCCGTAAACCATTTTGTTTAATTTTCTTCGTGTGACTTACACTATGAGTCCGTCAGCTTCAGAAATACTATCAAGTTTGTGGGAACAGTACTTCGACAGATATCTTACGTAGTTCATGCATAAGTCCACTTTTGATTCCTGAGTACCATACTTTTTGAGAATCGTTTTGCAGCTTTTGATTTTAGAAGCTTGAGAGTTTATGTATTCCAATAAATTAAAAGTTGAAAAGTACTTTATGCTTAGGTCCTTTACTGTATCAAGAATATTATCCTATAGCATTTCATTTAAGAATAGTAGTTAATATACCTGTTTTGAGTAAATGCTTTAGATGGTTCAGCAGATCTTAAGCCCAATACTTTAGTGGTATCAAAATAGGAGTAAAGATGAGGTAAAGGCTTAAGCAACTTTTAATTTGACCTCGATGTTAACTAAGCAAGAATCCGTTAATCAACAGACAGCTTACGATTGGGAATATTATCGTTAAAAAGCTACTAAAATGAAGTATTGTAGCCTGTGTTATTTGCATGGACTGTTGTAGGATTCACAAAGTACTGGTTGTAAACAACGACATGATAATTAGATTCAAGTCCTGATAGCCACTCGTGTGACTTCAAATCCTCAGTATTAGTTTTTGTTTCTAGTTCGACAAAGTTTTTATTAATATGGATTAAAGTAGACTTCTTGCGATCAGGAAGCATAACAGGGTCCTTTTCAAAGATATCAATCTCAGGTTTTAAACATCTATTGTAGGTTATGGAATAAAAACTACCTACCCATACTGTATGATTGCTACGTCCGCTATTATATTTACACTTTTTAACCACTTCATCAATCCCAATCATTTTGCCAACACCGAGCAGTACTGATACTACTGTACATATATTACTTCACTGACATCTGCCAAGGCTTCAGTTGCTGGTGCAAATGTCTTAGTAACCACTGTATTACTAGGACCATTATCTGCTGGAAGTTTTTAGGTGGAAAATGAACCCAGTTAAAGGGATTCCTTCCTTTGGGATACCGAAATATGAGGCTATCATTCTTCTGCAAATATTTGTCCAAGACCACGAATTCGCTACAGTCAGATGAATGTGTTCTCAGGAGTAAACCTTTCACCTTCAAATAGCAGACAATTATTTTTTCTTCAAAATTTGTTAACGTGCGATGAATCGTCAACATGATTAATCAAACTATGCGCTACGACTTCACTAGGGCCAGTGCAGTCAGGCAGCTAGGCAATTGCCACAGAGCAACACCAACCGGTAACATCAAGACGCAAGCGCCAAAAAACCACTAGGCTTTCACCAGCTCGACGAACGATACTGGGTATAATAAACGTGATGATAAAAGCGATACAAATGGAGGTCAACGTTCCTGTTATGTCGACACATTTCGCTTAAATTGTTTACCTTAAATGTCAGTCAGCAGACTATCTGTAAAATAGTCTACCTTTAGGCGGTTCAACCGAAATTTACACTCATCTGCACCGAGATCGCAGATGATTGGTTGTTTGGAATATGTCCGACCTGTAGACCTGTTCATCAAATTTAGCACATTTGTTCCAAAACTCTGAGGACATTTAAACTGTAGAATTCAAAACTCGAAGTATCGTATGCCCTCTAAAATAAATATGGTTCGGTCGCTAGCTTGATCTAGATGCATTCAAGAGAATGCATCTAGATCCTCCCATGTATTTTATAAACCAGAAGACCAAGCAACCTTTCAGTATCCATACTCTAGCTCTGCATATCACACCCACATTACAGCCGTTGGAATCCTTTTTGTGATGATATTGTCATTACGTATAAGTTAATCATTATGCGTACGTTAAGTGTCAGATAGGTTTCTTTTGTTTGACGAACGCTGGTGTTTAAAAAATCTCTCATAAGTCAAACCTTGCCTACTTACTAATAAAGTACTAAATAACTGTGAGCGTTACATTGTAACAAGTCGGTTACTTCTGATCATATTTTCATTAGGTAAGGTCAATAAAAAGGTTTTGTCGGTTTTGCAAAGTTTCACTATTTGTCTCATAACTAGGCAAAATATGGACAAACAAGTATGCACCCAATATAAAAACATTACAAGATATATTTAAAAATAAGAGAATAATCACAAGTATCCGTAGTTGTATGTCAGGTTTAACGCTAGCCGTATACTTTTTTGGCACTTCATGAGTAATACAGGTAGTTGGCTTCAACCCCGACCCATGCATAATGATTAAGTGAGTGCATCACTGGTTGATTTACCTTATTAGCGATACCTTTAGAAATACCATTCAGAGTAAGTCAATAATCCTAAAGTACTACACTAAATTTCTCGTGGTAATATGTAACAACTTACAGCTACTGCAATTTACACTGAATGCCTGCTTCTTTTCACTTCTGATGTATCCATTTATATGTATTTACAGTTTAATATTGTAGATTAAAATCCTTCGTCATACTATAATAGTCTGACATTATAAACTAAACTACGCTGCTATTTTTATGATTCTACTATGTCTGGGTACGTGCAGAGTGAAAATGTCAGTCGCACTGATACAATGGTTGATCGCTATTGCAACTCTCTAAATATTCTTAAAGAAAAGGTTATGGTAAGTTAATTTTTCTTTACTATTCACTTTCTTTAGAGTTTATTAGAACACTACCATTCAATCATTATACAAAAAATGGAATGTGACTTAGGAAAGTGAGTTTACACGTCTAGTAATCCTTATTTTCATTCGTATCGCACAAATATAGTTTCAACTTTAAGAGACAAGTAGTTTACTTGTTGTGTACGTGTTTCTGTGATTTTAAATTTTATTTATAAGGATGTAGATCAAACAAATGAATTGCAGGTATCTTGCTTATAATCTATAAATGCTATCTTATTATACAGATTACGCGAAAGGTTATCTTAATTTAATATTCAGCTCTATTTAATCATATAAACGTATCAGTCCTTTTAAGACAGTGATACATTGTTTCATCTCATAACTAGGTCACTAGTACGTGATCTCTTGTACTAAGCAAACATGTGAATTTCTACAGTATGGTAAATGTGTAAGTAGGAACTCGATACACATTCGTGCCAGACCTTGGGTTGATAATGTCTGATTGACTATTAGCCGTTAGCTTCTATAACGTGGTGACCTAATTTTGGATTAGTTACACTGGTGTTCATTTTTGAGTAGATCAAACTCTACTTTTATGATCATACGTTTATCATAGACTGCATACTCTTTCTCTTCATTATACTTTTGTAATATGGTAGCTTCAGTTAAGTAAATCTAAAAGATAAATTTAGCACCTTTTGTGAAGCCGATTGACTAACCGAATCACTTTATTTAAGATTAAAGTGTACAATGTACTATATAGTGTTCTTTCACTTTCTAATTTCTTTTTTGTGAAAGCATCCTTTTTGAAAACATTTTTTTGTATACTGACAAGTTTCATTTTGTTTTTATAGCTTACTTACCTACAATGTTGATGGATTCCAAAGTCATTTGGCAGATGTCTTTTCTCAGTTGAATGATGTTGAAGTCCATTTAAACAATTTGGAAGCTTGGGCTGGTCTTCCTCCTGAATGCTTTACTTCAGCTAGTATGAGCTATGGTATCCCAGATCCAGATCAAGTATCTCATGAAGCTCAGACTCTAGTAGAGGCTATAAGACACCTACAAACTGAATTGCGTGCAATGACTACAAACAGTCATACTAACAGTACATTCACTACAGGAAATGTAGCATCTGTTACTGCGGCTGAAAAAAGGGGTGATATCAATCCAGATTACACTCCGTCGTCAGTGCCAAACATAACAAGACAAAGTCCTGTCCCATTTACAACTATAAAATCTGAGACAACTCCTTATTTTATTCAGTCGAATCCATGTATATCGTCACCTTCCGATAATGTGGATTCCTTGCCACAAGTGCCATCTTTTCCATTAAATGAAGAAGGACCTACATACAATTCTAATACTAATCCAGCAACTCGTTCACCCAGTATTGATCGACGCCAACAACCTAATATGTCAACTGATGTTTACCGGACTACACCTGGACATCATTCTTCATTTTCTTCACTGTATTACCAAGTTTAAGGAAATAAAATATCATAGAGGTCTTGGTGTTTACGCTTCATCTATTCGTGTTAAGCCTGATGGTGGTGTACATTGCAAATAGGTTTCAGATGTCATACGATTTGAGGACATAGATTCAATAGAGTTAGGATTAGGAAACTGACTGCACTGAGCAGAAACGTAATACTGTGGTGGGCCACAGTTCACTCTTATTCGGTCACTTTGATACATGTTCTGAACAATATTTGTTCATCTTGAGTTCGAAAGAAAATATGAAGTTATGTATTCACTTTTCGAGTAATTAAAGCATTACGTTTCTACTCAGTGCAGTCAGTTTCCTACTCCTAACTCTATTGAATATATGTCCTCAAATCGTATGACATCTGAAACCTATTGCAGTGTACACCACCATCAGGCTTAACACGAATAGATGAAGCGTACACACCAAGACCTTCATGATATTTTATTTTCTTAAACTTGATAATGCAGTTGTAATCAAATAGCCAAGATAACGACTCTAGTTGTTGATTTTTACATGAGATTGTATTTATCGTCAGAGATGTACATTTCCTTAATAGATAAATATATCAAAAGTTTTTCGTTACTAATTTTTCTTTGTGGAGTACATTTTTTTATTTACATATATGCAGCGTTATCCACACATTAATTATTAAAATCTTGTTCATTTTGCCTTTATTTGGATTATGCAATCTTTTTTGGACTTATTGTACATTTCTAAGAAATATTTAAAACACAACCAACAAACAGTAAAAGTTTTACAAAAAAATTTTAATTGCATATTATTTATCTGAGATAGTTTGTAGACATGTGGAGTAGTTTTTCATTAGTAGCTAGCGAATCACTAATAACTCACAAACATTCTATATCTGGTGCTTGATTTCTTAGTTATCCACTCTCAATCATGGATATTAAACTTAATTGCCTCCCTAAAATTAATTTGCTTCCAATTATGCTAAGCATTTTAATGCATAGTGTTATTTACAGAACAATTTAAGTATCAGGAATGAATTTATATTTAGCTTAGTGTTTGGAAAACTTATTAACTCAGAAATATTGCGCCACTATGTTTTCAAATTTGGGACGTCTTACACATTTCTGAAATATAGAGCCTGTAAAGTTTAAATTTAGATATGTCGGTGTTTGTTCTTAGATAAGTGTAACCGTAGGTCACTCAAAATGTAGATTAGTGAGTTCTGGACTTGGATTCATTGACTGTATGGTGATTTACTCAATAAGGCGCCAGAAGTAATTGAGTCATATCAGATGAAGTTTTTGAAAGTTTTTACGATAGTACAAAACAACTAGTCTTAGCGAATGACTTAAAAATGTGAATTCGTTCAACTAGCTTACTGTATGTCGATCCAGTAACTGCACAGCTACCCACAAACACCAAAAAGTAAGTACAATATACAAATATCGTGTTTAATCAACAGTAGCCTCTAAAACTAATTGTCGTTTACCAGACTTGCATTTACTGTGTCAGTCGATTATAGTACAAAGCATTATATTAGGGATGTTAACGTATATTCTATGAAGCAACAGACTATTAGTCCCATCAATTTCATTTTATACATGTGTTTGACTATTTTCTAGATGTAATCAGGTTCTAAAAATCATTCAAATGGAGAGTAATTATATAAACGTTCTGATGTTACTTCTTCGGGAGTTGTTTCGAGCGATTAATAGTTATCATGTTTCCCTTGTTGTTAAGCTTTCTGGCTAGTATTTCCATGTTGTTAAACAATGAATTAATTGTAGGCAGTGATGCTGACTTATTCAGACATTTCAAAAAGTAATTCTTTGTGCATATTACTCAGTACAGTACTATTGACAATTGGTTTGACAACGTCTCTAGTGTATACAGGAATCAAAAAACCTTGGAACCTAACTGTGTGGAATTAAAACAAATCCAAATGTGTTTTGTTTACTGATTGATACTTTAACATTTTAACAACCAAATTGCATGTTCATCCATGCAATAGCAGATATTTTCTAAGACAAACAGTATGATCACGTGGACACATCACTTTTGATTTTGACATTTTGTCAAATGATTGTCGTTTGGTTGTAAACATAATGTTTAATCCTTATGTTATTGATTTTAGATTTCTTTGAAATTTAACAAGTGTTTATCAAACAGTTTTCCTTGTTATGATAATCTCCTAACCTATCCGTGGAGATGTAATAACATATCCTTCATATCTCTAAGTAACTCTTCAAAATATCAATCAAACAATCAAAAGCATTGGAGTAAACTTGGTGTGAAACCTGATGAGAAACCAGGGTGTTCCACTACTATTCTAGAAGGTGGGATAAGGATGAAAACTGTAATAAATGTTCCTAATCAGCAGACTGCTGCTAGAACAAGTGGAGGTTCTTCAGAGGCCTACATGCAACCGAAGCCAATCAACATTCGATATAATCCACGTATGTATGATGGGGGCCTACTTCCAAGATTAGACTATACTGATAAACAAGTCCTTCTACCCGAACATAAACCACGAGATTTGTGGTCCCCACATAGAGCATATTTCGGTCAAAATGATTACATTGGTATGTCTACCATTTCCGCTTATAGGTATATGCATAGATTATTGTATTCACCCACCATAACAGTCGGCTAAATGGTCTTTATTTTAATACAGATCAATATGATTTAGTTTTATGACGAATGAAAATAGCTTTATGTTAATGAAAGTTTTAAAGACAGGTTATTAATAAGGAAGCTGTAATTTATCAAGCATATAAAATAGATTATTATTGTCTGCCGACCAATAGGTATTGGGAGATAGCTTCATTGTGTCAGCTTGGTTAACATTGAAAAATGTCGTTAATAATACTGTATAGTTCATTTGTATTCATTTTGTGAGATTTTAGAGACACCATTAAATGTGCCCACGGTCAAACTATTCTATGTTGAAATTTAAACAGAACTACTACAACGATATATGCAAATTTTCTTAAATTTATTGTATTTCACCGAAGTAGAAATAGAGTTAGGATCTGAAATATAATGGCTGGAAGCTACAATCGTCACTTCAGTTTTATTAAACAGTTTATTGATTTTTTCAAATTATTATACTTGTCTTTGAATTTACTACTTATTAAACAACAGTATTACTAATGTGAATATTTCTATTGTATTCTAGACATTCTTGGTGATGGAAAAATAAAACCACGTGATTTTTACACTGGACCTCCTTGGGCATTAGGTGCACGAAATGAATATCAACGTGTATGCTCACGACTTAACAATCCAGCTATTGTTGCTTGGATGGAAGAATTTGAACCTTCCAAATTGACAGCTGAGCTTAAGTTACAGAGATACTTGTTCAAAAAAGTAAACAAACGTAAAAATCTCACTTTTCAACGTTACCGTGATTCGCCTTGAATTGTCTTCTTATTAATTCAACATATCTTTTGTCTACTTTGTACATATGCATATAGATAAGCGAATGAATAAACCATCATTGATTCGATTGTTATTTATATTGTTAGTATATGAAAATGATCATGGTATTCCATAAAGTAATACAACGTAAACTGGTGAATTAAATTAATGACATTTGAACGATCAGTCCTTTTCGACTTCCACAATTATGAGTCTAAAATTGATGATCATAACAAAAGTAGCCAATTTTTGGCAGTTATATAATTTAGCTAAAGGGTGATTCGATATGGATTTGGAATTGTGTCGTAAAATACGATTAGTAATGTCGAAATAATCGTAATAATAATAATCATGTAATGTTTAATTTGTTTAAGTCTATACAACAATTTATATAATAAGATTACTAATCCGAGTATATATATATATATGGGCTGAATTAGGAGGTGGGGCGTGGAGTAGACAAAATTACAATCAGATCAATCGTCTGATCAGTGGTTGAATAATGCATAAATTGAATAAGTGCCTGTTATTCATCATGAGGTATATGCCGCTGACCACTATTCCAACCAAATTTGTACAAGTTAATTAATATTGCTTGTAGAATTTAAATCAGATTAAATATTTGGTTAAAAAATTGCATCATGCATTAAATGATACTGATTTAGTGTGTATTTAGGAGTATAATTACTTTTACGGAGTCAGTCATTTTTCTGTACATATGCATTATCATAACAATAATAACGCCTAACATTACAGTTAAACCGAAACGGATGACGATATTACCTATTGCATACATTTAATAAATTATAGTTGACTCTAAAATAAATGTAATTTCATTATCTTTAATTATTCAATAAAGTTATAACCGACTACTAGGTGATCTCCGACTAATTTCCTAGTAAAACTGGTTAAAATACACAGGTAGTTGCTGTGCATTATTTTTAGATATATAACTAAAGGCAGAGTTATTGAGAAGAATCGTCCTCTTAAATATGCTTCGTTCTTAATACTTTTGCCCTATTCTTCTGTTAATACTACTTTTATGCACTAGAATTTATTAAGATTTCATATTCAAAACATGATTTATGGGAAATATGTACCTCTGAAAAATACTTAGTTTTATGTGATTATGTGGTTTTCACAAAGTGAATTAGTGAAAGTAGCTTCTATCAAGGATATTTTATTTTATTATAAGATGAGTACTTAATATTATTCAAAATTCTATGGTTTTATACTTTCTGTGCCTGTTTTTGCGTAGACATATTTACGTACAAGTTTAGTGAACTTCATAGAAGCATCCTGAAGTTATTATCGCAGTAAGTTAGAACTCTATATAATAGTAAATTACTTTCACATTTTTCAACAGTATGCTAAGAAATCAAGATAAAGGGGAACAAAATAAAGAAAAAATAGTAGCCTCCTAATACCCTTGAACATACTGACGAGTTTCATTGATTGTATATCTGTATAGTTTGCATATATAATTGAGCACAGAAATTGTTATAACCTGTATGCCCCACTAAGTTTATCTGGTTGAGATTCATCAAATTAAGCTAACTTGTGTCAACTAACTTTTGACTTTTGCATTTCACGTGGATAGTAATTACAATACCTTAGTGTCTGTCGAAGATTATGTGAAAATGTACGAGGTTTTGTTTGAGAGTTAGAATAATATTACAACAGCAGTCGCACTGCGTGTTCGTTAAAGCACTACCGTTTGCATAGTAATAGATATATATTTAGAAATAAATATTTGAGCGGACAGTTGTTTTCGATAACTTCGTCATCAGGCTCTTACAGTTATAAATCCATAAAAAATTGTATTACAGTCGCCAACGTAAGGCGTATATGTGTAAATATGTTGAATGAATTACATAGACAATAATACATGTTATTATGGTGAACTTTTACGTCGAATACTACTTAAATACACCCAACATTTGTCGGTTGTAAGTTTGAAGGATCTTTTAAAACAAGGGTAGGAAAAGTAAATCATTATCATAAGGCGCTTAGTTACATTCAATATTACAATAGACAAATCAAATGTAAATACAATAACGTAGTAGGTGAAATGATATGTTGGGTTGGTTTTGATAATAATAATAATAATCCAATACAATATGTTATATGGGAAGTTGTTGTCAGGGTAATTGTGATATGTGATTCATGTGAGCTAAGAGAGACATTGTCAAGTTAATAATGATGATAAGAAAATTCCAGTAGTGAAAATTAGTGTGAATTGAGAAAGATGAGTGTGTAATTAAGTATACGACAGCTTAGAGATAAACAAAAAGGATGTTTGTGGAATATTAGTTTACTTAAGTCAGCTTATGTAGCGGGTGACCAGCAATCAAATTCACCTACAAGCAATAACATGAAAAACGGATAGCATTCCTAGATGTCCCTTTTTCTGGAAGAACGGACGGGTCTACAAAAAGAAGTATATTTACAAAGAACACTGGGACGGGTCAGTATACTCATTTTCAAAGTTGCACACCAATTCAGTATAAAATTAATTGATTAAATGTCTTAGCCGTGAAATAAGGCCTTAATGTTCTGATGATAGTATTGGTGAAGAAATAAGAAAACCGTAGATAACACTTATAGATTTACGGGTACCCTGTCGACTTTATCTAAAAGTACGTGAATGAACCGAAAAGCAGAACAAAATCTGACACGCTACGTAAGGAAAACCTCCACTTACGACTTGAGATATCCCATATTCCATCATATTATGCCATTCGAATCCAAATAACCGATAACTGGAAAAATGTAAAATAATCAACAGAATAATATGAATATTTCCGAGTGAATTAAATGTTTGCATGGATGTAACCAAGTGACAGCAGTAATATGGTGTAGTACGAAATAACAGAAAACTGTCAATTCTCTACGCATAGTATGTTGGTCTGATTGACGAATCGGGGGACAATTTTCGCTGTATGGTTTTATGCTTAACTGTATACTACATACGCACTGAAAAATACCAGATCCCTTCACTTATCTCTTTTTACTCCTGATTCCTTTGCATTGACCGGATTTAATCAAATGTACAAATAAAATCTATAGTACTGTTTCATTAGTTCAGCTATATATTCATCTGTAAAACAGAATTCCTTATTTAAAATTCAGATTTAGGATTCTTTTTCTCTAAAACCGACTAGGATTAAATTAGAATAAGCTTGTACCTTCCCTTTGATTTGTAATGGACTGAAACTAGTCAACCTCTGTTGTCATGTGTGCACACTGAGAGGATTCCCTCAATATAGCGATAATACACAAGTAATATTTAAGTTGGATTGTGAGTGGCAAGTGAAATACTGGACGCGCATTTCGTCCTATTTGGGACTCGTCGGCTCGATGTACCTGTCTGGACGCAGGCAGCCTAGTGGTGAACGAGTTTGCGTTTGGCACGAAGTGGACTGGGTCCGAATCCCAGTGTGGACATCAACATTGGGATGCAGGTACATCCAACCGATGAGTCCCAAATAGGGCGAAACGCGCTTCCTGGATTACACTTGCCAGTCACAATCCAACTTAAATACGACTAGGATTAAGTTTATTTTAGCATTTAGGCATATTTAATATTGGACAAAAGGTCCGGTGTTCGTCATAGATAGTGATTCAGCAACTTAAGAAGCGATTTCGCAGCCAGAGACGAATCATTTACACGACAGAAAACAACTAGACTAAATTAGTTCTCGTCTGAGTAGTGCTATGCTTACGTTAGGAGCTAAAAATCTCCTGTCATATATTGATGTGTATCTTATTATAAAAATTTACTCGTATGTTCTGTTAGTCATTTTATAACCTTGAGATATTAAGGATACAATGGATAATATGATTAGAAATCCTTATTAGTGAATTTCTACTCCCTGTCTACCTTGTCTTGTGATCTGTGCTGAAGGAAATAGTAACACACATTTATTATCCTTTACCCAATCATATATTCATTCAGGTAGTGGGTAGCAAAATTCAAAAGTTGATATTTATATTAACCTTTAGCTTTGACTGTATATACGTGCATATTAACAACAATCTAGACCATAGATTGTTCTATAGCGAAAATCACTTCTACACTATTGTACAATATGAATATATAAGTTTGTTTACCTAGTGCAATGTGTATGTGCTGTCCTAGTGTATATTGATTGAACTAAAGAATGTTATAGAAAAGATGAAAATGTTTAGATAACATTCATTTTCATTCTCGGTGAATCCTTATGAGTTTAACTTGTAATATTCGCAATTTAGCCGGTCAAGTTAAAAATAAATTAGTTGGTGAACGCAGAAGATCATCGAGTTCTCATGATTTCGACACTTCTGTTGAAATAACTGGTAAACATGGAAAACTTATTACTATACAAAAATCTCAACAACATACCATTCAATCAGAGCAAAAGGATAGAACAACAACAGCCACAGCAATATCATCAAAAAAACAATTAATAAATCAACAGAACAATTTACTACATGACAGCAATAATAATTCCCTACCTTGTGATGCAACCGGTAGATCATCGGTATTTGAATCAAATAATGTAACTGATAAACGATTACGAAAGCAACAATATCAGACGGCACAGTCGATTTGTCGCTGCCAAGTAAGTTGTACAAATTCAAGTCAAACAAATTGTTGGACAACAAATGGTAATAGCAATAGTGGTATTATTAATCTACAGTCTAAATCTCATTCATCATGTATACATCATAATACACAGGAAGCACATAATAAACCTTTTCAGAAAATATGTAAACAAGTAACACCTTTGTCGATTCCATCACCTATTTTACAAGAACAATTAAGAGATTATTCAGAGAATGAGACGGATACCAATATGATTTCAGAAACATCGCTACAATGTAATTTTCACAGTCAAAACTCTAGGTATCAACAACATCCACATCATAATCATCAGTCACAACAACATTCTAAGCAATGTGTACACGTTTCAAGTAATGAACAGTCAAGACATAATATAAGTCGGTATGTCGATATCATTGTAAAAGCATTTTATACATATAATTTCTTTTATTATTTAGTTACTAATTAATGTAAATGTGCATCATTACGTCTCAGTGTATTTAATAGTGTTACTTTATTTAAAGGACAAACTGATTAACCTACAATTTATGATTGCATTTTTTGCTAGAGTATAGTATAGGGACCAGAAAACGTAATACTTAAATGACAACACAAAATTTCTCAGTTAATCAATGATACTATCGGTAGTGAACTTAAATTAAAAATACATGCAATATATCACAGCTAGGATTAGATTTTGGGCTAAAAGTTAGAAATTTCGGTTACGATTAGGCCCTTAGTACTAGGAATATAAGTTTGAATTAGGTTTTAGAGTAAGAAGTAGATTTCATAGTAAGAATTATCGCTAACCTAGTAAACCAAAAAGTTGGTACTAAATCGCACAAAATTGGGGAGGGAGAACAGTACGTAAAGCATTGATCAAAATATATGAAAAATGACGGGCTTTTCAACATTGCCAAACGATTTTCTTTTTAAGCTTTTGTACAATGTTTTTTCACGTGTCACCAAACGTTTTAACCGAGCTTACAGCACTATTGAACTTAAGTTTGGGAATACGATTTGGACTCAGTGTAAGAAACAGCGTTTATCTTATAGATTAGTATTAACCAAAGGATTTAAAAATTCTAATTAAAACTAGGATCGCTGAATTAAAGTTCAGGAGTGCTGTTGTAGAGGTCCAGATTGAACCTTTATCGATAGTTGGACTACTTGGGTCCAAATACATTCCTTATCTAATTCTTTGTATCGACTTCTTTGTTTACGTACATCAGATCAGCCATATGTGTGTGTGAAGTCAGCTGGTATACGAGAAATATATTCACGTAAGATTTGCATTTATCTGAGCCTAGCGCGCTTACAATTCTACAGCACAAGACATAATGAAATCAGGGCTCCATAAGTGAGGTTGAATTTGTAGATACACGTAGATGCGGTGAATTCAGAAAGTCTATTCTTGTTTATGGTTGACATTATCGGACGGTTACAGAATATTACTCAATTCAGCCGCATATAATGTTTTATGTGGTGTATTTTTCAGTCGTTGTGTCAACATATCGCTAGTAGTGTCATTCTCAAACTGCATAACTGTCCGACAATATTAATCAAAAACAAGGACAGACTACTTGAATTCTCCTCATCTATGTATATTTGCTAATTCGACTGCGGTTACATTGAGCGTACAATTCAGCGAGTCCGTCATCACATTACAGTGCATTATCCGTCTTGGTTGACGAAAGGACAATTAAGAATAGTTAAAGACTGGATTCTAGAGCATTTAGTGGACACGAAACACTGTAGATTTAAGGACGGCCTTTAAAATTATTAGTCGTATCCCTTGTAATATGTCAGACGGCTTATAAATTCGTGCAAAGGTAGTATTTCTACAACTAAAAAACATCCACAACTTAAACCAACTGTCAATCGACAATAAAGTCAAATTTTTAAATACACACGAGAAGGCAGTTCTGTTGTGTGGAGCTGAAACTTGCACGAAGGACTACGAAAAGTATCATCTAAAAGATACAAGTATTTATAAACAACTGTCTGAGTAAGATACTTCAGATCCGTTGAACAGATACTATCAACAACAACCTTCTTTGTCGGAGAACGAACCAAAGTAAGACGCTGGAGGCGGGTAGGACATACATTGAGGAAATCATCAAACTGTGTCACAAGATAAGCACTAACATGGAATCCTGAAGGCCAAAGGAAAAGAGGAAGACCCAAGAACACATTGCGTCGGGAATGGGAGACCGACATGAAGAGAATGAATAGCACTTGAGAAGAGCTGAAAATGAAAGCCCAGGACAGAGTTGGTTGGAGAAGGCTGGTCGGAGGGGTAACAGGCATTGATTGATTGATTACAAATTCGTCTTCTGTACACAGCCGAAGCTATTGGTATTCATATCCATAAGCTGGATCTTTGTGAGCAAAATAAATTTATGCAACCACTTTCTTGATGTTAGTCATCTCCTTAAAATTTTACACTTCGCCGTAAGTTGGATTAATAAACATACAATTTTTATGGTTTGTATTCTTAGTTGTTTTTCTAATTTCAATTTTCGCGTCTTTAATCTTATGTAATTAGTCTTGGTAATTGTCTCACTATTATAAAATACTTTGCAATATTTTAACTGTTAAATTCTGTAATTACGTTGTCGTTTTCTTTATTCGTTTGGTTTCTTTTCCATAAACACGCGCTCAAATAATTCAAAACTATAATCAATGGCATTATGTAACACTATGACACGCCAAATATTACTCCTTTATTGTAATCCATATACATTAGGGTAGTAACCGGATGAAAAACTAATTGAAAAGGAATATTTCTTCGCTCTGTCTTACTTTTTCTTAATTTTCTGATTGGGAATTTCCAGTTTATTGAACTCTTCTTTCTGTCCTTCCAGTATGTCCCCCTCATTTGCAAGTACACGATGATTGGTAAATACAATTTTAGGTGACATGAAAATGATATGTTACATTTATTTGACTTATTGAACACTACGTCGCATATAATTGTAATAGTTTAAAGACGAGAAGTACTTGTTTAACGGCTATTTTGAGATTTGTGTTTTTTCTAGTGACTTGGATACGATAAATAAATGAATGTCCGTTTCTTCTTGGGTTTATTGACATCAGTATTTTAAGAGTAATCACTGGATGTCTAAATAACCACTCTTATAAAAGACATTTCTCTATTATTATAAATTCATCTTTGAGTTTACCAGTAGTGTTTAGTTAGCCCTTCAGCTCAATAGTGAAACAAATTCATGAAACCACATTTGTGGTTTATTACGCATAAGCTGTGAAAATGAAGGTATTGTCCACTCTGTGAATCTTTCTGGTATAAACTACTTGGAAATTCTATTGTCTCACAGTGTAATTACTAGATCTAGGAATTGAGATGTCATTCCTACACGACACTTCAATCTAATCTTATTATATTCATAATGAATCACTTTCATGTTACATAGCTAAATTTCTCGAATAATTATCCACTTTATACTTATAAATACTCCAAATACAAATTCTTTAAAGTTCCTTCCCGCCCTTACAGAAAACTGATGTTCTCTGTTGAACATTTCAATTCGTAATGTGCATGTATATTTATATTTTAAAATATCAGATCAATAGCCTGTATGTGGTTGACAAAAATCCAACATAACTCTATCAATCTTGTCCTCTCAGTATGCTCATATAGAAATGATGGCATATCCACTGTAGCCCGTAACATTAACCACAGAATTGTGCAAACCATTATAAATAACGAAATTAGTCCCTTAATCTTTAGTACATTTTATTCTTTCACACATCCTTATTCTCCATTCTTTTACCTTTTTTTCATAAATTATTTTCTGCAGTAATGGATCACAACAAAACATAAAAGCATCCCCTACATCTCCGCATGTCAGTATTCAAACATGCAATCAGCCTCAAGGAACTACCAGTAAAGAAAATAAATTCAGTTCTACCACTATTACTAATGATGCTATTACCCCTGTGCCGTCTACTTCAAATTCTACTAATAATAGTCATAAAATGTTTAGTCATCATCAAAGGTCCGATATTAATCTACATGGAACAACTGATTATCCTTTAATGAATAGTTATCTACAGCAACACGGTTCAACGTATTTCATTCCAGTCATACCAGATCTATCCGTTCCTCAAGATGAAACACGTTCAGGTAGTTTGGGCAGTGCCTATCCATCTCACTGTATACCTTATCATTTTGGACATAGTAAATATGCTTTAATTCAAAGACATAATCATCATCAACATTGTCACGAATCTCATCATCATCACCATAAACATAACGAAGATAATAACAGTGTCACTGACAATAAAATTAATACTAATAATAATATAAAATCAATGCATACTAGTAAATATAATAATCCAAGATTAACAATGAGTTATTCAGAATTATTGAATTCATTAATACCACAACATTGTCACAATCACTTCAAGGTATGTGGTCCCGCGGATGGAAGTGATAAGTAGTACTACTGGTCCTGATAATGTTAACATTGAAAGATTAGATCATTTAACTAAATCACAAATTATAAATTCAAATAGTCCTAATAATCTAAGTAACAGTACTCTAAACGTCAGTCAGCAACTTGATTTAAATGTCAGTAGTGGCAATAACATCGTGAGCAACAATAATGATGGCACTGCTTGTAATTCACAAGTATTTTTGAACAGTTCCGAAGTAAGCGATATTGAAGATGTCAGTCAATCGTATTCTTACCCAATACAATCGATATCAAAACATAATCCTATCGTGTTACTAAGAGATCAAACTACGAGTCATGTAGAACTGAATCCACCTGTATTACCTACACGTACGAGTTCTTTAATTATGAATAATAAAAAGTGCTATTCTAATCAAATGAAGGCAAATGTTGTGCTACCGTCAATTTTATCATCGGGTCCTTCATCATCCAGCGATAATCAAAGTTATTTTATGCAACAAAGTATGATAGAATATCCAAATAATTATGTTATCACTGATTCTGGTCAGTGTACAATGAATAATTTAAGTCAATCACAACACTTGAATTTATCACAGCCTAATAATCATTTGCGTAGTAATAGTACAATTTCATCAAAAAGAGGAACTAGTCAATGAAAGAAGAAGTTATGAAAATACCTGCGGCTCTGTTACAGTCAATGCATCCACAGAAACAATATCCAATAATGAAGTTATGATGCAATCATATACTCAGCAATCACCAACACCATCTCATCATGAATTATTATCAATATTGAGAACACCATTTTCATCATCTTCATCACTAGATTGCAATCGAAATGATACAATCATTTTTCATCAACATAATGAGAGATCACCGATAATTACATCGGTAGATCCATTAAAAGATAAACAATCAATTTCTCAGAATGAATCGTCAAGTAGTTATAATAAATCATTCACTACAGACTCTATTCCAACAAGTCCATCGTGTGGTGCATTAGAGCAATTTATGCCAACAAATCATGCTTCACGACTACTTGGTCGTATGTCTGGTAAACTGCGTGATGGTCGTTTAGCCGATGTAATTTTAATTGCCGGGATAAAATCGAATGCCAACTAATTCTCCATCGTCGTCATCGTTATCGTCAACGTCACATACAAAATGCATAAATTTAACTATGGATTCAGTGCATGCAACAAATGGTAAATCAGATTCAAACAGTTCATCTAGTGAGTTAATCATTCGAATACCTGCACATCGCGTTATATTAGCAGCAGCAAGTGATTATTTTGCCGCAATGTTTGGTAACGAATTAAAAGAAGCTACAGAGCAAGAAATATGGATTCATGATGTTGAACCGAATGCACTTGAAAACATTAATCAATTATATTTATACAGGTAAATTCTTATTGTGTTAACGGATTGACAGGAATGTGAACATTCCTAGCATAGTTTACTTAACGCCATGGATTACATCTAATGCTTCATCTAATTAATTTATCATGTAAGGGAACATATTTTAGGAAAGCTGAAATAGAGTTGAATACATATAACTAAGAATTAGAGAATATAATCTAGCTCATTGTAATTTAAGTGACAACATTTTCTACTTATTGAATAAGATATCGTTATTGAAATTTAGTTGTTTAGTAGATATTATTTCATTTAAGGAGAGCATAATATCACAACATTCAATACTGTTAAAAAGGTTTGTATGTACCTGTGTACAAGCAGAATAGACATATTATCTTTAGATTTGATTGTTGACTACTACAAAGATTGGTCAACAAATAAACTGTCAAGAACGATCACTTAATCAAATGGTATAGTATATTTTTTTCAGATTGCAAAAAGTGATAAATTGTGTATAACTTCTCTTCTCTCTTCTACTATTAGATTGTTGTCCTCTTAACCCCATGTTGTTTCTATACTGATTTCGTTTGTTTTTCTATTTATTACCAACATATTCTGTATACACCTTTCTAGTTTCCTCGTCAGTTGTTCACTGTTACTACTATCAACGACCTTCCGCTATATACTACTTATATGAAATTGTGCAAGTAGTATCCACGTCAACATTATTTGAGTAATCGTACTACATAGAAATTGCGTGTAAAACGATAATTAGTATACTGTGAAGTACAAAAGTTTTATTTTCAAAATGCTACATCGAAGTGGATGGAAAGTTTCAACAACTTACTGGATTATCTATAAATTTTTGTTAATAATAAAATGAATGTAGGATAGAATTAACTGCGTACATTTTAATACAGTCACTAACTAAATTATCAAAACAATCCACATGCAGGTTCATGTTATAAAACAGATTGTGACGCTTACATCTAAATCTCAATAATTATCGAATAAAATCTCTACTGAGTAGTTTGCAATGGCGCAGGTGCATCCACTCTTTGTGTTCTCTCAAAATCTAACCTTCTGAATTCTCTATCTTTCTCCTTTCAAATTTATCTCACTGAATTATACTTTCCGAATCATATCTTCGCTCCCTAATTTTCCACATTACTGCTAATACTTCTACTATCGCTATCACTCTTGGATTTGAACTGACAGTTGCGTCTCTGTGCTGTTGTGGTATGGCAACCTGAACTGATGTACGTACGTACGAAGTTCTGCGTTGTATCTGTCTGTCTGTCTGCCGAGTAGTTTGCATATGCAGTAATTGCCATTGTACCAATTACTATTGATTTTTCATTCCGTCTTTATTTGTTAGGGAGTAAGAAAATTGCATAAATGTTTGCATCATACGATCAATTGGCTAAGCTCAAGTAAACGGTATGGTCAAGTGTTAGTTTATCGCATAAATCTGATTATTAGCTCAAATGTATAAATATCAAAAGACAGAACAACTGAGACTACCTGCAACGATTCTAGTGTTCAATGAGTACTTCCTATTTGTAATATGCTGTACGCATTCACTAAATGAATTTGAAAATAACATAAATAGATGAATATAACATGTATCGGACATTGAAAACATTAGGGATAGCTATAATTTAACTGTGTCATTGTTAATAAGTTGGTTTAACGATTCAGATTATTTTTCTGAAAGATGTTTACATACTAATTTCTAATGATAATTAAAGTTAATTGTTTTAAGGAATCTAGATTTTATTTTGTACAAAATTGTAATTATCCACTTCTTAACAATGCTCTATAGGTTTATTTCTGGATAAAATTCAATCAATTATCAACATAAATGTTGACTTGAGGTTCACAACTATTTGACTGTATTTAAAAGTTTCAATAAGTTTGATTGAATCTTAAAAATTACACTTGAAAATAATCTCGTGTGAAGTATCATATGATATATTCAGTATTTCACAAAATATAGTCAATTAGTCATTGTTTTACATACATCGAGTCACTATTTATGACTACAGTTGGGTAAAATCTATTTGTAATGTTATTTAAGTTAGATTGTGACTAGCAAGTGTAATCCAGGAAGCGCGTTTCGCCCTATTTGGGACTCATCGGTTGGATGTACCTGCATCCCAATGTTGATGTCCACACTGGGATTCGGACCCAGTCCACTTCGTGCCAAACGCAAACTCGTTCACCACTAGGCTGCTGCGTCCAGACAGGTACATCGAGCCGACGAGTCCCAAATAGGACGAAATGCGCGTCCAGTATTTCACTTGCCACTCACAATCCAACTTAAATATTACTTGTGTATTATCGCTATATTGAGGGAATCCTCTCAGTGTGCACACATGACAACAGAGGTTGACTAGTTTCAGTCCATTACAAATCAAAGGGAATATACAAGCTTATTTTAATTATATTTGTAGTGTTGTTTTATTGATATGTTTAGTTAGTAATTTTTATTTCATATTGGATGACTTCTTTTTTTGATGTATTTATTGTTCAATATTGTTTTGTTTATTTACATCAATACTTTGTTGTAGATAATAAGCATTACTGAATTTCCACAATAAGTAATACACTGTTGATGACAATAAGAGAATTGCTATTTTAAGAATAAATATCTGTAGTAATGAATTCTTAGTAGGCAGTATGCAAACATTGAGCAAAACTTCTTTATCTTTTAGATTTCAATTCCACTTCTATTCATAATATTAAATGATATTTTGCTACAGTTATGGTTATCTACCATTTAGGTTCAAATACATACATTATATTTACAATATATTTAAAGTATAAGTTACTGTACAATGTTTGTATTTCAGTTTACATTCAGAAGTTCTAATGTTCTTGAACTTATTTTTGCATGATGTCAGATATTAGGGAAAAGTTTTTGCATCTTCCGATTGTTGTTACTGGAATGAATTTGACTAGTCTATGCTGCCATATTTACAAATTGAGCAAACCGAGTCTATGCAGTAGTAGTTATATCTGGAGTATGATGAAACATGCGATCTGGATTTGATCTTACCGATTATAATCCAACTTTATCTATACTTGTGAAGTATCGTTGTATAGAAGAAATCCTCTCAAGATGAATATATGGTAACAAAGGCTGATCTCTTTCTGTCTCTGACAATATTTTCAGGATGGCATAAACACGTTTGAATCATGTATACATAACAGTTGAACAATTATGACTGTTGAAACTCACTAGCTTATTGGTGAACACAATGACACTTGATTTGAACTGATTGAGTTTGTCTTCCAGTGTTAATATTAACACTTTGATATAAGTACGTTCAGTTGAAGAACTTCACGTAAGATAAAGTTATCCTCCTGAATTTCACTTGACATTCACTATCAAGTTTTAGTAAGTAAAACTGTTACAATAGTTCGATAGTTGGAAAACATTTAGTTTGCATATTTTAACCAATAAATAATTATTTATATAGAAAGGCTTATAAACTTTGCAAAATAATTAATTCACATATTATAGAAATGAAGCATGAATTACTAATTCTTAACCATCATTGTAAATATGTTTTTTTAAACTGGTCAATTAGTGAAGGTAATCTCGATTACTTAAACTCATATTAAGATAGTAAAAACACAATTTTAGTAATCAGTGATAAGATTGATTCATGATTGGGATTTAATGTAGACACAACTAAATTTAAACAAACTTAAAGAAATGTAATGAAATCATCCAACTAAACTCATAGTGTGTTATATGTATCTGTGCATCCATCTGAATATGAAAGTAACAAAAATATGGTTTCTTAAAAAGAAGAGGAGAAAAACGACAACATTGAAATGTTGATAATAGGGACTTAATAAAATTTGAAATTTTCAGTGAAAATAGGTTAAAAATCACTAATCATATCCTGTTTTATAAGATAGCATGTATGTAAAAGGAAGAAATTAATAATCAAGAGATCATGTGACAATTTCTTTGGTATCTATGTTATCTTAGAATATCAAATAATGAAAATTTGGAGTATTAATATCAATTCATCCTACTTATTTTAACAATATGTACTAAATATGTTGCAATGTCATTATCAGGTACAGCTATCTGATCAAATTTATGTTTAGGTTTCTTATAGGCTAACTCCAACATCCTAACATCATAATATAGTGAATACAATCTATAATCAGTAAACTAGCAAAACCACGGTTGTCATATAGAAAGAATTCGATCAGTAACATTAACTAAGTAAACACATTTCTGGTAACTACTCTATGATCAAATAATACAACTAAACATGTTTATTAGGTAAGTGATTAGTAATTTCATTAAAAATACAATTAAGTTCATTGAATTTCTTTTCCACAAACAAATAAAGTAGAGTAGCATTAACTTATCAAAGAGTTTAACTTAATGTTTGATCATAATCAGGCTGATAGAATTCAGACTACATGAATTAATTTAAACTCATGAACACATCAGTTAACATATTCTAATTGTACTCTGGATACTAAGATTAACATATTAAGATTGAATTTTCAAATAAATTTTTATTATACTATTAGCCGTAGGATGGATCATTCAAAACTCTCTTAAGCGCTCGTTGCTTGCGTGGTTAATTCAGTCAGAAATGAAATACTCATTATTGGCAAAATTATATTATCGGTATATCATAAATTGACTGAAGCTGGAAATGTCAGAGAATAGATTTTCCCTTAATATTTCGCTCGTATTATGACAATCTTAGACCCATTCATGTGTACTGTTGTGACTGCAACTTGATGAGATCAAACCTAGAGAAAAAAATAGCAACCTATTAATCAGTGGTTTACAATTGACTCTTTAGATGGTGTGGTTACATGATGAATTCACTTTTCAGAATATTCTGTAAAGTCTTTCTTAAATGATCTCTGATTCTTAGTAATGTTTGCCTCAACTTTGATTTCAAAGGTTATCTAGATTTACGAGAAGAAACAATTGGTGATTTATTAGCAGCTGCTTGTTTTCTACAAATCACTGAGGCATCACAAGCATGTGAAAGATTTTTAACGAAACGTTTAGATGCAACAAACTGTATAAGTATGTCACGTTTAAGTGAACAATATGGATGTGAATTATTAAGGAGGCGTTCAACAACATTTGTACTAGTAAGTTATATTTTTCAGTTAAAACTAATTTTCATATCGTGACTAACAAAAGTATTTTAGATAATCTGACTAAATAAAACAAAACAACCGTAGTCGATAGACAAGAGTAAAATATAACCGTTTCGGGGGAGGTGAATTTTCATCGTTCATGTAAAAAATTAGTCTGTCAAATTTATCCAACTCATTATTTAAGCTACTGTTGATGTTTTTAGAGTTTACTTGACTATATTATTTTTTTCTCCGGTCTAACATTGAGAATAATAACCAAAAGATTCTATCCCTGTAAAACGTAAACATGTACTTATAACTTAAAATGTGCAACACCAAACAACGCTTATGAAATGCACATTAAACGCAAGTAACTATTAAGTAACATTCCTGGTAGGAAGCTACAACTAGTGGTGTTCAGCTATACTGGCTATAAGATAAATATCATCATTGATATAGCTGTAACCTAATTTTAACTAACTCAAATCACAAATGTAAACCACTAAATTCCAACTCTGTAGTTGAAATATTAAAATATCTTGAGTCCGATCCTTCGTATAGTCGCACATAGCATCTACTGAAGAGTTCCATACTAGGACTGTTGCATGCCAATTAGTTTTCAATAATTGTTTAGTCAAAGTCAGTTCTTAATGAAAGAATCACTAAATTCATTGATTTCATATACACAAGTATGTTGAATTCAGCTAGCATATTCTAATGGCTTTTTAAAACCTTACATAATATACTCCCCCATAAATTCGATTGTTTAAGGTTAATACATAGAAATAATTATCGGAAATCCATTCTAAAGTAGTGATGTAGACAAGTCATCTTATAAACTTTGGGGGGTTGTATGTTATATCCCTTAAAAATAAGTAAATTCACTTTACGTGTGAGTCTATTCACACTTTCTGCCAACTAAACAAATTATGAAACTTCACAATTTTCTGTTTGTTTTTCCATTAATATCTTCTTTTTATATTCTTCAAATGTGTTTTTATCAATAAACAATTTTAGGAAAACTTTTCTGATGTTGCTCAACAACCAGATTTTTTAAATTTAAGCTTTAAGGAACTTAATGCATTAGTTTCATCTGATCGCTTAAAAGTATCTAATGAGGCTACAGTATTCGCTGCATGTTTACGATGGATTAGAAATGCTAAACAACAAGAATACAAAACAGAAATACATGGAAATGAATCATTATTGGCTAATTTATTAAAACATATACGATTGACTCAACTACCTCCAAGACTTTTGATTGGTTAGTTAAGATTATTGTTTATTCATATTTATATTCTTATGTGTTTTATTAATGTTTGTTAGATTCTTCTTGTTGTTAGACGAGATATGAAGTTATTATTAAACAAAAAAGATGTCAGTGTAGAGAAACTCAAAACAATCATATATACAAAAGCATTGTATTAGCTGTTGGTGAATAAAGGATCGGAAATAAGATTAGTTGATACTTTTAACATAAACGTTACCAATCTTAATTTAGATAGTTGGAGACAGTTGATGAGATACCATAAAAATATTTTTTCTGTTAGTTGAAGCTCGTCAGTAGGGCATTTTGTAATCTAGAGGAAACCAATGTTTCATGTGAGGTTCGAACTCATGTTGCCCAATGTCAAAGTAGGCAATACCATCACTAAGCTGTTCGAGCCACGACTGACCTCGTATCAAAACATAGTGAATACGGTGTCGAGTAATGTAAACCACTGGCCACAGTACAACTTGATAGAATCTAATCATCACCAAAGGATTGAACTAACATGAATAACATGAATAAAGGATGCAAGTAAAGTTTAAATTAATGAATAGTATCTGTTGCAATTAATTCAGCATAGTAAGAGAAAATTCCAGAATAACAGAAAAAGATTGAAAATTCGTAGTTAGAGGTTTTAACTGATTTATTAACAGAAGGTTGAATACAGGTAAGTAGTGAGCTGAGATCAGTCAGTTTTAAAATTAAAACTATGAAGTTAGAAGAATCTAAAGATGATGCAGTCGGGATACTGGAAACGTTCTGAAGAAAAAACTAAAGGATGAAATTGAGCAGTGATAATATTACCATAAGAGAGGGAACGACTAATCACTGGTTCTCTGTTAATAAAAAGGTCTGGTTCCAGATACCTAATGGCTATAGCTTCAGTGAATTTTGAAAAAGTTGAACTTGGTTTTTATCAATTATTTTTATATATTTTAAGGTATCAGTGGTATGTCCTGCGTCTATAAAAAGTATTGAGATGTCACTAATGAGCGTTTTTGAACCGTTCAATCGAATTAGGTGCATAAAATCTAATATAGCCTCATCTTTCAATTCTACCGGTGTACCTGCTTAAGCAGAAACATGCAGATTTATAGATGCGATTGGCACTAACATGAAAAGATACCTATTAATTTTTGGTTATGATAAAGGACATATTATTTTGTAAATGACAATCAGCTTTGTTGTAGGATATGTACTCCTCAGTACTGTTCTCAGTTTTCAATTATTGTTCTTACTGCAGTAAACAAATTGAAAGATTATTTATATAAGTAACTCTCTGGAAATAGGTGTATATTACTTTTGTAAGGCTTGTGTACAGAATTAATATGGAGGACTTTATACACAACCGACATTCAATTCATTCCATCTTGCAATTACAAACTGCAATCATTCATCGAATCAAAGCCCACGACGCCTTTATTGAATGAGTGTAGATGGAAGTACGTACACCTCCTGATGGTTAGTGTTGAATTATTTTCTGTCAAAAAATGATAGATTTCAATAAAACCTAACACAAATCAATTTATTACTTTTGGTGTCAACTTTTATTTTGTTCTTGGTTAATATGCTCACTATTAAATAAATCATATTTATCTGTTAACTATTATTCAGATGTTTTAGAAAAGGAAACATTATTCCAAGAAGATCTTTCAGCTATACGTTTAGTTATATCTGCACTACGCGTACACTTCTCGTCGGAGTCATTTCATTATTCTCAAATTCATAAAACTCAGACAAGAACAAATTTAGACTGGTGTCTAAGGAATAATCAATTAACAAACTAATGCTAATGATACCAATAATAGCATTCATAGTAGCTTATTAGATACGAGAACATCATCGCGTTCGTCAGTATCCTCATCATCAACAACGACAAATGATAATCAATTTTTCACTGGACAAAAGACAATTAGAGGTTCATTCCAACAAAATTCAGAAGAAACTACCTTGACTACTAATATTGGTGGTAGTAGTAGTGGTACAAATCGAAGTCACAACTACAATCGTTATCACCATCATCATCCAGACCAACCATATCAATCTCCACAATTCAGTATTAGAATACCTGATGACAAAATTGTTACGTATGATGAAAATTGTAGTCAAGTGACGAAACCAAGACCATCTACAATTGGACGTTTATGGGCACTAGGAGGGAAAACAATGACGACAACACGTGCACTGCAAGAGATTCTTGTAAGTTGATAAGAATTTCAACAATATACTTACAATATGTAGACTGATTTAATAAGACATTATGACAGCATACTTAACACATCAGACCTCTGTAATCAATTATATAATTACGTCAAAAGTCTTTAAAATATTAATAACAAGTATTAAAAATTTCTGAAGCTACTCCTTTGATTATAAAGACATGAATGTTAACAGCTAACTTTATGATTTATTAACTTATGTTCCAAGCATACACATTGGATAACTAGTGTCTGTGAAGGAAATAAGGAGTTACAGGTTCTTTACAAAACTCCCTACATGATAACGAGATTATAACCTTGAAGAAATATGACGGAAAGTCAGAATTCCTAGAACTAACCATACGATATGAAATGATTGCAACATTTGTAAAATAAAGAGAAATGAAGCACTATATTAAATTTCTATCATAATCAAAAATGTTCACTCATGGTATCGATTCCACTAGTAATAGTAGTAGTTGCAGTGGTGGTAATGGTGATAGTAATGGTAATAGCTGAATATTAGTATTCGTTGTAATAGGATTTGTCGTTGCAATGTTTGTGGTAGTCGTTGTTGGTTTCGCATCAACAGCTTCTAATAATAGTAATGGTCAAGTAATTTGTGGTTGCACTATTAGAAACTACAGATGGATACTACTGAAAAGCATCAAACAATATGTAATACCGTCTTCTTTAACATTTACTTAATAAAATAGTAGTATTTAAACGGTGACAACTTAGAAAATCAAAGTCTGTTGAAATGGAACGTTCAGTTATATGACATATCTCTAACACTATGACTAACTTTTGAAAAATAATCTAAGAGTATGAACATAATGTTTATAATGATCCAGTGACTACACATTAGTTAATCAGTATCTAGTGATCAAGTTTTGCTCGGATGTGTAGTTCAAATCATTTAACAGGTAAATGAAGTAGACGAATAAGCCACAATCTAATTCAAATCAGTAAACAGTTTTCTGTGATATCACCAACCTGTAATCACTATTTTTTTAAACAATATTTCAAGGAATATGATCCATATTGGAATACTTGGCGAACAATCGGCCAATTACCTGGCCAAAGACAACAATGTGGTTGTACTATCCTAGTAGATGGACGATTATTAGTTGTTGGAGGTCGTGATGAATTAAAAACTCTAAGTACTGTTGAATGTATCAATATAGAAGAGATATCTCAAATGAATGAATGTACAACGACAGATCCTGGAAAAAAAATTAACAATACTAAACTGTCATTGGAAACGTCTTCAAGACCTAGAACTATGCGAAATCGTTCAAGACAGAATAGTGAAGAACGTAATGAAATAGATGTTGTTAATACTAATCAGCAAGAATTATCCAATGGACCAACTAATACTACTAACTTTACACAACAAGGGCAACATAATTCACGTAATTGTACAACATCGATTAATAAAGAAGTACAAAATAAAGAAGAGTATGGTAGTTGGAAAATTGTTTCAGCGATGGCAACACATCGGTAAGTGTGGAGAAAAAAATATCATTTTGCTTATTTGCTACCTGATTGTAATGATCTCGATTCTGTGTTTACCGTTGGTATGAAATCAGAAAATGGATAATTGTTTAGTAAACTGAAGTCACAAAAGTGCAATATATTTTTTTTGAAATTTAGGACACATTGGCTTTATATCTTTCAGAATATTCACCGTTTATGGGGGTACACTTGTTTCATCTTTATTTTTATCGCTGAAAATAGTCATAGATATTCAGATATCCATCATCATTTAACAAATTTAGTCGATTAGTAACCTATAATAAACAGGCCACCAAAGTTGAACGAATTTATTTTAGCAGAAATCGATGTACACTTCAAGTCAATTGTTAACTTACATCCAAGATTAATAACCACGCCAAATTTGCTACGTTTTCTTACGGCAATTGCTAAAATCGAACTTATATAGTCAAAAAGAAACAATCACCAGTCTATTATTACTCTGGAATATTAATTTTTAGGCATTTAACTGCGTAACTTTTTAATTGTTTCTTTTGGTCACCGATTTGTTTTCTTTTTTCTTGCCAAATTTTGTTTAGCATCAAATGCTCCGTTAATTTATACACACAGTCGTCTTTCTAAGTAATTACAATCCTTCTTAGGTTGTAGAACAGAGGAAGATAAATCGTGGAATAAACAGATTTGTCTGATTCTGAAATATTTGTTGTTCTTTCTTTATTCAAATGTACTAATAGGTAAAGTTGCATAAAGCACCCTAATCAATTTAACTGTTAGTAAGCCTAACCCACACCTATGACATCTTATTTGAAACTGCGTACATTTTACCTGAAATCATTAACAGTATAGTTGTACCGCTCTGACGCTGGTGGTTATCATACAGTACACAATGCAAAATTATTGATTGATTCTAAACGCTTGATGAGCGAAAATATCAACTTACTGATTTACAGAAGGTTAAAATGTGTCGATGTACTAAGTACACATTTTATAAACTCACCTGACTTCATTCAATCCTGTATAGGGATTCACATATGTAATGCTACGAATGACATAATACTAGTTGAGCTGGTTTGTGGAAGATCGACATTTTTAATTGGTTGAATACGTCACAGATTGATGTTGACATTTTTACCAATGAAATTCATGGAGCATTAGATGGATATCTGTTTTGTTCAGTAATGTGCAACCCAGATTCCATCCCACGGGCTTCAGGTCGGCGAAAACCTAAACCCCCTGTACCACTTGCCCGTGACTGGTGGAGTTTATACTTGCCGGGAGTGAGGATAGTTATCTCCAGTGGCAATGGATGATCGTCGTGCTATATATCACAAATTGATGAAATCGGGAATTCCACCTATTGAATGTCAGTCCAGTCGTCCAAAGGGTTAGGTGTCCGTCAACCTGAAACCCCTGGTGCGGGATTCAGGATGTTCACTACTGAGGGGTCTCAACTAGAATGAAACAGCTATTCAGTGCTCTCTGGTTTTCAATACTTCTAATTGCTCTAAGTTATGAGGATTTTTGGTTGATTCAGTAGTCTATTTTTTTTCTTTAAATACCATAATAAATTTGAATGCATAATCAGTATATCTTTATAATTGCGTGCGATAAATATATCCTTTTATTTTACACAAGGCAATGTTGGAAACAGGAAAAAAGGAAAATATCTAGTCATTGATATACATAGAAAACTATACACTAGTTAGTTACTCTCTTATATGTAATTGTTTACATGATTATAAAATCCTACTGAGCAAATAAAAAAGATAGTTTATATCTCGTACGTATAAACAATTATACTCTTATTGTTTACTTCTCTCTCAAATTCTAAAAAAAAACTTGAAAAGTGTAAAAACATTTCTTATTCTTCAATCACTCCTCACCCCCGTCATATCCAATGTTTATACATTAAATCTACAGATAGTAACATTCATAAAGTAAACATTTGTGAAAATGGATTGTTTAAACTTTATTACCTCAGTAGAAAAGTATACGAAGAGTTTTTTTCTCCTAATACTTGAGTACCATGTGTAACCCTTGAACAGTAGGCAATGTATGGAGTAGTTGTAATGAATGTTTATTTAGAAATTAGTCTTGCTGCAACAGCAGGTAATAATAGGATGATTAAAAACTGTTGCGTTTTAGTTTACAATTTCGAAGTAGTAAACATATATAACACTGTCAGTAGTAGAAACAAAAAGTCCCAACACCGTGGTCTGAAGATATCATGTTTCATGTGCTAGTGAATAAATTTTTATTTAATCGCAAATGAACTGACGGGAGCATACCGCTCCACAGTTGCAATCATAGACAGTGCTACGTGATCCTATATTACTTTCCTATCACTGTTAATCCGTGGTGTAAACAATTATTCGATGACAGACTAAAGGTTTATTTTTGTTATTACTATGACCTATAACATAGTGATCTATTTTATAACCATGTTAATCGATTAAAAGTGTATCCATAACTTATATTAATCTCTAGTGCTGAGACGGTGACATCAATAAATTACAGGTAAATCTAACAACATATAAACTATTGACTCTTTGTCTTGACGAAACAAGAAAAGAAAAATTCATCGTAGCAATCCCTAACTTTTAACACTTTTTGCCATAACAACATTTTACTAACAACAAACTGCAAATAAATTGAGTATATGGAGATTCGAATTAGTCGTAATTTAATAAATTTACACCAGAGTATGGGGATTAAATGAATCAACTTTAACCTGTTACGTTAATAAATCTCAGTTCTAATGCTAAAATAAACCAATTCTATCCGATTAATTTCACAGAAAGCTTGAAGGTGATTATTGTATGTCGGTGATGTGTGAATTATCATAGTTCTTCTTAGTGTTCTCAGTAATGTGAATACAAACATTCACTGTATAACAGAATGTAAACCTATAACCTTAAATAAGTTTGGATTTACTAATCTCTAGTTTTAAATCTTTTCTGCTAAAAATAGTACTATAAAAGATGTGATATATAAACCAAAGTGTACTTTTCTATCATGTTTAGGTTAAAAGATTCATTACAAGTTATATCAGAATCCTATTTCAAGAAAATGAAGTCTACCAATTATACAAATTCAGTTCGCACCTTAAATAAAGAGATCAAAACTGTTTAATTTCAATCCATATATCACTAGCTTTTTGAATTTTTGAATTGTAGACATGGTCTAGGTGTAGCAGTCTTAGAAGGTGTTGTCTATGCTGTTGGCGGACATGATGGTTGGTCTTATTTAAATACTGTAGAACGATGGAATGGTAAAGCTAAATCTTGGTCACCTGTTACTCCAATGGCTGTTCAACGTAGTACAGTTGGTGTTGCTGTTTTAGAGGGATTGTAAGTGATTTGACTGAATTTTTCTATTATTAAATTAATGATGAATCATCTTTGTGAAGTTTATTTAGTGAAAAATTGCAAATTGGATTACCTATTTTAGTATGATAACTATAGTGTCAGTGTAAGTTGTATGAAAGCTTAATTTTTACCAGTGAGAATGTAGGAAGTACATTGTTCCATAAAACTGAATGCTACGTTTTCTAAGAAACGACTGTAAGACTATTTTTAAATTTTTAATGAATAGCTACGTATTTGACCAGGTAACTGTCTATCGTCTTTTCAATTCCGTACCAACTCCCTCAGAATCTTGGTTTATGGTGTCTATCTGACTATTTTCAATCGACTAACAAACGTCTATCATAAAAATGGTTGATTATATTTTGGATTTAATATTACGAATCGACCTGAATTAGAAAACTATCCGAAACTTGGAAACACTAGATAGCTGTTTCATTCTAGTATAGGATTTATCCGTACTATGCTTCCATACAGAACCTACCAGAGATTTGAGCTCAATTCCTTCAGGTTTCTAACCTAGGTTATCTCATGACATCAAATACCAGTTTAACGATTTCCAAAGCACCTAATTATATTTTGTTTATTTGTATTTTTATTTCTGTTCTTTATGTAACAGAAAGATTCAAAATTTAAGGACTATTTATCTTTATCTATTACATTTCTCTAAAGCAGCACATGTTGTCTGTAAAGAAACGTGGGATGCTCTATTTTGCAAATAAAATAAATAGTGAATCCATTACCATCGTTAATTCATTTTTTTCAGAAAATATGATTTACTGATTTTATCCTTCATAAAAGTTTAACTGAAAAATATATTTTTCCCTGTTTCTCTGTCTATCCGTCTAATTGGTCTATAATTTTATATCCCATGTTTTGCAGTGCATCAGTCAGTTACATTTTTTGTCTCATAAAGAAAACATTAATCTTTCTTCTGATAATTATAGAAGAAATTTTCTTACAATAAAATGCAATTACGTATAAATTATAGATAGTAATAACCGAACTTATAACTGACTAGAAACAAGTAGAAATAAGCATTTACGCAATAGAAAAGTTTAACATTTACCTAAGTGACTTGAAATTTGTTAAATAAATGAATGATTTTCATTGCTGTACTTGAACGATCACTAATGTAATTGAGATATGTGCTACCAGCCGCTGCCTACCTACCTGGATGCACTCTGTTAACAACCGTAGAACTAGGTTGAAAGAATACTATTGGCGGCTAAAGCAAAGTGTAGTCTAAGTTCATGAAGTCATTGGTTGTTTGTTTAAGCCGGGTATGTAGGTGCGAACCACTTGGTTAAGGTCAATACGATCATCAAAACTAGTGATTAGAGATTTGTGATATGACTGAAAATCAAGAATAATGGCAAAGGTGCATTCATCTTAAGTCATTTTTCATATCCTATGCTTTAAAATTCCATTTGTAAATTTCCTTCCAAGATGTAATTCTTTCTTATTTGAGCTGAACTGTGACTGGCATGCGAATCCAAACACATTCGAATTGTAATTCTTTCTTCATGAATAACATTCGTTGTGTTAAATTATATTTATCACCACAGAAATGGCTTTTTCTCTTACTTTTGTATAGATATTTCTGTCCGGATGTGGTTTGATAGCTTAGAGAGATTCACATATGCGCCAAGTTCTATTTTACTCAAAACTGGGCACCTGACTAAAATGAACTGATTAGCTCTTGATGGCTTACAAAAATTTGTAAATATCAGAATACCACTGTAAAATAAACTAACAGCGAACTCTTGTAAACTATAGGTTCTTAGAGATTTATAGTTTGCTTGAGAGGTTTTCATCGTCTTTTGGAGCATAATGGCCAACTTATGTAAAGAATCAAGACAGGAAAGATGATTTTCTCATATGTTCTAGAGGCTTATGCTGGCGATTTTTGAGCTAGCTTATTGCCTAGAGTAGATGTGTTACAAATATCTATACCCAAATTCATGTTTAGTATTGTGTAGATCAGAATTTTTACTACAGTGAATAGCTGACGTTTGTGAAAATAAGTCACTTTGAAGTTAGTTTTCATCATGAAAATATGATCAGCGGAAAAATTATGAAATCACGAAAGTACAAAATCGCTTGTTTTGTTATAGCTTGGAATTCATGTGTAATGAATACAAATGACCTCTTACCAATTTTCAAGCAACGAACACACTTCTGACAGCAACCACGATACCTACAGACTAATAATTTATGATTCGGTAGTTAATATCTTCACTTACATTGTTGTTTAGCTAAGCTGTTAATAGACAGTACTGATATCAACAAGATTACTGACTGAGTCACCAAATTTCTTAGTAGCTTCCTAGTTTATGATGTTAGCATTAGCGCTAATTTTAGTTTAACCATTAACCCATCTTGTCTACATATATTAAGTGCATAACGGACTATGTTATGACCCGTAAGTAGAGTTTATTTTCTAACTTTTGTCTGATTTATCTTCTTTTATTGTTGGATAGTATAATATATGGATATTTAGTAGGTTTATACTTGAATCGAATTCTGGTTGGCTCTAATAATCTAACAATGATTTCCTAGTTAGGAGAATCTGTCTGTTCATTTTACTACAAGAAAACAATAAGCAAAATTGTTACGACTAGAAAAAGTGAATATTATTTGGCTGTTTTGTGATTTTAATTAACGTTACTAACAATGTACCATGTGTTACACTATTTCAGTGGAATATTCTGTAAATAAATAAATTTATTATATGATCCCACACTAAGTCAGTCAGCGGTCACATGAAACTTGTTCAGCAATATTTCAGGGATGCGAGTCTATAACCAAGTTATCATTTCGACCAATAACCAACTAACCCAAAAAATCCCATGAGTATATCAATCCAAAAGTTTAGTGACACAAGAAACTACTAAATTTCAAAGTTACTCGTTCTATCTAATCAAAAGTTTTTTCTAAAGTATTCACTGATAAACTAGACATATTTGTAACTTTCTCGGAGAGTTGTAGCAATTAGCACTATTGTAAGATACTTTTACGAGTATTTTGTGTATATCATGCAAATTTTCATGTGAATATCATTTAGGCAAGAGGATTAACTTAAGAGCTTCTGTTTTGGCTTTCATCGACCATATAACATACAAATTTGGTTGCTAATCCAGTCTACCTCTAAAAATGTATAGATTCTTCGTAGAATATCTAAATGAAAACTTTTAGCTTAGATAATTAATACAGTATAGTAAAATAGATTCTTACTATTTGTTAATTCGATGTGAATTGTTCAACTAATATTTATTTTCAATTAATATCTAAATTGATTTTTCATTATACAATGACTAAGTGACGAAGCACTTATTTCGCTTGGGAGAATGGATTTACTTTATGAAGCACATTACCATACTTTTAAATCAAGAAGCAAGTATATTTTAAAAAGGACAGTAAAACTGTCCAGACTGGTTTTTATATTGTATGAATCGAACTATAACTCATTTCATTTTATTTCAATCATAGATTATATGCTGTTGGTGGTCGTGATGGAAGTGCTTGTCTAAGGACAGTAGAAAGATTTAATCCACATACACAACATTGGTGTTTTATAGCACCTATGTTGCATCGTCGAGGTGGAGTAGGCGTAGGTGCTATTGGTGGACGTTTGTATGCAGTCGGTGGTCATAATGCTCCACCTAATCAACCTCATGCATTACGAACAGCAAGTGTTGAAATGTATGAACCACGTACTGATATGTGGACAGAAGTATGTGCTTTGTCATCTCCAAGAGATTCTATTGCTATTGCTCCGCTTGGTTATAAACTCTACGCTTTAGGTGGACATGATGGGCAATCCTACACAGATCGTGTAGAAGTATATGATCCAGAAGAGAACAAATGGACAGAAGTAAGTTAGCTTTCAAAAGCTACTAAATTGCTACGTTATACACTAGAGAATTTGTGAACAAGGTTAGTACACACTACATTGACCATAGCACTACTTTCGGCAAGCAAGTGAACTCCTAAGCTTACAAACTCAAATGATAAACATTTATATTTCTTATTTTTTGACTTGCTAGTTTCACTACAGAATCATCAAGCTGAACAGAAAGTTCAGCCTTGAAAAAGTTATCACCACTAGTTTATGGTTGATTTCTACGCAATTTATAAGGAAATGAAAGTCATATCCACAACTATTGTTATATATTCTAATGAACTTCGATTTTGGGTACCGGATTAATTAATTAAAATCAAAAATATTAACCAGCTGAAAATGATGGAGCACCAAAATGCCATACATTTTTATGTTTCCTTCTAAGAATGACAACAACCGAATACTAGTATACTGATTCAGTGTAAACTGGGTTACTCTTAATATATTTGATATACCATTTCAGTGGAATGCAGGTTAAGTGTTTCGTTACATATGGGATTCATCATTTCGTTGTATCTGAATTCCAGTGCTGATGTCCACACTGAAACTTTTGTTTATTTTTCTAAGAATTAAAACCATTTTTAAGTTTATACAGCAAAGTTTGTCTAGTTTTTACGCGTATTTTTTCCTTATAGCTCATTTGCATTGTATGACCTTGTCCTTAAAGTTTCTTTTCATTGAACGGACCCTTGGGATACTAAGAAAATGAATTGACTATTTTTATTTTAGATTTTAGTTCCACCATGTGAATATATATCAGAGAGTTTACCCTACAGATTTTGAAGAGGAGAGCTTTTTATTATTTCCTACTATTTTATGTCACAGTCAGTCAGTCTGAAACAAACCGTATAACCTGATGGAAACTTAACCAAAGTTGCTATACCATCAGTACGACTAAATAGAATAGATAGAATGAAAAAGAACTCGAAATGTAGTAATAACCACTGGAATGTCTAAGTTTTGAGAACGTAGTTTAAAAAAACAGAATAACAAGTTATGTATTAAGAAATACTGAAACTGGAAATTTCGGATGAAGATGGAGGAAATATTTCTACCCCAAGTATCAGATAACATCCATAATCAATAATTTTTGTTATTGCCCAGACTCCCTAACAAATAATTTGCCATCACTAACATAACTCATGCTATAAGTTAATGACTTTATAGAATGACTTTATGTCTTTGTTTAATCACTCCTGGCCATCTTTCAACGTACTCTTCTTCAGTCAACAACATGCCTCGAGGAAAACGACAGACGGACGGATGTAATACAAGTTCATGACACTTCAGTCACTGGTAGTTTCACTAATTTAAACTCCCCGTTGAACTTTTTGAAAATTTCTCACTAATATACCTAAATATAACATCATGCAAAGTTCGAAATCAATCTGAACAAGGCTATACACATACATATTAATTCAAGCTTTTCCGAAAACCCATGAATGATATAGATTGTCTTCATAAAACAGTCACTTTGAATACTTTAATAAATCAGTCATGTGGTTTGACAACAATACTAGTCCATTTCTGTTTCACTAAAAATCCTAATCTAAGGCAACTGAAAAATCAAATACTTGAGTAAGATTATAAGTTACTGGTTAAAACAGATAAACTGTATCTTCGGTGTACAATAAGCACTTCGAAATGGTTTGATTGACAGTGCTAAATAAAGAGTAAAATAACATAAACCTAGATTGCATAAGTTAGTACAGAGGTACATTATCAAAATATTTTATCATAAAAAAGGGTTACTGTCTTTAACTGTAAGACTTAGCCACCTAACTAGGAGTTCTGACTATACTATGAATAATCATTTGAAAAACTTAACTTGGTATCTGATCATTAAAAACTAAGAATTAAAAACCTTAGTTTTTCTATAGTCCTCCTTGTATTTTGGATAAAATAGGGATATAAGTCTAAGTTAGCAAGAAATTCTTTACACTAAATTATAGTTAAATATGTACTTAACTCATATAAAACTCTTCCTAAAATCACTGTTGTCAGAACCTTAATAACTTATTTCAGTCTAATCTCATGACAAATTCTTAGTTTAAAAAAGTATTTCCCATGGATATGTTTCTGAACAGATCAATTGATAGATTGAACTTCTGATGCCGTACTGTCGAAAAATCCCGAAAGTTAATCATTACCAAACTATTATTATTTAAAATGATTTAAGATGTTTATTTAATGATTCCACTTTAAAAATATTCTAACTGCTTATGATCATCTCTGTATTTTTTTTAATTTCAGGCAGCTCCATTGCCAAGTGGACGAGCAGGGGTTGCTGTAGCAGCTAGTGGTCCGGGTGTTACAGATACAAATTTCAGCATTAAATTGTCCTATCATAAAGTTGACCCACTTATTTAAAATTATATCAATTATTCCAGAATGAAAGTAACTTGAATACGATATTCTAACTCTATGCTTCAAATGCTTGTACATTATAACCAATGTTTTAATTTAATCTAATCATTTTAGAGTTTACTTTTTTTTACAAAGGTATCACTACAAACAGTCAGTAGACTTTAGACAAAATCAGTTAATTCATAATACTTTCTTCGATAAAAGACCTAAAGTATAGAATGGTTTCGAGTTTGAGCGTTCCTCTCTCTACATGACCTTGACACATTTTAGTCGTTCATAGTCAATCAGAAATTAGTTATAGTAAGTGAGTAGTTTATAGAAGAAAATAGAAACTCTAAAAGGAATATACAAATTTTGAATGACTAAGGAATCTATAGAAGCTTTTTACAGATATTTCTCTCCGTGAAGTAAAAATACGACAAATCCATATAGCTGAATAATATCTGTCATCTATGTACGTAGTCGTCCTTTGTTAGGGTTAGTGTTAATAGCTAGAGTTTTGGTGTCAGTGTAAGAGTAGGTACTTGAATAAAAATCTTAATATCAACTATAAACTAAGCATTTGGTGTGTCATTTAACACTGTGATTTTTTTGGTTTAGCATCATAAACTAACCTAGATTAGACAACCATTAAAAACAAAGAAACACTGGATAGCTATCTTGTCCTAGTATGAAACTCCTCAATAGGATCTAGTCGTGAACTGGATTCCCTGGTGAGTCCTTCATGAATGAGCACAATAGAGGAGTCCCTTACTAAAACGAGGTAGATGTTTCGTGCTTACTTGATTTCAATGGCATTTAACCCAGTTCAATTTGTGATATTCAATTGAAAAATGATAGTGTTCATTAACGTATCAAACATTCGTAAATTATTTCTTCAATTTCCATTGGCTGAGAATTAAACATTTACCAAGAAATATGATTACTGAATACGTACTTAATTGATACGAGGACTACTTTTTTTCAATTTCAAGAAGTAAATAAAACAAAATGATCAAAACATTTTTTAGAAAAAATACATAATGACTATTAAGAGCTGATGAGAATCCATACAGTAAAATGAATTCATAGTATTCTGCTCTTATGTTATTCATAATAGGATGCCTTGATTTATTTTAGATAGTCAATTGTATAGCTGCGAAATAATTCGATTAGGTATGAATTGATTACATGTCTCATAAATTCCTTAAAGACTTTTCATTTCCTAGTTGGAAATATTTTCTCATCATTTCCCCCTCCTCTCCTTTAAAACAGTATGCGCTATAACATTAGGACAAAAATCATTTTTAGCATATGGATCAATTTAATCTTAACTAATATACCACAGTTAGGAAAGACCAATGAATCTTCTGAAATCAAGATTAAAATGATCTAGAAAAGAAAGAATTACTCCATTTAATAAAATCCTAAAAAACTCAGTTCGGAGGGTTAAATATTTAAGTGACGGCTACTTATTATCTACAAGACCCTGACATATTTTTAATGAACCCGTTAACTTATAAGCAGAAGTACTTAAGTCTAATTTATGTTATGATTGTTATCTACTGTATTTAAACTGTGATATATATTACAAAGCCCTTTCTGGTCTCATGTAATAAAATATTTTAGGAACCAAGGTCAGTCAGTCAGTTACAACATAGAACTTGGTACATGCGTACATCAGTTCAAGTTGCCATGCCTCAGTTAGCAGATAGAGATTAAATTGTTGGGCCAAATCCCAGAGTAGGGAAGTAGTAACATATTAAGTACTAATGGAAAGGCATAGGGATCGGAGATAAAATTTGAGAAAATATGATTCAATAAAAAGAAAATTATGAAAAGCACAGGAACTTAGAATTTGGAGGAAGACAAGGAGTGGATGCACCTGTTCCACTGCTAACGATTTTGAGCCATACCACCTAAAGTCTCTAATCATTGGTTAGGATGATCACGTGAGCCCCAACCATGAAGTCTGAATCTATTAATGTGGCTCAGCCCAATTGTCAATGACTTCATGGACTGGTGGAACCAAGGTACAGTTCTCATAACTTGCATTTATTTAACTAGAAATTAATATTTATTATTTTCAAATGAATCATTCACTCTTAATGAAAAGGTGTTTACTGTAACTGGATTTATATTAAAAAAAGGTGTCTATCGATTATTACTTTTATTTGTATTCACAACCATAGCTGTTTACTTAAATGATCCTTTTTAAATCCATTTTAACCAGCTTTAATTCAAAATATAAACAAGTTACAAATTCAGTGACTTGTAGAAAGATCTCAGACTCAATGATAATGATCCTCAAGAAATGACAATAATGAAAGATCCATAGAAAACTAGGTAACTAAAATCAATCAGTTCGTTTTAGTTTGGGACTTTTATCACTAACCACACAGCTTCACATATAATTGATTCCGAAAGCCTTAAATTTTACAATAATCCCACTACCTCTAAACCGTTGGGCTACAATCTGGTGGCTTACAATCTTTTATGCATCACTAAATTGCACGGTTTAGTCATGTGTACATCGAGTTTATTATTGATGCATAGGGTATTCACAGACTGTCTATTATCCCATCTCGAAAGTCTTACTCATGTTTAAAGTGTAGTTTCTATTTATTCATTCCTGAGAAACAAAATCAAAAATGGTGGCATGTAAAGTAATCATAATATCATGCGAATAGATCATGTCGTCAAGGTCTATTATATGATTATCGTCATACTAAAACGCACTCATTGTTTCAGCCTAATAACCAAGTACAGCAGTAATTTACATATGTAAATTCGTTCAAGTTATTAATCTTAAGTAAATTGGAATTGCAACTATTTCGGTTTGAAGCATTTGTATGCATTTTATTAATTAAGACAGAAAGCAATAAGTATCAAATAAACGTTGTATATTTCATAATTTTCTATAATTAACGTCATTACCACAGCCATAACATCTTCAATCCATTCAAGAGATCCATCTAAATAATTTAAGTGGGTTAGAAACGGATTACTAAGTAAAGATGGCAAATTGATCAATGAAGTAGTGAGTTTCCATCAAATGAGGTGGTTAGGATATGTTTTACATATGCCCAACCACCGCTTACCTCGATGAGCGATGCTGTCTGGTGTAGGGATAAACTAGGAAAAATGCCAGGGGTGGCCAAACCAAAGCACAACACCAATTCATGAATTCATTCTCTACTGAGTTGAGCCATGTTAATAGGTGCAAACTGCCTGGTTGGGGCCCGCATGAGGATCGCATTCATAAGTTAGAGACTCTGGGTGTCATAGCTCAAAATCGTTAGCAAAGGCATAAGTGCATTCATTCTTTGTTCTCCAATAAATTCTGAATTCGTTATAATTTTTTAAAATCTTACTTTCAATTTCTAATCCCCCTCCATTAATACTTACACAGTTACTACCTCCAATATTCTGGGATTTGTTCTGACAATTTCATCTCTATCTGCTGATCGGGTTGAAAACATTTACCCTTTGAAATGGTACCCTTTATGGACATGAAACTGCTAAAACTAAAGAGATTACTTTAGTAAACTAATAATGTCATTAATTGACATGATGCAAAAATGATACGTCTAAACTACTATTAAATAACTCATAATTCAATTACCTTATGATTACTAATGTGACTTCCATATTTTAATTTATTGAAATGAATTGAACACGTTGTCTCTATGTGCAGATGTTTTGATTTGGTTGTTAAGCTTACTTTTGTTGTATTAATTAATGGCTCAAAATTCCTAATTTTTATTTTATTTAACATTTACTACATAGATACACTTTTACTGGTATTAATGCTGTCACATTCGTATGAATGAATATTAATCTATTACTAACTTCTAACACTTAGCATTTTGTGATACGATGTTCGTATGATATTGATTCGGAATTATTGATGGTAATCTGTAATTATATTATCAGTATAACTACAAATAAATTATTTATTCTGCGACTAAAAATATGAACGAAGTTTTCACTTCTTCCAAGATGCTTTTTATCATGGACACTAGATCACTGGAATTGACCTTAACTGTTTGTTGGAAATTAGTCCAGTGTAGATGAATAAATACATAAAAATAACAATAATTAACAATTAAAATAAAATTTTCAATGAACTTACTTAATAACATATAGCACTTAGTTATTAAGTAAGCTGGAAAATAACCTAAAATGGTATGTCACATTTAAAGAATACTGAAAACATGCATAACTGAAACCAGAGATTACAGATAATCAAAGTCAGTTTTCATAGTCTTTCAATAGTGAATTATATTCATAATAAACTATGTTGATATAATCTCTGATGATCATACTAGACACTTGTAATGTTCTTCTACGCTTAACTGATTATCAGATCAACATAATCTAAAAATATATACACTGTGAACTTTGGAAAACCTACTGTTTCAGGGAAAAATCATCTTATGGCATTCAAATAACAAGAGATGAACAAGCTTTCATATTTTTTTCTTATATAGGTACATTTCAGTTCATAAATTTCCTACGTGTACATCACTAGGTTTATTCTTTAAAAGTGTTTCTACTTTTTGTTGAAGTATTCTGTGCTAATAAAATAACATTAGAATAGTTAGACTGTTACATTATGTTAATTACACTGAACATTGTACAGTGGATATGAATAACTTTTCAAGGTTATAAGCAAAATTCAATTATGTATATGAACGATTACAACATACATAACAATACATTATTATTGACTATGGTTTAAATTATGAATGAATATTATTACATAGTTTAACGTTTTGCACATAAAGTGAACATCATTTTCAGATTTTTATTTATTAATGATAATTGACAAATGTAACAGGTGATTTGTCTAATTAATCTAATGAAAGGGTAATACAAAATACTAAAACTTCAGATTCGATGTTATAGTTGAACGAAAAACCAAAAATAATCTGCTAAGTCTTAGTCTTTCTACAGTTTAATGTTAATTATTTAATAGTGGATTATATTAATTGATCATTGACTGGCAACCAATGTTATAGTTGCCTAGTTCTTTGTGCTGATTGAATTCTATTAATCCAATCTCAATAAGCCCTCGACAAATATGACATTAGTTGCCACTCTTTAATTAATCAATTTATATATTTCAATACTTCAGTCGATCATTAGTGATCTAAATAGCCCAATGGTAATATTTTAAATTGCAAAACAAAGTGAAATGAAATGATATTCTACAGGGACCATTAGCCCCCCCACAAAGTCGTCAGTACACCCTGTTAACAAATGCCAACAAGAATGAAAGTTAGTGTGTCAAGGTTTCCTGTCAAATCTCTGTCAACAACTGACACTAATAACAGAATATTATAAGTTATGCCTAAATCCTTTTTATATTGACAAGATTGATATCTAGTATGCATAATATGAAACAGTTATTAAAACGCTTCGTAATACTTGACATTTGAATCAAATACATTCAAAGAAAATACCACCATCAGTTGACATTAGAAGAAAAACAAAGATCCTACACTAAACAAGATTACTTTTAAGATTTGTCATAGTTAATTAAAAATAATTGCCTCGTAGTTTGCTAAAATCACTGTTACTTTCATGATATGCTAGTTCTTCATTACAAAATTATTGCTATTGTGCTAAAATTACTGAATTTTGAAAAATGCAATTGATAATGATTAACAGGAACGGTATTAATGTCATAGTTTCATTAGGTCCGTATGGCGTTTACTATTAGTTAAAGTACATCATTCACTTCTAGTAGACATCAAGTGAATTTACGTCCATTTTTAGTTAATTACAAAACTGTTAATGTTTCATTCGTATATTTTTCGGTTTCTGCATTGAGTATAGACTATAGCTCAAACTACTCTATTATATTGGATTTTTTTATAGATATCGTTGAGTTATTTGACATATATATGGAAGAAGCGGAGTTTAGTGAAGCTCAGCTGTGTGAGTAGTAACTGAGTTACCTATAAGTGTCATAGAATGAGGTCACATAATACTTTTAATTGACTGACGTCAGTAATGTAAATATACTGGTTTAAAATCAATGGCCTAAATGTGAAACTTTTTTTCTAATTTAAATGAACAATAGTTCGATCCCTAGTAGGTTGTGTTTGAATGAACACTTATTAGGAGCCTCATACTCGCATAAAACATCTTGTCAGTGCCTTCAGATTTTCAATAGTTGCACTGTTATAATCAAACTATGATATTAACGAAAACATTTGTCTAGTGCATTTTTAAACTACTCACTGAAAAGAATATTCTGACACTTTTCCACTATTCAGTTATTCATTGAATACTAATTAAACAATTGATGTGTATTGGATCCATCTTCAGGCGGGTTATATTCACTCTAATGAAAATTGTTTTTTTTAACTTTTTTTAAAATGTTTCTCATAAAAATAACCATGTCATAGTAAACATGGATTATTAAGTCATGTTGAGACTGTTGTACACTTGATCATATCGGAAGAACACACTCATCAAACTTTTATAATAGAACTACGACTTAAATTACAAGAGATCTGATTGGTTACACTGTTCCCAAATGACCAAAGCCTTCCTTAAAAACAATTCAACCAACGAATATGAAATTGAGCTTGAATCCTGATAAAGTCATTACCTGAGTGAAAATACCATTTTTAAATAACAAATTATGGATCAATTCGCGAAGGAAAAAATAAGGATAACATAATAGAGATTAAACTATGGAAGTTGAGTATAGATAAATGGAATAATAGGTTCATAGTAAAATTACAATAACTTATAAAGCAAAATAGACATCCTGACAGTTAGCAAACCTCTGGAAAGATAACAATTTAGGAAATATAAATATCGTATTTACCGAATGATAAGCAAACACACTTTGACAGTACATATTCCATGATCTTAGAGGTTATACTTCCTATCTCTTTGTTTAGCTACAACAGATACATTCTCCAATATAATAGTAATCATAATTAATAAAATAACCTAAGCAATACTCATTACCCGATCTATAATAGCAGCGTTGAACTGTTCATGATGTACATGTGGCAAGATAGACTGGTTACATTCCCTCCAGTCGACATCACTGGGCATGTTAATACTTTTTTGGATTATTTCTCTACTTTGTTTGCGGTGATTTCACTATCTGAGTTGAGGTGGTTTTGTGAAAATTGTTATTAAATTTTGTTGCTTTCACTTATCACTGATTAATCTTGGTTGGGTAACGCTATGAACCGAGAAACACTAGATATATGGTTTGTCCTAGTATGGAACTTCTCAGTAGTTAACACTAGTGATTCCGCTAAGGTATTGAACCCAGTGCGTTCAGGTTTCACGAATAACTCTTAACTATCAACATTATTAGTAAAATTCCTAATTCAATTAATTTTTAACACTGAGCAACGATCATTGCTCCACGACTCCCTGTGATGTTCAATTGATATTATCCTGTGACGAATACAAGTGAAAATGTAAATACCATCCTCCACAAAATTATCTCAAGTCAACTACAATAATCAATTTACTTGTGACCTACTTTATGACGTTTCTTAGGTTATAGTAAGCAGTGACTGATATTGTTCAAGTATGTCAAAAATGAGACAGTTCTATCCACTGACAGATTGTAACACTAAATCACCAGTGATTAATGTGGAAACTCTACCACTAGACGCCGGCCCGATAGCCTCGTTGGTTAAGTATTCATCATAGAACCTACAGGTTCTGGATTTTATTGCCTGGCAAGGCTGAGAGTGCACAATGTTGAAGAGTCCCATGCAAAAACTAACTAACTGCTCCCTGATCTTACTGCTAATCAACTATGATCAATTTATAACGAACACACACAACAAAATCTTACTATTCGTCTAAATGTCATTTCGTATTAATCTTAACATTTACCATTTATATTGTTGTTGATTTAAGTTTTTATAGAAGATTGTCGACAACGACAGTGAAAACGATAAGCATTAACTACATTAAACAGGAACCAGTCGGTGGGAAGAACAACTACCTATCTTTATGCATTGTTGATTAATTATCAACATACTTCCATCAATTTATTTCACTCGCTTATAATGTTAGCGTTATGTTTCTAAGCTAATACCTAAGTAATATTCGATTAGATTCGTTACAGATCAATCTTGGCAGTGTACCATTGAATAACAGGGAGAACTAGATAGCCGTTTTGTTTTAGTACGGGATTCATTAGCAGTGTATCCTAGATATCATTCCTGAGGCTTCGGGTTGGCTAACACCTAACCGTCTTCATCACTGAATCTGTATCCAATCGTAGAATTCCTACTTCCATCACTTTGCGATAAAGCGCGATTGTCAGCTATTGTCGTCAGCGATAACTATCCCGCTCATAATGGAAGCTGACCCGGTGGAGTAGGCTTGGCATTCGCCAGCTTGAAGCCTCTGGGCTGGAACTAGGGTGGATATTACCGATGGGTCCCATAGTAAAATAAGACAGCTGTCTAGTGCTCCCTGGATTTCACTGGTATACTACCAACATCAACCTGCGATTAATTCAGCCAAATAAAACTAAATACTAATTTTCACAAACCAATTCAATTCACCTACGCTCTATGTTATAAATTATGCATTATGATTGTATAAACGACAAAAAGATGAAGCCTATAAAAATAATGACTGATGAAATGAAACAACTAATTGAAGAAATGAAATTAAATTAGGTACATGTCGGATAAATTATGAAATGGAATCACACGAGTAGAAGTTAACGTCAATTAATTGAAGAATGGAATGAATACAACTATACATCTGATTCTGATAAGAACTACCACAAATGAAAGCCATAACTGTCCTACCCAAAGGAATAGTTTTAGAAGTTAACTTATAGGTTAATTCATGTAAATATCGATGATATAAGACCACTAAAGATGGAAAACTCATTAAAGATGACAGATAATAATGAAGCTGTCTGATGCAACACAAAAGTTATTCGTGCAATTAAATACCTGAGTCGAAATAATGAACATTCAGCCACTCTAAATTTTAAATAATATTCTTGACTACTTGTGAGTAGCTACAAGGAATAATAACAATAATATTCTCCAATCGAATAAAAAACGGATTTTAGTCATTTAGTTGCTTACTTAACAACTGTATATAACACATCTGCTATTACAAGTTGTCTTCACTGCTGGATACTTATAAATTATTTTGATTCGACTGATTCATATTGTTCATAATAAGAGCAACTGTAAGAAGACGGTATTGAAAATCTATTTCAGAATACAATGAATTCATTACAAACTGACGGTTACATTTAAATTACTTATTGGTTCTGAAAATATTGTATTAGCGATACCAAACAACAATGACGAGTTCTATCCATATTTCAGTGGCTGCACAAACGATTTCTATCATTTTGTGATAGGGACTTCAGTGGACTACTGAATTCAATAAAGATATTAATAAAGCTAATGATATCATTTGTCATCTTGTTTTAAATCGACTTCTTATGTACATTTTTAACAAACGGTAGCAACCATACTTTTGAGTGTTGGCTGGCTGTAAAATTTTAAATATTCTTTTCATAGTGTTAAATACTCATTCGTGCTGTATGTGTGGAACTAAGTGTTGATATTTGGTCAATAACACAACATCACAAATTGACTGAATTAGAAATATTAACCATTAGGACCTTACTCAGTGGTCTAATGGTAAAGCGTTCGCTGCGGAGCCAGATGGTCCTGGGTTTGATTCTTGATGGGGTTACGAATGCGCACTGCTGAAGAGTTCCACACTTTGATGAGACAGCTGTCCACTGCTTCCAGGCGATCAATGGTTGTCTAATTTAGAAAAATTCGTGCTATTTAGTTAAAAAAAAAACACCGGTTGAGTGGCAGATACACTAATAAAATTTGATTGTTAAATAAAAACTTTCATAGTAATAAGTAAAAATATTACGTCTTACGAATAAATAATAAATAGTGAGTAGAAATACTACGTCTTTCATTGGGCTAATCATGGATAAAGATGTAGTTTAGTCAATAACAGAAAACGTCCTGTTGATCGGAACGAATAAGACTACCGAAAACATGAAGTTTGGTATTCTTGATTCTTTAAGGTCTTCTTAAACAAGCTAGTGTTAGCCAGAACAGGAAAAATACTCCAAGTTGAGCTGACTACTTCATTATTATATAATTTGAATGTATTTCATACAATCGTTTAAATATGCGTATACATGCCCAATCCATACAGCAGTACATTTTGAGTAAAAACATGAGGAGAAAACAAAGGTATTGGAGATAGTAAATTGGTGTGATATGAATAAAATAATCAATTCTTGTTCCTAAACCGAAAATGAAATAATAACAATTAATGGTTCAAATAAGTGCTTGGGACATCGGGAATACAGAAATAGTAAATACATCATGTTAAACCAACACTGAATCAAATTACCTATAACATTCTTCTGAAATATAGTTTTTAAAGTTGATTCATTCGTCTCAAGTCGACTTATATGATAATAAAGAATACAAGAAAGAAGATAATTATCTAAACTGTTGGCCGTTATATTGACAACTAAACATGATTATTAGAAAATCTTTCAGTTGTCATTATAGAATCGTCAAGCTTAAATCTGATTAACACTAACAACTGTTGACTCCCCACCACATGATAGTTTCTTTGATTTAAAGTTAGTAGGTCATCAGATGTCATTAGAAAACCTGCTTTATCTGGGTTTCGAGATAGTTGCCACGCATCAGAAAAAGTATGTCAGCAATTTTAAGAGAACTTTTACTACCTGTGGAGTTTGAACTGTATCATCCAACTTCACAATTTGAGACATTACCACTGATGTATTCAAATCGCGACTGTGTTTATTTCAACGTTGGTAATCATTTGATTATTAAATAAAACTTCTGCTAGATGATTTACTTACAACTGAAAGATTGAAATTATGGATATTAAAAAAGTACAACGCCTCCCATATATGTCGTTTTATTAGATACGTCGTATGTATTTCATGTATCATTTGCAGCTTAAGTATCCTCATTCAGATAAATTCCAAAAATACTTAATTTTTTTTACTCTTATTCTCCAGATTAACTTCTGTTGGATGTCATTAAAAATTAAGGAGAAGTGAATAGTTATTTATTTTATTATGGGACTCCTCAGAATTCCGAACTCATAACCCTATTCTAGCGATTAAATCTAGGACTTTCAGATCTCACAGTATTACTGAACCCTGGTCAGTGGTAGGATTTTCACTTCGATGAACTTGAGATACAGGACTACAATAACCCAATACCATCACAAGTTGATTGATATCGCAAATATAAATTGCTGAATCTCAAGTCAATAGTTTGGCAGTTAAGTGTTCTACTTGAGGTGCTAAAAATTCCGGGTCTTCATGTGGGATCATAGGTTCGCAGTGATGACGAATAGGACAAATAGCTATCCAGTGTTCCCTATGTTTTCAGCGGTGCTGAAATCGAGATCTATCTGCAGAGAACAAAAATGACAATTCAAAGCCAATCTCCACAAAATCACACCAATCGTTTAAGTAAATACTTGTTTTCAGCAATCTTTCTTCAGGCTTCGCAATTAAAAGATATAAACTGATATATTGGACGATTCAAAAGAAAAACAAATTTTCGGTACTATCTTTGAGAAAACTATTCCATTTATATTGAGTACATGTAAATCAACTATTAGATTTCTATTGTTGTCATATTCCCCTAGCCCTAACCTCTCACTAGGCCCATAAACGGTTATCATATTATTTTTCATTTAGCAGCTATAACTACGTAACTGTGCATCTATCCCTTAATTTCTCATTCATTCTTGTCCTTCTTTTGCATAAACACAATTCTTCTCACTGGTAGACTGTGTGGTTAAGTTTTGTGGGCATGCAAAAGAAAAAGTGAGATATAATATGACCAGCTGATTACTGGTTAACTTGTCTTGAGTTTTTCTATTCGGCTTAGGGACTAGGAGTCTTGCGGGAGAGGAGACGAGCGGACATAAATGATGGCTTTAATGTCTAAGTTTTCTGATAATTGTTACTTATCAAGGTTACTGTCTCTGTATATCGTGATAGTCCATATTTCACATCATAACAGAAATATTTATTCATAATACTGAAACTATTATGGTTAACAGAACTATTATACATTTATATGACTTCTAGAATGAAAATTATTAGTGACAATATTTTCTCAAAGTCATGAAGTGAAGTTATAGTTTGTCAGTAATTTGCATCTCTGTGCAACAGAAAGATAACAAAACTAATAAATCATCAATAAACTTTGCAGATGATTCGTTAAATGCATCTGACAATCGTAAAAATAAAGCACAGTAAATAATAAGAGTACCTCTGGAGATAATGTTCACATCTGTAAGACGTTGGGATAAATTCAGATGGTTATAGCCTTTGTTAAACTATGAAGGCTGTAATGCACAAACCTTACAACTTTTCTGATATTTTGTAAATGAGATTGAATGGTAAACTCATATTATTTTCCTGTTTTGGGACTTTTAATTAAGACAATAATGAGGTATCAGTGAATTTATTTGTACCTTTGTGGTGGATACTATTCATAAGGTCGTTCATAAATAGTAGATAGCGGAACATCATGTGAAAGTGAAAATAGTATGCAGCATACGAAGTGAGTTGCTAGGTGACAAGGAGCAAAGGTTGATCATAATACATAGGAGAAATTAAGGCAACCTAGGAAACAAGCTTACAATCAACATTGATCGAGGAATTTAAAGAACGTTTAAACAGATAACTAAAAGTAACGTATATGTTAATAATAACGTTTTCTATTTTCACAATGTAGACATCGCCTTTTTGAATCATTTACTCACGTTTGGTATCGTTACCCCTCGGACAAAGTGGAGGCGCTGTGGCTGCAACCATTTAAGAATGGAGGTGTCGGGGCACGCCTGAGATAGTCCGAGGCCATTACAAAGCTGGTCGGTGTGCATGGGTAGAAGACGGAGGTAGCAGTTTTGGGGGCTGATTGGGTGTCGCATGGGGGCGGCGTGGGGGTTTGTCGTGGTCAAATTACGTCGAGTTCGACAGTCCGGTAGTTTTATAATAATAATATTATTATTATCACTATCATTATTACTATATTATTATATACTGATAAGGGTCACTTTAAATGAAACATAAGATCCTCATTTTATGTCATCAATACTTCTAATGGTATATTTTGGCGATAAGCAAACGAATAATCATAATCATTAATCTTAAAATACTATTATTTCAGTCGTCCTTACTTTAATAAATTGTACAATTTATCATCAAAGACCTAATAAAATATTTAGCTACATTTTATATGTAGATGGTATAGATGAGTAGTTCGTTTCACAGTGGAGGTAGTATTAAGCTATAGGACACTAGGTGTTTTTAACTTACTTAGATTGCAGTTTTCAGTGGGATTCAAGACCAGCGCTTTGTCCTATTTTCAGTTTGTCATTTCGATATATATGCCAAGTCACAGTGTTGATTTCCACAATGAAACTCAAACGCAATAAGTTAGTGAGTTCCCTTAATTAAAAAGTATGGTGTTTATTTCATGAATAGCTGAAATTCAGTCCTAAATATCAACAGTGTGATAGCGTAAACCCTATTTAATGCAACAAAGAATGATCAGTGTGTAGGAAATTATATAAGGATTAAAACGTTAGGTTTTCATATCAGATTTGGACGTCAATCAGTAGACACCACTTATTTGGAGTAATAGAAGGTAACCTAATGCAAATGAAGAATTCCACGTGGGAAATAAATGCTTATATTTTAATTGCTGTATTTATTTTACAAAAAGCTAATTTTTAGTTATTTATTAGTTCCAACCCACTAAAGTGTAGTTGTTGTTAAAAATGTAGACTATTTAATTCTTCCCAGTGGTTTGAGAGATGTGAGCCTAAAGATGTCGGTTTTGAACTTCATAGGTTGTGAGTTCATTGTTCTGAAGAGTCTTACAATAAGACGATGAGGCTGTCTAACTAATGTGGTTCTTGATAGCTATCTTATTTTAACCAGACAGTAATATAAAATTACATGCTGTAAAGTTATCTTTTATAAGTCAGAAAACAATCTGACATATGATACTGAATAAGCGTCATTTAAAATGAATAACCATTTTTGAAATTTTTTAATTCAGTAAGATTAACCAAAGAAAAATTGATAATACACAGCCTTCTTTACTTTTAAGTAACAAAGGGATAATGATAATGATGATGATGATGATGATGATGATGATGATGATGATGATGATGATGATGATGATGATGATGATGATGATGATGATGATGATGATGATGATGATGATGATGATGATGATGATGATGATGATGATGATGATGATGATGATGATGATGATGATGATGATGATGATGATGATGATGATGATGATGATGATGATGATGATGATGATGATGATGATGATGATGATGATGATGATGATGATGATGATGATTAGATCTACATTATTAAAATAACTTTCATTTTGATTTCATTTTGAATCTGTATACTTTTTTTTTCTTCTGGATGTATCCACTGAAATTAGAACATAAAGAAATCTGGGAAATAAAGTACACTTCTATGTAGATGCACTGATTTATAGTCTATTTAAAATCAGAAGAGTAATCAATGTCAAACTATTGCAAATTAAACTGAGTGTTTTTAAAACTGTTTGAATCTATGGATAATGTTTATATCCACCATATTTTCACTTTTATTTTAAGAAGTAATCAATGTTCTTGTGTTTTCTGAACAGAAAACTTGTATTGCGATTTGTTAAAGACATTTCAATTGTGCATAGATTCCATGTAAGTGAACAGTTAACAAATAAACGGATTTTTTATTAAGTATCCATAGTTTAGTCTAATAAGTTTATTTCAACATGAACCCAATTGATTCTAATGCTTGAAATATCTGTTACTTGAACCCGAAGAGGAGAATATGAACAGTTCTTTACATATAATGGTTATTACTGTACAGAAAAACAAGAATGTTCGTAGTTTATATATGAACCTGAGCTTTTAGAAGCTTGTAAAAATAACTTGTTTAATAGTTTTTTCATGGTTTTTAGAAGTCTTTAAAAGGAAACTTGGCTCGATCGAGGAAATTTCAGCATTTCCCTGGCTTATGAGGACTTTATCAAAGAATTTTGAGAGCTCCACCAGTGCAGTTAACTAGTTGAAGCCTTTTTAAATCCCTATGTTAACTTTCTTATAAGTGCTCAAACACTCCAATTGTTTACTCTTATAACTGAATCATTTGTAAGCTACTAATTACATCTATTATTAACCTTATTACTTACTTATTCACTTTGTAAAATGCTCAAAGCCTATCTCAATGGTAATTGTTTCATGTAACATAGTCGGAATTACTGTAACGGTTAACGTAATTTTCATTTTGCTGTCTTCATTCACTTAACATTCACAACTTCAATGAGATTCATGTACACAAATGCGAATTACTAGTACAATATTTCACCAACCATCTTAATAAGTAGATACATATATATATATATATATATATATATATATATATATATTAGTATACAAGTATATAACTAAGATAACATTTTTCCGTTTTGAAGATAAAAGGCATATAATCACTGGTGCATAAACTTCTTTTAAAATATTTTGTTTCAATCATTATAGTTAAGATGCAACCATAATACATGAAATGAATAAAATATGTATTATTGTTAAAAGAATTATGTTGGAAAGAAGGATGAAATGTTCCACTTTCCGAAACTATAATAAACCAATGAATTCCACTGATATACATATGATTCAATGAGACAGGAATTAGTCTAATCAAAACTATACATTAGTATGTTTACACGTTGTGGATATTGATGAGTACTTGGAAGTTCTATACTAGGTTGAAAGAGCTGTCCACTGGTAGTTCTCAGTTTTCAATGATTGTATAATCCAGGTCAGTTTATTACTTCAATTTACCAAATCAGAGAAAATCTTCATTTATGCATGCTCTGTCTGCTTTACCTCACTATCAGTTAAAATTAATTCCGATATACAGGTTAGTAGCAAAGTATTAACCAGCCAAAAATGTACATTATGAGTAATCCAAGAATAAATCACATATGACCGAGGTTATTCATATTATTTGCAACCTTCTGTAAGTTAGTTACGTCTATTGTTTTCAACTATTTATTTATTTATTTAGTGCACTAGTGTAATATATTGTAGCACAATTTTCATGAAATGTTTAATTTTAAATGTCCGGAGTGATTTTCAACTACCTTTCATGTACATCATTCTAGTGCAACCCAATAAACATAGTGAGATACGAAAATAGTGATTATAAAATCTTGAAATGAAATATCTATTGAAAATTACACTCTAGTATATTATCCATATTCATTAAATGAATGGAATAATGACCGGAAATACTGAATAAAACATACTTAGTGAATATTGAATATACTGTGAAAAATCTCAGCTTTATATTTCTGAAAGTTATTTTAGACCTCTCTGACTAACACATATACACATGCATTGAACATGTAATTAAATTGGCTGAAATGAATCTTACATTTCAGTTAGGTTTCTTGTTAACTTACCTTTCATTAGTTCTCCTTCTGTATCATTAAACATAAAATTAGTTTACATAATTTAACTAAACCAAGGACATATTCTAAGTGGTAGCATTCTCTACAATTTTCAATCTATTTCAACAAATGCAGATGAAGCATTAAAACCAGCTTTTTTATGTAAATAAAACAACAACGAGGAAATATACCATTAGCACATAGTGAGCTTTCACTGTAGATTTATTTTTCGCTCCTTTTTTATTTTCTTCAATGTGTCTATTTGTCTGTTTGTTTATTTGTTTGTATCTATGTGTCTATTCGAAACCGTCTCTCTTTTTTTTCATTACCAAAATAAGAAATAATTTCGTTCTGTTCAGTATTTGTCACTTTCTTGATGTTTTATTCAATGTTATGTCCATACCATAATATTTTCATTTTGCTTAATTCAATAGATTATCGATTGATTTGTTTATTTATTCAATGTAATTTGTCAATTCATTTATTCATTCATTCATCTGTTGTCAGTTTACATTACGTATTACTAACATCATCATTCATATTATCATATCAAATAGATGAATATTTATGGAAGATTTAGATAATTTGATATGACAGTTTCTATCTTCAATTCATCTCATTTATAAAAGGTTTTTTTTGATAAAAAAAAATTCTGAAATCTACTTCTTTTACTTAATTTATTATAACAAAGTTCATTTCAAAGTTAACAACAACAAAAATATATAAATGATCACGAATTGTGACTACATTCTAGTCTATAGATTTCTGTTACACTAGGCTACACTATTATTAGAAATGTCAGCAACAAAACCAAAGACAATACTTCCCAAAAGTTCCTTCCATATATATATATATACTGCTCGACGTCGAGTTTCTTTGACTTGCAGCTATATTTTAACTTGGTCTATTGAATCTGATCATTACTTAGGACTAGATAAGTATGATATTAATCATCAGTTATTGTATGTTATTAACATATCCTATGAAACTTACGTAATCAACAGTAAGAGAAGGAAGCTCTTGAAAGTGAATGTATCAATTTAAAATGATAATATGTATTCCTTGACAGACGTTAATGAACAACTTTCTAAATTTTAAAATATTTATTGTTATATTAAATCTAGTGATAAAAGGATAGAATTGTGTACACCTAATATGTTACACATAGTATGTAATGTTGGCATTTTTAATTTGTCTCACAGTAAATGCAAGTTGTTTTACCTAGTTATAATACTCTTATCTTATATTGAAGTAGGTATAATGAGAATACGTAAAAAGTTTTAATTCAAGAACCGAATCAAAACGTACGTAACTCATAAGCTAGACACAGATATTTAGGCTGCGACTATACATTTCTCACCTACTATGTAACCTAGAGATATAGTGTGACCTGCCTGAACTCAATCAGACTATCACGCGTATCGAGATGCTCGAAATATTGTTTATATAAACGTAGTGAGCATGAATTAATATCTTCTCTACATTATAATGTAAAACTATGCCAAATAGAACTGGACAGGAAGGAACAGCTACAATATGTTTCTATCCATAAGCAAGAATTTATCACAAACAGGTGGCCTATTTTCGAAACAAATATAAACTATTTCTTCAGTTAATAAACTAGAGGTTAATAAAAGATATTTAGTAATTTAAATCTCTGATAAGAAACGTTTGGCTAGAGTATAGTATGATGACAAACTTGATGGGTTTCTAAAGTTTCCACACCAAATAATCATATTACCCAGTTAGTAGAGATTGAAGAAGTCTGAGTTTACAAATGAGCCAGTCAAACTCATAAATTCACAGCCGACCACATACTATTGGAATAAAGTTAATATCAGAGTAGAGGTATACAGATTCTTCATAATTAATTATTCAAGCTTTTCTGGCTGCAAATTAAAATAATAACTAGACATTCATTCCTCCATATCGGCCATATAAGATTCATACTTTAATAGTGATTAGTCTTATTTCAGTTCTGCTAATTGGGCCTTAGAGTTAATTTAAGAGATGGAGGAATAAGTTACATTTACTATTAGTACCGGTTTAGTACTAGCTTAAGTTAAGAATTTTGGTTTAATAAAAAGTTTTGATGTATTTTTCACATTACTCCTTTATCAAGAGCTAAGAATTTAATAAGTCCAGGACTATAATATCAAAATAACTTCTCCAATTAATTTTATATCTTTCGCGAGTCATACATACAATATAATACGTGCTTTTCCATTGACTTTGAACATTCGAGATCACCTCTGATTGACTAAAATAGTTATTCTTTGCATACAGTTTAAAAAACGTTGAAACTCGCCTCCTCCATATACTATAATTCAGTCTGATATATTCCTTAAATAGAGAATGACAGCTTTCATTACAAGGTTGACTGACCATTTACATAATAAAGTGTATCGTTATTTTTTTATTGATATAATTCATAACATTTTATTCAGAGTACTCATTCTAAATATTTTTATACATTTTAATACATACATTTGATTGAACTTATGTATCGCTTGAGTACATATTTATTTCACTAACTGTAATCAAATTACTAACAAGTTTACAATGTCATGGATTGTTATGACGTGAGAAATTTGGGTTGGTTGACCGAATACCAATCAGGTGTGCCTAGTCGATAATTGCGCGTCTGCCCTACGCTCACTGAGCCCCAAGCCAGAATAAGAATAACACGAGACGATAGACCAACCAAACGGAATCGAACTGTGTTTCAATCATGCCTCTATATATATATATACAAAATCAAACCACACTTCGAACCAATTAGGAAATCAACATTAATACAGAACTAATGAAACAGTGGTAGTGAATAGGGACAACTTATACACAACCATTTAACTGTGGTTCATAGTAAGAGTCAATATACTGAGCAAAAATACTAATCGGGATGATGTAGTAAGAGGGATGTAACAATCATAGAATCAAAACGTTGACATTACCCACAGTTAGAATAAATGAAATATTGTTCTAAAACACAGTACCGAGAGTTCGTCACTCTTCTTTAATCGCCCATCATAACATGGATATTAACATAAATCACAATTATTACAGTTTATTGTTAAATTGACTTATGGATTAAATAATGGTTGTTAGATACTTTTAAAGTATATTACTAAAAATATTTTCATAGTAACTTAACTATTATCATTACTACTAACGTTATTACTAACATGCTTTGATTGAAAATATGAGAATACATAGGGTATAATGATGAATATTTTAACAAGTAGTTGGCAAACAATTAAAATTCCATTAGATTATTTTTAAGTAGACAAAAAACAAGTGTTTTTATCAAGTTCGGTATTAAAAAAAGGAGATGAGAAAACTGGATTGTTCAATTTTTGTCGACACATTTGATGAAAATGTGATTCACTTATTGATATACTTTGAAAGACTTCAAGAAAAATTACAAATTTGACAATCATCATGTTAAATTTATAAATAAAAAAAATTGTCTTTCTTTTCCTTTAACTATTAAAAAAAATAAAATAAAATTTTAGCTTACGTTTTATAATCAATTAAATGATCAATAAATAATTATTTGTTAAATGTTCTTTTAATTTCTTAAATTATTGATTAATTTAAATCAATTAATTATGAAACATTGTGGTAATTTTCTGTATCATTAGAACTAATTACTAATAAGTGATTATGTAACTCTATGTATCACTCATATATTTTTTTCGCTTTACATTTCCTAAACAAATTTACTTTTGTTTACAAAATGAAGATTTACTACTGATTCCACATATTTTAATGATTAAGCGGGTGAACGTTTAATTAACCCCAATGTATTTTATAAGAAACCATATATGCTGCTTATTTCATTTTCAAGTAGTTTGATCTTTTGAAATAATAATATATTTTGCAATTAGTTACAGAATATGCACCAATTTATAGGCGTGTTTAAGTCTGCATGAAGAAAAGCCTACATTATTCGAAAAAATCTTAATCGTCAGTTATTTCAAATTCGTTAAAAACTGTAAACGATAGAATTTTCGAGTTAGACATTATCAAGGATCTCGGTTACATAATTATTACATCCGGAAATAATATTAATACAATTTATTTACAATAAGTAGCTTCATAAAATTGAGTTTTGGATACAGGGTATCAGGGATACATATCATCACGGTAGCTTTCGAGTAGATGATGCTACATAAGATGCTACGTACTTCATTAACATGTGAAACGCAATGCTGTGTTTGGTAAGAAGAAATTTAGACAGTGAAAAAATGTGCAAGAACATGTTAATTCCCTATTTTTTACTGGCATATCAGGAGAGCACTTTACTAAAGTATTGGAAGTGAACAAATACCAATGGGTCGTACAAATAAAATGAATATGAATCTATGTCACGGACAGTCAGTTGAATGATTAATTAGTTACTAAATACCATGAATTGGTCCAAGAAACTGTGTAGGTTTTACAACACAAAAAAAATAATTTTGACAGACAAATTTACAAGTGACTTCATAACCAGTTTTACATAAATAAATACCCTTAAGTTTATTCAGTATTTAGGTGATGGAATCCATTCTACTCCTCCTTAGAACATTAAAAATATCAAACGTATAGTGGACTCCAGTTATTCAAGTATTCGCAGCATTGGCGAGTTAAAATGTTGTATAGTTTAATCATAGTCAAATAAAAATTGATTTCCACTAAATAGAATCGTTTGCATGTGTTGGATTTTAATCCTCAAAATGATATTCCACGATTAGTTTCTGGTAATCGTATAGAAACAAACTTGAGGGTTTACTACAAAGACTTTGTGAATTTGTAGCCACTTTTATCACTAATATGATGATAATCTATATTATTCAATATCATTTCACAACACAAGTAATGGTACATGTTATGGTACAGTAGTTTTAGAGAGTCTGTTAGTTACTCAATGGTTATTGTTAGTTTTCTGATCTTAACATCCTGGAAATATTTCTATGTGACTTCATTTATTAGAGTGTAAATATATTCATGATGTAATATTTTTTCTCCTCAATCCTTATAAATACAAATAATTTCAATAAAAATTAATAATGAAATGCAAAATCATTAATGACAAATCCAATGAAAATGTAGACAGGTGGAGTTATAAAATAACGGTCGTTGTTCTAACATTCATATGAGTACATACATAGACATCGATATCTCCTTTATTATTCCTAATTCACCAGCTTACCCTATTCATCATTAAACCGTTAACAAAGTCATTTCTTTGTAGACTAAAATTATCACTTTTACTCCACAATGACAAAATACAATTTTTCTACAAACTGTAAGTGTTCTGTTTACCATACAAAAGTATTTCAGTTAAGCTTAATATATGATTCAGTCATTTTTAAATTTTAATAACTAAAAGGTGATTTGGTTAATTATGAATAATTCTGCTTTACATCATACATTTTACTAATTATTTATACAATCACCTTATGAAAATTGTTGAATAAGTAAAGTAAATAAATATTTATTGGAAGAGGAGATGTACAAATCATTTCTTTTACATGTATATTAGTTCATTTAATGTACAACTTTATCATTTGTAATGTTGTATTGTAGCAATATAAACATTCTCGTTCGAATTAAAACAAATACAATTATCTCATACTAAAATGAATTAATGCACTTTAGTTAATCATTATTTCTCAGTAATTGAAATGTAATGGAATCTTCCTGTTAATTTGTCATGGAATGAAATTGATCAACTTCTGTTGCAATATGTGCATAATGAATGGATTGCCTTGACATAGGAATAGTTCACAAATATTCTTTGAGTTATATCACCAACTGGATGTAGTTGTATCCAATTGTAGATGTTAATCCGCTCAAGATGTATATGTAGCAACGAGGACTGATCAATTTCAGTTCACAACAAATTAACGGAAAGATTCAAACATCTTGCAATATTATTTACTTACCCGTAGTATAGGTGTGGCTGTTTGAACTTAGTGGCAAGGTGGTGAACACGGTAGCTTTTGGCATTAAGCGAACAGAGTTTGAGTCCCGGTGTGGATATCAATACTGGAATGCAGGTACGTCCAATTGACGACTTCCAAATGAAGCGAAACGTGTGTTTTGGATTCTGCTTACCAGTAAAAATCCAATTCAAATAATTATCTCTCATTATTATCATTAGTCTTAGTCGCAACCGGGTGTTATGGGGGTAGTCGAACTTGAATTTGCTATAATGAATTGTTACGAGATAGACAACCATTAAAAACAAGGAAGTACTGGTATTTCGTCAAAATACTAAATACTTCAGCAATGTACACCCACGGCCCAACCAGTTGGTCAAATTGGAGACATTCAGTCTTTGCAGACAATTGTTAACCATTAGACCACTTAGCAGGCCGGCTTTCAACTGTTGATACTTTTAATTCAACCAATTTGTAATATATTTGCACGACCTCAACAACTGTCATCGGTGGGTAGCCAAATTTTAGTAATCACATCTCACTAAAATTCTACGAATTACTTCCAAAATTTAGTCACTAGTGAGCTGATATTGATTGCAACTGGGTAATGTGGAGATTATTGAATTTTAGCTTGACATCCCGAAGTAACTGTCTTAGGAATATCAACTAATGAAAGCTGGTCAGTTCACTGGTCTAATGATTAATCATTCAGCGCAAAAGCCGAAGATTTCGGGCTTGATTCCCTGGTAAAGTCTTTAATGCACACTGTTGAAGAGTTCTATACTACGGTGAAACAACTGTGGAGTACCAGTTTCTGATTGTCAAACTCATATGAGTTAGTTATATCATATCCAAACTAATATTAATGTTTAATTATTATCTTTAAAAAACGGAAATTATGTTGTATTAACCATAATTATCTTAAACAAATTCATTCACTGACTTGTTCACTTAATCATTCAGTTACTCTATTTACTCTTATTAAGCTGTTTTTAACACGAATTAAAATGGAAACTGAATGGCTATTAAGTCTAATGAATATACAAAATGTTTACTTAATAAATTATTATGCAGAATATTAATAACATTTATTACTAATATTATTACTTTTATTATAATTATTGTTTACTAATAGTTACCTAACATGTTCTCTTTAAAATGAACTTACCTATTTGCCTATTGTAGAAGAAAAGAAGGACATATGAATAAAATCCATAACAAACGATTTCTACAATAATCTCATTAAAATCTACACGTTACCTATTTATTCTCTCTCTCTTTCTTTATTCTCACTTCCTACTAATACTACTCATATTGATGAGATATATAAATATTTAACTTTATTATTAAAACTAGTCATAATAAAATAAACTGAAAGTAACAAATAGAGAAAAGTAATAATTAACAAGCCAGTAAATATTATTCTATAGTTTTTTTTCTTTCTTATAACTTTATTTATTTATTTATTTTTTTCTTCTTGTTACATTTATATTATTCACATGTAAGTAAGTTCATTTAATAATTTTCAGTTATATTAATTTGTTATTCATGCTTGATTTCATTATTATTATTTTATTCATGTAATCATAAATGGGTAAATCTACATTAACATCAATTTTCATATGATTATTATTGTCTTCTCTAATTTCATAAAGAAACATGTACATGTATGAGTTAGCAATTTATTTATTTCTAAAAGTTAGGTCAGTTAATTATCAGATATTCATGTTTAGTTTTCCACTTTTTTCTCTGTTTTATTTTATTTGTTTTGTTGTTGTTGTTATTGCTGTTTTTTAATGTTTTGGAAATAAATGTTTGTTATTACGATTTGAATAAATCGATATCATGTTGTATAACAATTAGAAAATGTAAAGGAATTATCATTTATTTAGAGAAATATTAATGAGTATTTGTTGAAAGTTTAAAATTCTGTTACTGGAATCATGAAATTGGCATGAATTACATCATATAACTGAAATATCCCAATACAGATAATTAATCTCTCATTAGACAATATAAAATTCAGAGTTAAATATGTAGATTTACATAGTAGTGTATTACACTTAAACCAAAAAGGACAACCAGAAAAAAGGAATAACAAAGTGTTTATACTGAATAGAAAGTGAACACCTTTTTAAATCAACAAACTGATAAACAGATAAAGTGTACATTATTCTCAAGAGTATGCAAAACGAGGCTACTATAATAAGGGCAAATTAAAATAGATTTTACATAGGTTGATAATAGTGATACATGAAATATCATCCAAACTTTACTACATACTTTTGTTGTATACTCTTAGTGGTATATATATATATATATATATATATATATATATATATATATATATATTGTAACTAACTGAAACGAAAACCACTAAATATTTTTAGCATGAATAGCCCTGAAAGATTGATTAATGTTGAAAAATTCGTAACTCATAGAATCAGCTTATTCATTCAGCAAAGTTGAATTCAGCAATGTATACCATTGAAGTCATTGAGAATATTTAGTTGATTAGGTGTAAACCATTACTGAATACCTGATAGGCATGTAATTAATACAAGAAAGGCTATAAAATTCATTAACATCAACAGCCATTCTAAGCTAACTTAATAGTTACTAACTTTGAGATATAATTATCAAAGTCCTAATGAAATGTTGCCAGTGAGATTTGAATATATCACGCCTAACACAAATATCATTAAGGGTAATCAATCATGATCATCAATCTTATGAAGTGATTAAAGTTGGAAAACTATAACATACTTATCTTAATCAGTTATTTTTCTGCTCATCTGATGGATGCGTAAAGCACATTATAGTTTCAGTTTCATTAGTGATTTCAGTGAAAGCCTAGACTATCATTCAGTTTGCATTTGCCATCTGGCATGTTACAGTGCTGATCTACATTAGTGTACTCATAGAGGTCAGTTGTTCATAACTCCATCCTCTCGAAAGAAAAATCATTGATGAAAATTACTCTGCAATATGTAACATTAACCAGTTAAACAAATGAAAGTATGATCGACATCTCTGAGTAAGGCATGCATTATGAACACAAAATATGTGACTCATAACGTCATTCAATTCCGCCTGGAGCCCGTCTAAAGTCGCTGCCAGTCCCGATCCCGGATAAGGGAGGAGGGTTGGGCGTGGGGTTAGCAACCCCATCCCATGAAACAACAACCTTGTTAAGAAACGCTAACGAGTAGAAACCTTTATAACCACTTAAACTGTGCCCTGGGAGCTGGAAGTTCTGTTATGACGCCTCATGGTGAAAGCTGAGTTTCCTCAAAGGCCACAAGGCCGATTACCCTACTGACAGCCACTCCAACCATTAATATAGATACATGGAATGTCCGTACGATCTTGGAGAAAGGAGGAAATAAAAAATACAGTCTGAAGATATTCGAAATAAGCGAAACACATTGGCTGCAAGCTGGACAGTAAAGATTATCTTCACAAGAAGTGCTGTTAAACTCCGGTCATGAAGAATAAAATGCCTCACACATACAAGGAGTAGCACTAATGTTGTTCCAAGAGGCATGAAATGCACTGATAGGATGGGAACCTCATGGACCTAGGATCATCAAAACACCCTTCAGGACATAGAAGGAGAAGATCATAATGAATGTCATCCAGTGCTATGCAACCACCAACGACAGTCACAAACACGACAAACATCAGTTCAATGCGAGGCTGCAGTCGCCCATTGAGTTGTACCCAGCCAACGACTTGATCAATCTAATGGGAGTCTTCAATACCAAGATTGGAATGGACAATACTGGATATGAAGACATCATGAGACGACATGGATTGGAAGAATGAAACGAAAACAGTGAGAGGTTCGCAAACTTATGAGCCTTCAACAAACTGATTAAAGGTGGCACCATATTCTCCCACAAACGTATACACAAAACTAGATGGGTGAATAGTATTAGGTCGGATAAACGGAAATATGTTGATGCCCTAGCAATGACGGCTGAAAAAGTTGCAATGGAATGAAACATGAGGCACCTATACGATACAACAAAGAAGCCATCTGGGAAATTCAATAAGCCAGAAATGATAATCAACATCAAGGACGAAAAACCAATCACTGAAATGCATGGAAAACGAAACAGGTGGGTAGAACACTTCGAAGAACTCTTGAATAGACCAGCCCCACTGAACAGACCAGTCATCGAAGCAGTAGCCACGGATTTTCCCATTAACACAGATCCACCAACATTCGAAGAAATCAAAATGATCATCCGATTGTCAAATCGAGAGTGGCAAGTCAGCAGGATCAGACAACATACCAGCTGAGCGAGGTACTGATGACAGATGTAGAAGCAACTGCAAAGATACTCCACATTCTCTTTAGAAAGATTTGAGAGGAAGAACAAGTGCCAACAGACTGGAAAGAAGGACACCTCATCAAGATACCAAAGGACAAAGGTTTTAGCAACTGTGAGAACTACATGGGCATTACTCTTCTTTCGATACCAGGAGAAGTCTTCAACAGAGTGTTACTGAACTGAATAAAAAATCCAGTCGACACCCAACCTCGAAATAACAGGTCGGATTACGTAAGGATTGATCGTGTACCGAACAAATCACAACGCTACAAATCATTGTTGAACAATCAATTGATTGAAACTCATTACTCTCCATCAATTTCCTTGACTATGAGAAGACATTTGACAGCGTGGATAGGCAAATATTATAGAGCCTTCTTTGACGTTATGATGTACCCTGGATGGTGGATAGTCAATATCATACGGATTTCATATGACGGACTACACTACAAAATCGTGCATGGAGTGCGGCTCACGAATTCACTCGAAGTGAAGACCAATGTAGGACAAGGCTGCTTAGTCTCTCTCTTCCTCTTCCTGCTGGTGGTTGATTGGATCATGAAGACTGCAACATCTCAAGGCGACCTCGGAATACAGTGGATAACTGTTATGCCGGACCACAAAGAAGTGTAACAAACTTTCAGAACTGTATTTTGAGAACACTATTTCATCTATTTTAACTGTGTGTAATGTAAACATTTTGTTTCTATTATTGTTACGTTTCTCTTACCCTGTCCTCTCTTTTAGCATAATTACTGTTATTAAACTGTCTCTTATTATGGACTACAGTTAATTAGTTGTGTACAAGTTGTTTCTATTCACTACCACTATTTCCGTCGTTCTGTATTCATGTTAATTTTCTAATTGGTTTGCTGTGCGGTCTGATTTTATGTATATATAAAGGAATGCTTGAAATATAATAGGATTCTGTCTGGTTGATCTATTGGCTCGTATTCTTCTTATTTCGGCTTGGCACTAAGTGGGCATAGGGCAGACGCACAATTACCGACTAGGCACTAGTGATTGGCACTCGGCCAACCAACCACTAAATGTTTCGCGTCATAACGACAACATAGATGCAACTAGATGACTTAGACTTTGCAGATGACCTAGCTCTTCTATCCCACAAACAGTACCAAATGCAAATGAAGACGAACAGCGCAGCAGGAGCCTCGACAGCCAGCAGTAGGCCTCAACATACACAAAGAGAAAAGCAAAATCCTTCGATGTAAAACACGAACACTAAAACAATTCCACTTGACAGAGAAATTCTGAAAGATGTAGAAACCTTTACATACTTGGGCAGCATCATCGATAAACAACGAGGGTCTGGTGCAGATGTGAAGGCGCGGATTGTCATCACAAGGGCAGCATTTCTACGACTGAAAAACATCCACAACTCAAACCAACTGTCAGTCACCTTTAAAGTAAAAATTTTCAATAAAAATGTGAAGACAGTTCTGTCGTACGGAGCTGAAACTTGCACGGAAAACTACTAAAAGTATTCTTCAGAAGATATAAGTATTTATAAATAACTGCTTGTGTAGGATACTTCGGATCCGTTGGCCAGATACCATCGACAACAACCTCCTATGGAAGAGAACGAATTCAAACAATATTCAGCCGAAGATGAAATTAGGAAAAGCCGCTGGGGGTAGATAGGACACACATTGAGGAAATCATCAAACTGTACCACAAGGCAAGCACTAACATGGAATCCTGAAGGCCAAAGGAAAAGAGGAAGACCCAAGAACACATTACTTTGGGAATTAGAGACAGACATGTAGAAAATGAAGAGCACTTGGTAAGAGCTGGAATGGTAAGCTCAGGACAGAGTTGATTGGAGAATGCTGGTTAGTGGCTTATGCTACAAATAGGGTAACAGGCAGTGATTTGATGATTGACTGATAACTTCATTTAATAACTGATCACATCATTGTAAGTAGATGTATACTCAACCGACCAAGTTAATTAAAAAAGAATTGAATTGAGATGGTTTGTGAAAATTGGTATTTTTAGTTGATTGAATATGTCACAGATTGATTTTGATATGGTTCCATTGAAAACCACAGAGCACTGGTCAGTTGTTTCGTCCCTCCATAAGATCTCTCAGTAATGCGCATTATACATTGATAAAAATGAACTCGTCTGTCCCCTACTGATTACTTCTTATTTTAACTCTCTCATTATGTGTAATAAAAGTCATTCATGATACTTGTACTCTCTTATTTTATATATTCATTTAACAAGAAATATAAAGCACATTTTGTTTTATCCTATTAATAGGGTGTACAATTTACATGACTGATTAACAAATATAAAAGACTGTCTCTCGTTGCCATCGTCATTATTATTAACTCATATGAATCATCTTGGAATCATAGGTTACTAAACAAAAGTTCTATAAACTCAACAATGTTTTCATCATATAAATTGTACAATTCAAATTTCATTTAAATAACTTAAATAATGTAAACTTATCACATTCTATCACAGCCAAATAGTTTAAGGTTGTTTCTTGTCACGGAGTGAATTTAACTGACATACTATTGAAAATCATAAGTCACTAGTTAATCGATCTCACCTTCTGTAATAATACGTACATATACGACCTCACCTATGATCAAACATTACTTTTAATATGCTAATTTATAATGTAATCACTCAGATTTATGACTATGGTGAATTAGTGATAGCACGAGATGACTCAGTGGAATCAGAGATATCTGTATTAGTTCAATTGAGATGGTCCTTTGGGGGATATTTGTATTTTTAGTTGAATGAATATGTCACAGATTGATGTAGGCAGGGTACCACTGAAAACCAGAGAGCACCGGACAGCTGTTTCGTTCTAGTGGGGAACTCAACAGCAGTGAGCACCCTAGATATATATATATATATCATAATTTGATGGAAGTGGGAATCCTACTATTCAATGCCCACCCAGTGGTGCAGAGGATTAGGCGCTTGCCTCAACCTGAAGCCTTTGGTTCCGAATCTGGGGTGCACACTGCTGAGGAGTCTCATACTGGAACGAAACAGCTGTCCAGTGCTCTCTGGTTTTCAATGGTACCCTGCCAACATCAATATGTGACATATTCAATCAACTAAAAATATCTGCATTAATTTCCAATATAGTTGAACCCTACTGTTCACCACTTGAAACGAAAACTTCCAAGATTCATATTAGAATAAGAAATATAATTATTATTGGTCATTTCTATTAATAGATTATACCCTCTTACCCCCCATCTCTCCGCTTCATTCTAGTATGTTTTAAGAAGAGTTCAATACAGTGATTTATTATTGACGTTATAATTACAATTCATATCTTTATGTTACTGAATAAATAATATGAAACAATGAAAACAACACATGATATTATGCATGATACAAACAAAATGCAACCATAATTACCCCCTATTTTATACATAAATGATGTCAACATTAAAGTTGATGAATTGATCAGTCATTTCTCGATTCCAATACTTAGTTGATAAAGACATATGATGATGATGATGTACATAAAAATCAGTGCATATATTTGAAGATTTTAGTTATGAGTTTTGTCAGAATAAAGCCTTGTAGTTCACAAAAATGTATTTTAAATTTGTTTTTATGAACTAATATTATAAAGACTATCCAAGATTGGCTTATAGATATACACCTTTCAGTACTAAATACTCCTTAGTCGTAGTTATTAATCCAAACTCATCTACTTTGTTTCTAAGCAGTCGATTAGTAACAGTAGCCTTTACACTAAATAAAATATGACTTAAAGTCGACTACGCGTATCTGCATTTTGACTATTAAATTATAACTATAATTTGTAACTAATAAAATCTTTACGACATTAGTGATAATAATTGCACATCCGATGGAAAGACGTTATACTGTATCACAAAATGACTGAAGGTGGATATATTAACCAATGAAATCATATTCCATAATTTGGATATATTTCACCTTCGTTTAAGTTGTATAATTTCTTGTTACTAATAGTCAGGACAGCATATAACAAACCTCTATTATAATATGTGCATCTTAAGCATGTTTCCGTGATATGGTTCTTGATCAAAAGTCGTCGGTACATAAAGTTGACATTGGAGTTCACGTGATACGTTACGTCCTTTTCCGAACTCGTCAATTATATGCAACTGCGATATTTCATTGTTGATGTTAAAGTTGAAATCCGTATCCAGCACATTTCATTTCATTTACTAATGCCTTGTTCACATGACAACCTGAGTACAGCGTGTCAACATATCTCATTGTGGATATCAACAATTGGATGGGACATTGCATCTAGCTGACAGTTCTCAAACTGCACAAAATGCGAGCTCTGAATCGTACTCTTTACTTCACACTGAATATAACAGAATTCATAGAAAACGAAACTTTGGATACTAGCTTTTTCTTTAACTTTAATCTAGAACGTATATGCTACAAAAACGTTCGATGATGATGACAGAAAAATCAAAAAATTCATATGTACATTATTGGCTCGGATTGTTGACACGCTTATCCTTATAAATCCTGATAATGACTGATGATGAATGAAAATTTCAATTTATAATTCTCCCAATTGTTCACCATAGCAATCAGAAATTCAATCAAATTCTTACACACACACACACACTCATATGCACAGAAAAAAGTTATTTCATTATGTTTCAGATCGATTCCTTGTTTACATTTAATCAGTTGTTTACTTATTTGTTTGTCTTTCTAGGACGAAACAGTTGTTTAGTGCTAACTGGTTTTCAATGGTACCCAACCAACATCAATCTGTGTCGATTATAAACAACATAATTCAATACTTATCTCCATAAAACCACCTCTATTCATTTGTTTGTTCTGTTTTGATAGAGTCATTAAGTCAATTGTCTTCTTATTCTAATGGATTATCATTTTGATGTTTTTCCTCTATTTGTTGTTTTTTTTTTACTTCCATTCAACCTTTTGGTAAGTTATTCAGTGATAAGAATCATAATATGATGTTTATCTTTAATGCACTCAATGTAGAAGAAAAGGTATTCAGCATTTATTGTTTATCATAATGTCAATTTGACATATCTTGAAATGTTATTTTATAAACACTGGTATATTTTCATATACCGTGACATTTATAACATATTACACGTAAAAAGTCAATCTTCATGATAGCTCAATATCAGTCTATTAAACAATTGAAAATCAAGATGAATTAAACAGTCATTTAGTACTATTTGTTAAAGAAATTTATTTCTTCACTATGCACATTATTATCGTACATCATTAGAATATTGAAGAAGCTCATTTAGTTTCTTAACTGTAGAAGGATTCTTACAATTTTTTTCTTAGCAAATGAAAGGATCCATTAAGTCATAAAAAAATAAGAATGGAGGATTATATATGTGTAATGACGAATTAATATACCATGAAACTATTAATCAATACTATCAGATTTATCAAATGTAAAATAAATCATCAACATGAAAACTAACCAACTGGAAGATTGTAAATAAATGCTAGTCATTCGTGTCTGAATACGACTAAACATCTGTCAGAGAGTAATTGAGTTTTAACTGGTGTACAATGTTAACCTTGAGAATGAATTATCTTTAAATAGATTCATTTGAAGAAAATGTTTTCAACTACGATGAAATATATTTTCAGTTCTAATTGATCTTCAGTGAGCCTCTAAATGATATTATTAAGTGACGAAGATTGCCTTTAAGTATGATAAGACAAATGAGTTTAGACAAGTAATATATCGTTATAAAAGCCAGAAAATTGTATGCTGTCTGAGGGTTAACATGTAGATGGAAAGTACAAGCATCAATATGTTATTGTGATTAAATGAATTATAAGTCTAACCATGTTAAATTAAATAACATTCACCACTCGTAACTAAGTTCATCCCCATAGTGAAATAAGTATATTGCATACATCAATTTCGGTTATTTTTCTTTTCATTTAGTAGCTGAATGCTGTATATATCAAAGTGTATTTCTTACAAATTTCATTTCAAACTCTTACATCTATCACATGTGTACTTTTCATTCAAAATATCAGTTTAACCACCCAAAACATGGTGATTTACTTTATTTGTAGATAATGAAATTTTCATTGTGATGTGTAGCACTTACCAACAAAATAAACAGAAAAATGACACGAAGTGCTAGAAACAATATACATGATAAGTACTGTAAATGCTGCTGATAACCTGGATAATATTTACTTTGCTATCGAATTTCCTAGCATTAGATAATCAGTAAGCTTTTATTATAAATAAAAGCTTTTCCAGTTTGAAAAAGAAAGACAGCTGGATAGTTTTTGTTGATTCTGGCGATAAGAACTTCTCACCTGATTCAGTTTATCCTGTATTAACAGATGGTTCTGAAACTTAGTGCTGAGGTAAGGAGTATCACTAGCTGACTATTCGTTAGAAAGTTAGTAGTCAGTTGGCAAACAACCGGTTCTAAACTTGTGATTTATTTTGGAACGTCCTCAAAAATTTTCTTTTCTGGATAGTAAGAAAATGATGAACATGTTTGTAAGGGAGTCTATTAAAGACTGTGATGAAGTCACTAGATACTACAATGGTAAGGATCTTTCGTTTTTAAAAGAGTATCAAAAGTCGCATGGAAATAATTATTTTGAAGTAATCGAATACAAAATAAATTAATAATTATCAGTTATTTTTTAAAATATCATCAACTTATCTTTCATAATGTAGAAAAAATGTTGTTTTACAAAGAAACTTGTTGTCCACTATTACGTAATGTTTTGGCTCTATTTCAGTTGGTCTTATAAACATAAAGGCTTTTTGAAAGCACTTAATAGTTTATGTAGTATTCCTCAATTAGTTCCTGTCAATATTATGATCCGTGGAAATGTATTGAAGATTTTGATTGGTATAGTTAATCATTAAGGTTAAGTGTCTCTGTCATCCATAATCTGGTTAATCTACAATGTTTTTTTAGCAGTTATGTTATACTTGATTGGATTCGTTACAGACTAAGGTTGGTACGGTACCACTAAAACCAGGGAACAATGAATAACCGTTTCATCTAAGCATGGGACTCTTCAGTAGCGCCGCCCTCAATTCTTATAGATGAATCAAACCCAGGACCTTGCTTGTGGAGAAAACCTAACGCTCTACAACACTGGGCTGCATCCAATAGTAGAATGCTAACTTCAATCAATTAGTGACATAGAGCACCAGCTCAAAAACCCTAGGTTTAGTTCCCTAGTCAGAATTAAGGGTGTGCATTACTGAAGCGTCTCATCCTGAGACAAAAAATCTGTCTAGTACTCTCTGGTTTCACCGATACCTTACCATCAATCTGTGACATATTCAATCTATTAAACCTAATATCAGTTTTCCGCAAATTACCTCAACTCAGTTACGTCATACATTTTTTAATATCCAAATAACAGTTATTCTCGACTACAATTGAACAATCCGGTTATTTTCATGAGAGCAAGAACAAATATTTGTGCAGAATAAGATGAATTCATTTTATTTCGTTGGTTTCTCATCAGCTGCATACAACCTAGAATAATATTTTTACAAAATTAATATTTGAAACAAGTTTTTACATACTCATGAGAACGGATGGAGTTAGTTGAAATGTTTATGTAATGTTGATTTCAACTAACTCCATCCGTTCTCATGAGTTGTATGCAGCTGATGAGAAACCAACGAAATAAAATGAATTCATCTTATTCTGCACAAATATTTGTTCTTGCTCTCATGAAAATAATAAAGGGAACAAAGTGTATGAAATCCGGTTATTATCGGTGAATGACCCCTGGATAATAAATAATATTATATTGAAGTTGATGGCAGACTAGAGTAAATAACAATTTCATTTTAAAATTATTCTAGATAGCTATAAAACATATGGCTGAGTAATTTGATGTTCATACCTTAAACAATAGTTTTAGACAAAAAGTATTTAAAATGTAAAATCCACAGATGCTTATTATACCATCTTCCAGTACATTTATAGTACAAAAATGTCTTAATCTCCAGAAATTCTCAAATGTCCAAGTTTACAACATCGTGACTACTTAATAGACAATATAAGCAATTTATCTAGTGGAACTACTGTCAGATGTGCATAAACACCAATGAAGCGTAGAAAACCAAACTACTGAAACTACAATGCGTATGTATTTGAACCTAATCTTAAATATTCATAGTCACAAAACACAAACTTCATTACCAACTACAAAATATCTCACTATTAATCACGTTTTCACGATTTCGGAAACTACTCGACATTTCATAAGTTACTACGGTCGTTAATGGCATATGTAAATCATATGTTTCCTATCGCTTCTAATATAGTCCTAGACTCCGTGCATGGTTAATAAACTAACATGGAATACAACTGTCTTGAAAATTAGATTCAGATGGATTGTACCAATAAACTCTTCATGATACTGCAAGAATTTAACAGTAAATCAAGGTTAATGTATTCCAAATACAACAAAACTCATGTTCGATACATTATAATTCTCAATTTCTACATTTTGGCACATGAAAAATGCACCTTATCTTACATTAATCAAACAGCCAGATAAAATCTTGCCTTATTAACTACGATCAACTCAGATAGTTTTACGTCTAAGTGTCATCTAAACAATTAATGACTATATTCAAACTCTTCCTACAATTATGTCATTTTCGATCGGATGGTCTATTCAAGGTTTCCTTTGAGTTCATGACTATTTTAGTACAACTAATTCCAGTTATTTGGCTGTGTTGTATCTAGAACTTTTCGTCTTTTTTATGTTTAGTAAGTAAGTGAGTAATACAGTGGAAAATACTGAATACAACTTACCTAATGAACACAGATATTGTTCAGGGTAATATTTCCCTTATCTCATTTATTTGCGATTTGAGTTAGAATTAGATAAGCACTCTCATGATACACTTATAATTACTTAAATTAAACGAACATATTGAAAACTTTTTGTTATGCGTATACTTATGATGTTATCTTGATAGACAGTGAATGCATCACTAGTAAACTACACACACTCCCCTCCCAGTGAGCATGACAGAAATGAAATCCTTTTCCTGAGCTACAAATTTTCCGTCATCACATTGTAATAAAGAAGTTTGCTAGTATATAAAGCAAACTCTATTTATACTCAACAGAATCTGTGTTTTGGTAAGTTCTATATTACTGAACAGTATTGAAAATCTGGTTGTGTGAAATAGACTTCTGTTTTTTTCCACCTAATACCGTTGAAGACTGAATCGTGTTTCTACAATGAGTAGTAGCATTATATATATATATATATATATATATATATATATATATATATATATATAAATTCTGTTAGGTATAAATAGTATTTCCTTTATATACTAGCAAATTTTCTTATTGTAATGTGATGACAGAAAATTTGTAGCTAAGGGAAAAGATTTCATTTCTGTCTAGTCAAATGGGAGGAGGGGTGTGTATAGTTTATTAGTGAAGCATATATACACATATATGATTATTTTACTCACCATTTATACTATTCTGTATTTCACTTTGTCATTATATAAGTGGCTTTCAGAATGGGCAAAACATGCCATGGGTATATTTAACGAATATTTTGCTTAAAACATTTTGTATATTAGTACGATATTCTGCTGCATAAGACAAATCATATGTACTGACTGGTTATTATGTCTTCTGATATTCATTTATTATGGCTTATTTGCATCAGTCATTCACATTTGTAAGCATTTATCACTTGGCGACAACCAAATCAGGATATCAGTCACCCAGCTTACAATTAATGTATTCATTACAAATATTTTCTTTCTTTATAAAAATAACTAACAGAAGAATCTGGGGAGTAAATTTCATTTTATTTAAGATTTATCAGTTGTATATCTGTATTAATGTTCACAGAGACTTAAACCAATTACCTATCGCTTCGAAAGATAATGCATTGACCTCTAACCTACTAATTCCAAATACTTACACCAATGAATGTAATATGATTAAGCAATCATCAATAAAACAAGAACTTCTTATATTTACAAAGATGATTTATCGTAATTAATGAAAACAGTGATTGATGGTGTTGCTATCAATTTCAAACTCAAATATCGTTGATTGATGAATATTTGTTTTACTTCAATGATCGATGTTTGTGAATAAGTAGGAGTCTAATATACTGAAATAGTTCCCTTTCTAATCTTTATGTTGTAAATTCTAATTGTCTAACCAAATATTGCTATTGTTTCACATTACGTATGAGAAATAACAAAATTACATACATGATGGGTTTTGTAATGAATGAATGAATAAATAAATAAATAAGAAGTTCATCAAATGTTCATTCCCTAGAGAAACATACCAGAGAAAACGTCATTTTATTTAATAATAGATTAAAACAATGTTCAACCTACGCACTTTCCATAATTATTTACACATTCCCTGAAGCCAAAATATTTAATTGAAAATCAACTTATATCATCGATTTTACTGGTCATTATACAATTAAAATGAAGTAATTCTAGCATCACTGAACTCTTTCTTATAGTTTAAAGGAGTGGGGAATATGTAGATATAATTTGCACAGTCACTCTGATTGCTTCATTTGATAAATAACTTCGGAATATTCTCAATCTCAGTAATTTATGTTAGCATGAAGTAGAGTGAGTCTCACAGTACACATCTCTTTCTTCATGATTGCAAGTATGCCTTGTAAACAAGTTCCAACCAGCAAGAAAGTTAGATCAGGAGTTTTCTAACGACTACCACTAATCACCTTTTACCAGTGATATTGTTTATCTGACATACTTTATTCTAAGATATTTTAAAACCGCTTCAATGATTTATTCGATCATTACACGATGAAGCGTTGTTAGTGCATCACTAATTTGAAAATGAGATATGATGATGATTATGTAATCATTTAGTTATTCAGTAGTCACATACATAATTCACAATACCACCCGCCTCCTGTGTTAACCTTACAGTTATCTTTAGGAACGAAACAATTTCAAAATACACATCTGTCAACTCCACATAAATGCATGTCCGTATTTGTTATAGTGTCCTCACTGTTGACTGGCTTTGAGATTGATATCCTAAGGTTTTAGTGGTAAGCTGTTCCGTAAATTTAAGCATGTCTACAGTGAAACACTAACTCACAGGTGGCGTTCGACGATACATATATAACAAATCAACCGAAGTTTGAATAATTAACAGATAAATTTATACTCAACTTTCTTTTATTAATCGCCATATAACGTGGGTTCAATCCAGTGTCATTCTATAGTAATACAATATTAGGAAGTCTAAAATTGTACTCATCACTAGCTTTTTTAAAAATCAGTCCGCAATATAGAACTCAAAGTTTGACAATCTCTGTAGCACCCTTCATGCTAACATTTAGCATTTTCTTACTATTGATTAACTTCTAGTAGTAAATCTCGAAGTTCTTGTATCAAGCCATAACTACTAGAATTTCACAATATTAGGTATGAGATAGACATCATTAATGGAAAGTGATGACAGTCATACAATTTCGCAAATCGACTGTAGTTAGAAACTTTAAATATTCTGAGTCTAATCTCTGACGAAATTGTAGATAAACACTGCTCAGTTGTCCATACCATAAACAAACATATATCCAGTGTCCCATGGCAAACAATGGCTACCTAAGGTAATTCAATCTGTAATGTGAAAGATATAATGTTAAGGAAGTGTATTAACATTTACTAAGTCATTACTATTAAAACGAACAAAAAATCGATTATTTCCTTTTTGTTTATGGGAATGGAAGGCTACTGTAATTTTGGTCTGACTAACTAGTTAAACACTGTTGTTTCTGTCCCCATCACACATACACGCATATATATATATATATATATATATATATATATATATAAGTTGATATTCTCATTTAAAACTTAAGAGACAAAATTGTTTAATCTAATCTACGTCAAAAGTTGTATGTACTTTCCAATCAGTTTGTATACTGTATCACGTCTGAAAATCTACCGACAATAAGATAAACGTAAACCATTTATGACGTAAATAGAAAAATAGCCTGAAAAGTCGTAGATTAGTGACAGAACACACTGTAAATATTAGTTGTATCTACATATTAATATACTAAATATATATTCACAATGTTTCATTTTCTTCATTTATTTGCGTAAGACAACTTTTCTTCAGTATGATTCATTTGTGAGAAAACACTTAAACTAAAAGAGCAGAATTTGTTGCTTTTTATTTGAAGTGATAATTGTCGTTATGACTAAAATCTTCACTATTTTGTAACATTCTATATCGTGATTTCTGATTTTAAAAAAAGAAGGTAAAAAGGCGGTGTCTTTCGGATGTAAAATTAAAAAGATGTGCGAAAAAAATCATTACTTTTGCTACTTAGATACTCAGTAGTGACATACATCATGCTGCATAATTCATGGTGATTATTGAATTGTATTAATTAAGTCTCTATTTAGCGGATGAAGTAAGCCATAATGTTTTCAGTAGTGAATAAATGTGTTGTACACACCACTTTCGTTTACCTTATCATTCATTTACTTAATAAGTACCGAATATTATAGTGTAATTTTCATTTGGCGATATATTTCATACCCTAACATTTTTTTATTCAGCCTGTTGGTTTGAGCGATAATGACATATTATATGACTTTTACTTCTTGAGATGAAAGCCATGATGAAAATAACACGTAACAATCGCCAATTAGAAGAACAGAGAGATGGCTAAAGGTTACGGATACACCGTGCTTAGTAAGGAACGGAAACAACAGAAAACCCAGTCGCGAATAGTCTCTACTTAAAGTTATTCTACACTGACATTAATTCAAAGAAGTAGGTTTTATGCTTAGCTGACATACTTTAGAAAATATTATCTATAATCTTGAAGGAACACACATTGTCCCCGAAATTTCAAGTCTTGTAGACTGATATCTATGTTGCAACTAGATAGAGAGAAGTCAGTCGTCACTAGAAAATACAGACCATTATATCGGTCATCAATCACTGATTAATTAATAGTACTTTATAAGGTTAGTACTCATTGGAATAAATTATATTGCTGGTTGGTACAGTGACTGATACATGATCCAGTACCACAAACAGGATTACAAGTGCATAACATCTATCACGTGATCTAGATGCGGGTCTATCTATCATTTATCTTAGACTTCCTTTCACCAACTAGTTTCGTCTTCAATCCTTATGTAGTTTGTGTATCAATAAAAGTCTTGTCATTCTTTAATATTTGAAAATAGATTGATTACAGACTGCTGAACAAGAAAATACTGTAGATGAATTTTCATAAATTCTAATAAAGACCTGTAAAGTTAATTAAAGATTGAGTGAGACATCTATTATTGATGGTATTGAATGATAGTTCTATTATATTACGTATCGACTACTTTGAAAATGTGTACCACTATTTTACAGCTCAGTGTTCTATGGGCACTGTATCCCTAGAAAGATAAGGGTTTGTTCCTATGTGTAATCTCGTCTTCGCTGAGAGATATCACTCATAACTAATGAAAGTCAAGCATTTATTTATTGATATTTATTCAATACTTTATAATAGCCTAACAATATACAAAGCATGTAGCCCTACACAGGCTGAATCATTTAGAAGGATTTATTTTTACGGATTTGGTTTATACATGATTGACTATTTTGCTAAGAATATGAATACAAGTAAAACCTCCCACAATATGGCTATTTACAGTCCTTAAACACATTTTATTAGAGGCAACACAATATTAGTTAAACCGGTGTCCATCTTACTGGTGACAATTTGTATCAGTTAAAAATTAATTCACAGAGTTAAATCACCAGACAGCACATTAGTGTTAGCTTTGTGGTAGGTTAATTCTAGTTTTCATTTGCATAAAGCTCCAGTAGATTTAACATTCCCTATCCGCAACCTAAGTCGCATTACGCTGAGAATCTGTATTTGATCAGCTTATTTAAAAATCTCGACAGCATCAATACGACTTTAGAAAATTCTAATCGATACAACTATTTTTTTATAATAAAAACTACTTTTTGTTCTGTTAGGGTGTATCCAAAATTGCATTACTTGTTGTTTAACATTCATTAACGACTATAGTTTATCAAGTAAATGACTAAGAAGTTAGTAAAATTTGACTTACAGGTTACAGCAAGAGGGGATCAATAGTTGCTCATATTCCATAGCATTTTCTATACAAGGCAAATTCCAGCTTAGATTTCCCAAGGCTAATAATTTCATGGATGGTTTTGATTATATATGTACGAACAATGAAAAACATTAATAAGGTCACTTTCGTATGGTAGTGTTTAGTAAATTAATGACCGATTTTTTAAAAATAGGCTTGGATAGTTTCCGTTAACGTGCTGTAGAGTAAACTATAGGACTGATCACCGTCGATTCACTGATTTATATCATCTAATAATCATATGTTGTGGACTATCTGGATAAAGTAGAATCTACTAAACCATGAACTAGATCAAATCAATTATTTCTGACATTTAAGTTTCATGAATGCTTTAGTTTCTAGTATCACCTCTACATTTTGACGAAGGATTTAATCTTTGTATGTTCATGTCAAACATTACTATCTTCAGTAAGTGTCATTTAAGAAATTAGAATTGGTACACCATTTGTATTCACTACTCTTTTCTTATCCTCCTTCTCTTTACCTAAAAATCTTTCGCTAATTCAATAGTTGAAATCTTCATCCATAATATGAAGGCGTGATTTTCTAGTATGCACTTCTAAATACAAGATATTAGTCAAACCGTTGTTTTAGATGATATGGGATATTTAGAAAAATGATCAAATTAGTCCCAAAATGCAAATACATGACAGAAAAAGCAAACAGAAATTATTTTAATGAAAAGATATCTTATCATCAGCATTACTATAGCTACATTTAGGATAAATGAAAAAAACATTAAGAACTTTTATTTTTCTAAGTTGAATTGTGACTGGCAAGCGGAATCCAGGACTCGCATTTCGTCCTGTTTGGAACTCATCAGCTAAATGTACCTGTATCCCAATGATGATATTCACACTGGGATTCGAACTCTGTTCGCTTCGTGTCAAACGCCAGCGCGTTCACCACTAGGCTACTGTGTCCAGACACCTAGGATAAATGAAAAAAACACAAAGTACTTTTATTAATAGAAAAGATCATTTCTGACAAGATATTATTAAGATAAGTCATTTAATCTTTGTGTGCATATGCATACATTGAAGTGATACGAACTTTTCTAAATAATAGTAATTAGTATCTAAATATTTACTTTTCAGCAATTAATTTTTGGATGTGTTTAAAGATTTGATTTAACTAAGTGGCAATCACAAAGTTGGTGAAAGTGATACTAATGACTAAAATGTAGGCGGAGTTGTAAAGAGAGGATTATCTATTGAAGACTTAACTGTAAGAAAAAACATAATACATTTTAAGGTCAAGCTAACTGGACCACAATGGTTTTTTCCAGCTTAAATTTCAAATGATTAATTACTAAGGTGAATAATAATAAGTTGACAGTTGACCTTTGCTGTTTGTCTTGATATTTTCAATGTACATAAGGGTTAGATCGACATTAGATGATATCACTAATTTATGTACTAACATTTATTTTAGGAAGATTAACAGTTAAAGAGTACTTTAAAACTGGTTTGTTTCTAATTTAAAATAGATTACATGATGTATTGTCAAATATTCAGTGGTAAGCAGTTTAGCTGCATTGCTTGTGTCTGAAAAATCCACCATATGTGGAATATGAATTTCTAACGAGAAAGTGGTGACCGGATCTTTATGGAAAGCTAAAAATTCATATTTACTGATAGAATGTGATAGGATATCTACTAATGGATGATGATATGGTGTGATTGCAGAATGATGACAATGGATACAATCAGTATGAATCAGGTTATCACGACTTCCTAAATGTTCACTAATCATGTCGTACTCAGCATTTTTGGGTTAGTGTTATATTTTGAAGTGTAATTTTCATTCAATATTTCATTTCAAGTGAATGGGATAATCTGAAACGCTGTCTACTATGAATATACCACTATGGTACGACCAAACATGACGCATAAAAAACACAAATATATTGATATTTAGGTTTACACACTAAAAATTACACTACAATGTTTGATACTCTTCCATTAAATAAAACCGAAGATAGGATAAGCATGAGTGGCATGTACAACATACTTAAGAAAATTCGAAAACATTACGCATAACCTCAGTCACTAATGTTAATTATTTTCAACCATACTCTAACTTGAAAATGTTTTATAAATGACAGAAACAAAACAATTCTGGTTTTAGATAATATAGTTTACAGCAGTGACTGGGACCACAATAGTTGCTTTTATTAACCTACCAACGGATATTATTCATTATAATTGTAAACACTAGATTTCGTCTTCGTTTAATTTATTTGCTTAAACTACTGTTTCGCTACATATAGTTAATCCAGTAACAACATATAATTCAATTGTGTAATAACCCTGTTCTCACTGTTCATTGGAAAACATCATTGTTTTAAACTTATTTTTGCCATTCAAATGTTTTAAATAACTCAGTAAATCACTCTTCAATTCATTAAACAATGTTGCCTTGATTATAATTAAAATAAAGGCATTATCATTACCAATTATATTTGTAGATCCAGCCGACTATTCGCCAGTAAAGCAATTCAGATATTCAATCAACAACACTTTTCGTACATGAAAAGCGCGAGAACAATTATTTCTGATTAAACGTTAATTGAGGTAATGATTTTGAAAAAAATTCAGGTTGCATACAGCTAACGAGAAGTGACGAGACAATTTGAATTCATGTTGTTCTTTACAACCCGTTGGTCTCGCTTTTTTCAAACAAAATTTTTGTCGGAATAATTTTTATAATTATTTTTATACAGACTTGTAAGTTTTCTTGAGTCATCTCAAGAATAGTACTTTGTGTTGTATGTGAAGAAGAGGTCGATTATTATCACTAACATTTGTGCCTAACTGAAGACTGACTGCGGCAATCGTTGGTCTCAGTACAGGATTATCGGATAACGCGAGGTGTTGTCCTGTAGTAGAATTCTTTGGGTGATTGAAGTTAGTTATCATCTTACTATTCAGACAAGTGGTCTACTTACTGTCATTTAGTTTGTAAGGTATTCCCTCAAGCATAAGGAGAAAGACTTCCCAAGCATATTTCAATGAAGTCAGAAGAGCTAAGAGTAAGATATTCTGACCTCAACACACCCGCGATTATGCTGATCGACTACTCTGGCTGATAAATATTCAACAATCAGTTCCATTTTAACTCATCTTAAATTCTGGTTGAGTCTTGTTTCGTTAACGTCACCAAGTTAGGTGGCTCGGGACTGCAGTTTAATGGGTTTCATGTCTAATAACTGAGACCAACCAAATGATAATGGTTTATATTTAATAAAATATGTCCTAAGCATATGAGACTCTTTAGTCTAACAAAGACTTAAAACTTGTGCCACCTACTTCACTTGTCAAAGATATTACTACTCATCTGTCTGAGAAATAAATTCAATATACATACATTTGCAACAAACTACTAAGAGCTGATTTAGTAGGATGTTACAGGTATATTTATTTCATGGGTCGCATACATTCTAAAGAATTATTTGAATAGAGGTGACTTTGTGAGTAGTGGAGATCAGACATGTCCGGAGTGAGACAACTGTCACTATTTGCATTAACTGATAGTCGAGCTATATCACAAATTGATTAAAGTAGGAATTCTACCAACTGTCGTCGGGTCAATCATTTTGATTGTTAAGCGCTCGCTGAAAGAACTGGGGGTTCTGGACTCGATTTCATGGCGGAATCGATGGCGAGCGATGTTGAAGCGTCTCATACTAGTACGAAACAGCTCTCCAGTGCTCCCTACTTTTCACAGTTATCAAAAACAAGATCGATATTTGGCGAATACTTCCAGCAAAACTATTAGAATGAAAAACCTGTTTCATCCTCTATATCACGTTATGGCTTCGTTATGGCTGGAGTTCTGCCTGCTGCTAAGTTATCATCAATGGCTATCATGGGCTTTTTATGAGCATAATATAAACTATGTATTCCAGTATTTTATGCAAAATACTTGATAGTTATTTCAACGTTCAAAGTCGTGGACTGAGTGAAGCTGAAAATGTAAATTAATGCCTACTAAATTGTCCAAAGACAATAAACACTGTGTAAGACCTAGAGATTTTGAGTTCGTTCTCCTAACAAAGGCATGGTTGAATAATACTGAAGACGAAACTTGAATGAAACAGATGCTCTGATCACCCTGATTTTTAATTATTGTTTAGATAATAAGTTTATAATATGAAATAACTTCTTTGAGCCCTTCCATGTTTTGTCTTATTATCAACTGAAGAGAGTACACAAATTAAACAAATTCACACTACAGTGTCTCTACTTTTGTTCTTTCTTTAATAAATAATTTTAAACAATTTCTTTTAATTTACTGATAAATAAGAATTGAGACCACTTAAATTACTATCCACATGATGACTAGCTCTTAAATTCAAATCCCAGTAGTTATTAAATTAATAAGAAAACATAAATTTAAATTGTTTATTCTAGTCACTCTATTTAATTCATGTTCTAATTCAATCAAGCCTTCATTCTTAATGAAATGTTACTTGATATATTCTTTACGGTATGAATATGAGTTGGTATGTTACCTTATTCGATATTATGTGAAATATTTAGTTACACAGAATTTCTATTCTTCTACAGACAAAATGCATTCATCAATCAAAAAACTAAGAAACAAAAATATTTTTTGTTGCTTTTTTGTCTCCCACGTACTATGTTATTTCACTTTTCTGAGATTGAGAATGATGATTTTTTACTTCATCTCTGATATCCATATACCAGGATAACTGACATTTACATGTTGACTTTTTGTTAAGGAAAGCAAACTACTGGAAATTTCGTTCACACCTTTCTGTACAGTAATGAAAGGTAAAGAATGGAGATATGATTCCTTAAATGTTTATCGACCGTTGTTGAGGTTATTGTAAATCTGTCTGCTGTCGCTTGAACTAACCACTAAGAATCACGTTTTATTGCTTATATATATATATATATATATATATATATATATATATATATATATATATATAATAATTTACCACATAGAAATATACTCTTCTTTATTTAAGTAAAACAGTATGTAAGAGATTAGTTTAGTGAGAATTCGACACACAGCTGATGAATTGCATCATATCAGTGAAGAATTTGTCTGCTACATTAACTGACATTAGTAATTAATCAATATTTGATTTTAATCACTATATATGTGTACAGTATCCCCCCCCCCACTAGTAAATACCCTTAAATTCCTTTCTGAATAAACAAATTAAAACACATTAAAATACATGAAAAATGATGTGCATGATTGATTTCAATAGAAAAAATTACTTTCTTAGCTTATCAACATAAGAGCCTCTCTTAGTATAATTCTATAAAATTTGCAAGTATGTTCACATATGTAAGTTAATATAGTCACAGTTATACTAAACACTTTCACTGTTCACTAATTACGAAGCATCCAGAAATTTCCATTCAGTTAGTGGATGAGTATTGTACATTAAACAGTAATTTTCATTAGACATTTCATTTCTAGCACTTAGAGTTATCTACAACTATTTGCTATGGACGTATTCATTGTGGAATAGTTTATCATGTTGATATATATAGCGAAAGTTGGGAACTGAATTGAAATCTTTATTTAAAATTATATCGCAATACCCAACATTCATCAAATAAATGAAAATAATATTGATAGAAAATCCTAGATGCAACCAACAGTGAACATTGAATATGTTGCAGACAATCTAAGCCGGTTTCATACATGCTTAATACAACAGAAATTTTGAAATTTCTTGGCAACTTATTTTTTCATGAGATCAGGAAATGTAAGAAAATGTTACTACTTAAAACTATGATTTATGAAACACTAATCCGTTTTCAGAATGTTGAAATATTTTATTCAGTAGGCATTTCTAATCCATTCAACACAAGTCAAATAGGATCATTCGTAATGATTCTTACTAATATATTTATTTTACAAAATCTGGGCTTTAAAAAAAATCGTCTGATGATTAGTCTGTCAGCAAGTTTCACCAATTTATCTTCAGGAATAACAAACTTGCCAATGATTCCTGTATTTTCATTATCAGATGACGTATAAATATTTAAATCACATTGATTCACCTAGTATTTATTGTGAATAAATAAAAAATTATTTTTGACAATAAATATAGTTTAGAAGTGGAGGGGAGGAGGAAGCGTTCTGCTATTTTGAATTAAGTTGTAAGATTCTTAGGTTGAAAAACCAGTCGTCGCATAAAAATATAAGCAGGTATTATAGGTCATAATGTTCAAAAATCAGTCAACTCGATTATTTATAGAATAGACAATTATTCATTTGCAGTTATTTTACACGCCAACTACCATTTTCACTTCATTCTACTAGAATTTTTGTGTAAAGCCAGTGAGGCGCTCCTTACTAACTTAGCTCGAAAAACACAACACTTATAAAATCCACATGGTAAGGTATAGATATACATATATTGCATAAAGAGAGTAATTTGCACTATGATTACACTCAGAAATGAAGCATTTTCTGTCATGATTTTCTATTGATAGAATCAGTCATTCGGCACAGTGGTTCACTATGTGATCATAAGAAATAAACAATCTAAGGATTAATTATCTCAATGATAATGATTAATTAAATATAAATTAATATTAACTATATGCAACATAAAATTATCATTTATTATCATTATCATTTATTATTCACTCTGATGATTTAATCTCATACAAATTTACATTGTCTTCTATGGTAACAATTCCTTACTTTGAAGAGAGGAGAAGTCCAAAGTAAGTAAAGGGTAGGTGTGTGTGTGCGTGGACATTAAAAAATGTCAAGTACCTAGCAACAAAGCATAGATTCCTTAAAGCTCTCCGTACTCAAAGCAATTGTGAACAGTAACTTCCCAAACTCAATTTGATCTCTTGACAACTAAGTACTTATGTGTCTCATATATATATATATATATATATATATATATATATATATATATGATCGAGAATAACAATACTTTACTGTATGTGATATCGTTTTTATCGTGACAGTAATAATGGTTGCTATTGTTAACATTGTCATGGATACAGTGGATACATTGTGTATGTTAAAAAGGATGAGGAAGTGGGGAATATAATGAAACATTATAACTTCCTGTTTAAACCTTTTTAATAAAAGATATAAATAAAAAAAATAAAGATAAATTGTTTTTTTTTGAAGGAAGAAAATTGAATAAAACGAAAATTGTTTTCTTCCCCATTCTTGTCTTTTTGCCTATGCTATTTAACATAACCGCCAAACATTATCATTACTGTTATTATTATCTTGATAAAATGTGAATTCACTTATTCTCAATTAAGGTATAATTAATTAACTTATTGCTGAATCATTTATTATAAAGTCAAAGATGTGAGTGGATAAATGAAGAAAAATAAAAAGAAATAAAGAAATAAAATACTGTAGGGTTATTTTAATTAAATTTACAAAAATGTATCCAACCATTAATATATTCTTATTTATCTTTGTTATTAGAAGGAAACAAGGAATATATATTTCTATATATTCATCTAATTTTACTTATTCTCAGTATATAAGAAGATTGGAAGTAATTAGCAATAAACTATGAACCAGTTTGTACTACAGTCGGCACTTGCAAACTTGGTGAACTAGTGATTATATTCTAACTTGATTAACAAAATTTGATCATCAATGAAGAACTAGACAGTAATCATACTGCTCACTATTCAGTGTTTAGACAATATAAATACATCGGTTCTACGAGAAATCATTTATCACATGAACGGCACGGTAGTAATGTCTCAGACTGTGAAGATAGTTGGCATGAAATCGAATCCCACGAAAAGTATTAGTTCCTACAAGATCAAACGCAAACCTTGTTGATAAATGCCACCTAACAGGAAACTTGGGTAAAGTTACCTTTCCTATAGATTACTCTGCATCTAATGTTGAGTCATTTAGACTAATGACCACAGAGAAACTTAATCAAGAGAGCTCAGTATTAAGAAAGTATACACACAATATTTGTCACAATTCAGTTGTAAATTAATTTCAATATCTTTAATTATTATTGTTATTATTATTAGCATTAAAAGTGGCAAACTCCTTTACACATTAAGATCACAGACTCACTTCAACTGATCAACTAGTAAAATCAAGGTACATTTTATAGATTAAGTGCCTTAGTTAACGAATACTTATCAAATTAAAATACATTATGTAAAAAAGAATCGTTCACCTTTCACGGTGTTCATGAAAATGTTAAACTACAGAGTTAAAATGGAATTGTTTATATATCCAACTCTAGTCTGTCTGTAAAGTAGGAAGATAACCAACATTTAGGCCTCTCGCTGATCAATCAATATTTCGTACTACAATTTTTGGAATTCACTTGGATGTCTAATCTCTTACATAATGCTATCAGTTACTAACACAAATCTTTTCAAATTGTGTATTGATATTGATTTCTGTGTGAAATTATTTCTTCGTATCAACTGTATGTTGTAACGGTATTGATTTGGCAAGTGATCTATTAAGTTAAAGCTGAAAAATAATTTATAAGATTTCATTTACAAATTATTAAAAGAATTTGTTCCAATATTTTTGTATAAGGTATGTTGGTTGAAGTTGAAGCGAAAGATAAGTGAAGCCAGTATTTATTCTACCCGCCTTTTTGATTAGGATGAAAGTATTTTAGGGACACTAATCAATGAGTACTCGATTTTTTACTGAATAAATCTGATTTGCCTTTCTTTACCAATACAGTGAGATATTGACAGATGTGTAATAACCTAAATTAAATAACAATATATACCTTTCTATTACATTACAGTTGACCACAGGCTTTTGATTAGGAACAGCTAATTACGTGAATTTTACATCAAGAATTAATCTGAGGTAAGCAACTATCGAGAACCATTAAGTACTGGTCAGTTGTTTCGCCCTAGTATAGGACTTCGTAGTGGTGTACGCACATGACCTTACCGGAATATTAAGTCTATGACCTTGACATTTCTCGATAAACACCAGGCCATTAAAGTAGAGTTGGGATTTCTAACTTCAATCGGTTCGATATATAGTGCATAACTTCATCAGTTGTCAGTGCTGTTGAGTTCCTCCCACTACGTTTTACCTGGTTTCTATACCTTGTAATAGGCATAATTCAAACGCAACTACTTTCCAAACTTCAGCTTTGTCCCAATTTTCCACTATTTGATCATTCATTTCCATTCAATAAAACACTATAAGAGCCAGCTTGAGATGAGAGCTTTATTAAATTTATTCAAAAGTGCTAAGTATAATTCTTTTCCCTACAATGACCTTGACCCCACCTTAAAAGAAGCTTTGTTTTATTTTAATTCACCGGCATGGACACTGACTATTGTGGTCCTGGTGACCTCTGACCAGGAAACTGTTTGACCTTTCCTCTGTTAGTTAACAGACCATATCTATATTGACTAATATTCTTTGATTGCCAATTATCATAAACTCGTACTTTAAAGATATGAACTCCTGTTTCTTCGGAAATAATTAGACCTTTGGCAGGAAAGAATCTTTTGTCAGCAGCCTGACACTTTATGTTAGAAATCTCGTTAACTAGTATCAAACAAAAGATAGAAGGTAGTTTTCTAGCGAAAATAGAAATTATTTGGATAATTTAAGTGATACATGATCAAAATAATCAATTAACGATGTTGTCAATTAATGGACAACCAAATTAAAAAACTAAAACATTAAAGTCAGTGTTGTGTATAAAAAGAAATGTTCTTCACAATGATTAAAGTGAAAACGCAGTCACGTAAATAGTAGAGTATCCAATAAATAATATATAAAAGTAAACATAAATAGAAGTCATCTCTAGAAGCGACAGAAGAGTAGTTTTTAACTAGACTAAAGAATATGAAATCATTATCGGCAATTATACAATATTAAAAGGCATTCAAAAGAAAGATGAATGAAACTACAATTTTCATATGGTGACGAAAATCATAAACTAAGAAGATCATATTAAATAAGTAAGTTGTCAACTTAAAGACGATAATTAATACACAACTAAAGCGACGATACTTGTTCAGTTGTAAGACCACCAAAGCAGCCTAGCTTTCATTTGAAACATCAACAGTGTGTGGGTTATGAAGTAAAACCTATTGTAAGAGTTAAGTGAGTCTGTTTTGTTTCATTTTTTGTAATCGATCTCAACACTAATTTGTGACATTTTGATTTTTTATCAAATAAGCCATAACTAAATATTTATCAATATAGTTTCAAGAAGAAATGTTACAGGAAGCATGCACGTATATTGTAATCATATGGTCACATAGTCATGTCTTTGGTATAATTTCTGAATATAGTATAGCTAATCAGAGATGATCAATTTTACTGTCTCTCCCATTTATAACTTTTGAATTTACGTATAAATTCAACAAACAGATGAGATGTGATACGTTAAGTTAGTACAGATTCGTGTACTCAGCCATGAGTTACACTTTATGTACGAGTACTGGTGTAACTCACCGCATACCCAAAGCGAAGACAGTGGGCGTCATATCGAAACTATTACCCCACTGATGCAACGCAAAAGCTCTAAACACATAATTACTGTTTCACTCAGTGAATTATGCAAGTTGATTACATGAACACTTAAGAAAATATTTACATTTCAACTGACAGCATTAATATTAATACAACAAGTTCATAATGGTGTCTAAGATTACAAAGAGGATTAGTGACACTTTGTAAGTGACAACTTTGTCATCCCTATGACAGTTTTCAAGATGGATTGGGAATAGCTAAACAATCCCTTAAAATCAGTGAAACGTTATTAAGTTAGTTTGAATAATCTTAGAAATACACAATAACGATTTCACATTGGATAGACTCTAGTAGCTTCAAATTTTATGACAAACAAATATTCCAAAAAGAGATACATGGGCGCAAGCTATGTTGATCGGTAACACAGGTGGAGCAGAACATAATCTTAGCAACACTGCACAACGAGATATATGCTGTTGTCATTTTAATAATCGATTAAATATATCTTCCAATAGTAATACTTTCATATTAGAATTTGAAGTTGAATTTTCTAATGTATCCTGAAAGTACTATCTATGAGAAATTAATATAGGTACATAGTTTGTTAAAACTTATGTAAAATGTAATGAATGGTATTCTCTATAAGTAAATAGATGATTAAATTGGTAGTCATGATTGGAGTTCAATGAATTCCAACTGATAAGTCCAATGTTATTTTACTTTCGTTTAGATTTGTGTAAACTTCTGAATAGTTTTAAACTGAATCAAAACAATTCACTAATATTCACAGTGTTTCATTTGATACTAATTCATATTGTAACTTTAATTCATCAATAAACTGTCAATCTGTTATTGAAATTTCTTCATAAATAGTCATTAGTGAAACAGAAACAATCACAGTATCATAAGAATAATTGTCACTAACCGTAAATATTTCTAACGAAATATGAGTTCTTAAAAAAATTCATTAAGCAGTTATTAAAAACATTTTATTGACTCATTGTATATTTTGTGTAGTTTCAACAACAACAACAACAAAACAAACCGATAAATGTTTCATTGTCGATTTCATTGTAAAACATTCCTATATAAAACATGTGATCGTTTTTGTTTGTTCATACGTCATTATGATTATCAAAATTGGAGAAAAAATAAGACGATATTGACAGAAAAAAAGGTATTTTTATTCACTTTCAATTTTTCTTAGAAATTTCATACGTATATCAATATTCAATGGTACAAATTATTAAAATTAAATGATTCATACACTTTAAATATGTAAATGTATATCAAAAAGATGAAAAAATAAAGTTCATCATAAGGATACAATTATATCACAGTATGAGAACATTTTTTAAGTAGTCATCACTAAGAGAACAAACTAGATGAAATTGGGGGGGGGGGGGTGAAAAAAAATAACCTACAGAAATTGAATAGAAAAATTCCACTTACAATTTCATGGAGTAGACTATTAACCAGATTAATATACTTGGGGGCTAAAACGAAAAAAATGATTGAATTTTTTTTATTTTCTCTTGACAAAATGAAGAGAAGTTGAGATGATTTCGTGGATATTGGTTTGTAATTTGTTGTTCGTATACGTCACTAATTGATCTTCATTATGTACTATTGAAAATCAGAGAAAATCTCTCAATTATTTTTCTTGTTTACAGTGGTACCCAGCCGAGATCAATTTGTGATGAAAATAAACAACAAATTAAAGATGATATACAACTTACATTATACTCAATTTATTCAGTGTTCACAAAATGTGGTGTATTCACCACATGAGATCAATTTTCTGTTGATTCAGCGTATAAGCGCCGTATATTAGTGTGTGATTTTCATTCATGATTTCATTACAACTATCTAAAGTTATATACAACTGTCCGTTATGAATGTAACCAACATAGAGTGGCTTGATATACTGATTAAAAACTCTGAAGCATAGTGAGATTAAATACTTAGAATGAAATTTGTAGTGAAGTTAGCACTCTAGCATACAGCAATCATTCATAAAATGAGTGTCGAAATGATTCGAAATTCTGGAAATAACCCATTTATTGAACCATAATTTGTTGCAGGTAGCGTCAGCCTGTTTTACTGACTGTCAATTTATTCCAGAGTAATCCAGTGCTCTTTGAACTTCATGAATATATTGATCTATTAGGGCTTTTATAATGTTACTTATAAATAGTTTATATGGATATTGTATAGAGCGTAGAAACTAACTAAATAAATGAAGTTGTTCTTTAAATCAGTGTCTTCATTCAAAGTTTTAAATTACTTCTTGTCATCTATTTATAACAACACATAATAAGAGAATTCTTACGAATAAATTACTGACTTCGACGAAATTTTGTAAAAAGTATCGATTAATGATTGTATTTTAAAAGAATGAGAATGACCTTCATAGTGAGATTAAAAACATACATTTAGAATGAGAAACAAAGTGATGTCGAGTTACCGAAAACTGACTAAGCTTTTTTAAAACATGTTAGTGTTTACATTTCAAGGGTACGCATATCGAATGAATGAAATTTAGTTTAATCGTAAAACAGTGAAATAGTCTGACAGTAACAGCACATTCCTATAGCATATAATTTTCGCAGAATTTTGTGATGAAAATAACCATCGGACTCCCTTTTAAAAGCTCAATCCATCACTAACGATAGAATATATATATATATATATATATATATATATATATATTTGGATAGACATATGAATGGATATAGTCTTTAGAGTGCTGAGGCGGAACTATAAATTACAAGCAATTTCAAGTTAGAAAGGTTCAAAAGTTAGCTAAAGGTGTTTCCATGACACTTTAGTTAATATCGAGGTATTTGTTGAAAACGACATGCACTCTGCGATACCTGATGCTGCATGAAAACAACTTAAGCTGCCTCACATTTTGAAGCTTAAAATGATCATAACAAATTTATTAACACCTTATCATCGCTTGAAATACTAATATAGAATGAATATCTCTCTGCAGTATTCTAACAACAATATCCTTAATATTTATATCGGATACTGTTACCGTAAGGAATTCTGATTGCCGGTTGAACAATATTTCAATAATTTTCTGTTTAATGCGTAGACATCCAAATGGTAATTATTCAGAATGTATACTGTGACAAAGTTTTTTAACAGTCATTATATGCAACCTATTTTCAATTATGACAATTTATAATCAGTGACATCGCTACAACAGTTTCTTCGTTCATACGTAAGCTGTGTGAATTCAAATAAATTCCATTTTCTGTTTTTTATAGGGTCAACTGAGAGAAATGTATGTCGGTATCGAAAAAAATCTGTAAACCTTTTCAAAATTATGTGTTAGCACATACATGGTTAGCATTTCTAAATGGTCACTTTAAACAGTTCTAAAGTAGGATGGTGCATTTCAGTGTAAGTACAACTGGAAGAGAGGTGGTTGAAAGTTTGAGCAGACTGCAATTATTTTCTAACTTTAACAATGAAACACGATAATAATTTCTAATTGATGTTAATGAGTTCCAAAAAATGTCAATTCCTGATGAAACACACTAAGGTATTAATTAATGTATGAAGTTTCAATAATTTCTAATTCTTTACCAACTGATCTAATATACTACTGCCACCAGCTCTACCACTATTAATACCACTATTACTACTACTACTACTACTACTACTACTACTAATAATAATAATAATAATAATAATAATAATAATAATAATAATAATAATAATAATAACAATAATATAATCACTACTTAATCTATCATAATTTAACCGTGGAGTAAATGCTAATGAAACGTGAACTGAGAAAATTAATATCTTTCTTTTTGCATCCTAACACATTATGTTCTATTGGGCAATTCAAGAGGGATAACAAACTTTTAGAACTGTTTTAGAAGATTACTTTAATCATTTTAGTTGCACACAATGTAAACACTATTTATATCCCTGTAATATTCCCCCTTGCCCTATTTTCCCGTTTAGCATATTTACAGTCAGTATATAATCTCTCATTTATGAACTAAAGTTAATTGACCGTGTACACGTAACCTCTATTCACTACCACTGTCTCCCATGTTTTGTATTAATGTTAACTTCCTAATTGGCTGGCTGTGTGGTCTGGTTTATGTATATATAAAGGAATGCTTGAAATACAACCGGATTTGCTTGGTTGATTCGTCTTCGTTTGTTCTTCATATTCCGACCTGGGAGTGAGTGGGTGTTCGGTCAGACATACAGGAACCAGATAGACACTCTCGTTGGCGTTTGTTATTATAACTTCATGTGTACATCATCATACAAATTAGTTAGTCAAACTTCCCCATCATAACAGGATTTTTTGATGTCATAACATTTGGTACTTAATAAATGGTTTACTTAATTAATTAAAATTGTCCACTAATTTATCGTAATCGACTTGAAAGCGGGGATGAAAATCATTAGTTGGTATCGAATCGAAATCTATGAAAAATATACGAATCCTAAAAGTGCAATTGATTGATCTTTTAAAAGTCACTGATTTGTGTTTTTTTGTAATATCAATGTATTTTTGTTAGAAAAACCCTTCAATAATTGCATCTAAGTCAAATAACCAGATAATATTAAAAATAAAATAAAATACATCTTTCTAACTGATGCAGGTGAATAGATAATATGGATGCCTTAAGTATTGTTTACGTCGATTCGGATCATTTAGTTACAGCGTTTTTAATGTCGTTCTGAGAAACATTATCGGGTAGAAGGGAAAATTTTAATCTTTTTACAAGTATCACTAGTGAATTCTGACGAAGCCGTTAGCGACTGATTTTCGTAGCATTTTTTTTACTTGCATAATAGGTTGTTACACTCATTTTATTGATCTGATTAAACTCTGACTGTCATAGATGGGATTTATCCCTATGGACTTATTAGTAAAAATTGATGACAGTGTCAAAAAATACTTCATTACTAAAATAGCCTATTGAGACATCACAACACTATCGATAGCGCATATTTCATATTCAAATGAATGAATGACTAAAATGCGACACCCATTCATTTTGGGTGATTAGTCTAGAGCAACAAATTGTCTAATATTGTTCACCACAATTGATCAGTCTCCTATTAGCAAAGAAGTGTATCTCAATAATTATTAATTTGATACTATAAGTGGAGTTTCGGAGTCTCTGTTTTGAACATCAACAATGGGTACCTATACATTCTACTGGACAATCCAAAATAGGACAGCATGCACATTCGGTAATCCACTGCTGTTCGCATTCTAAATATCAGAACACATTATCGTCAGTACAAATTTTTACTATACTTACTCCTACGACTACAATTTGACACCTGAATAAGTTGATGAATAAAGAAAAATTAACTGGTTTTTTTTAGATTATCAATAGGTAATCGAAGCTAAAATGTCCTAGTGGTAAAGTCTTAAACTGTGAAGCTGGTTCGAATAATGAAAAGAACAATGATCTCCTCAAGACTGTAGGTATACCGTTTCTTGAGTGTCAACTAGCACGAAACCTAGATTCAGAACTTCTTAATAGAGTTTCCTGAGAACTACCTAAAACCACTCCACCTAACACATAGATAATGATGTCCAAAGATTGTTTCGAATGAAATTAACAAACACATTTCTGGCTAACAAAGTAGTAAACAGATATTAAGTTTATTTAATTTGTTGTTTGCAATTGTCGTATACTGATCTCTGTTGGAAACTGTTGAAGGTCAGTAGACATCAAACAACTACTTCATGCAAGCGAGGGACTACTCCTCAGCAAAGTACACCGTGATCCCACTAGGGAATCGAACCCAGGGCCTTTAGGTCGTGTGATGAAAGCTTAAATACTAGTACTACTAAGTTGACATGCACTGATAGAACGTTCACTTCATTCACTTTGTGACGAGTATAAACAATAAATTAAATACCAATCTCCACAAAACCACCTCAGCTCATTTGTAGCAATAAGCTTTTTTGTGACTAACTTCAAGTTGTTCTTGAAGTCCTAGTGAGAAGCCATGATAGATGGAGTTCAAGACTCACTACTGAAGAATTCCATACTAAGAAGAAACAGCTATCTTATGTCCACTGATTATTAATGTTATCCGACAGAGATCAAACTGTGACAACTACAAATAACAAATAAAGATCAGTAAAAAGTGACTTACGAGTCTTTAAGGTATTGATTACAAATCACATATATTTCCATAACAGAAAATAAAATTGTTATTGGCCAACACTGATGACCTAGATATAAAACACACATGTAATGCAAGTTAGTCGAAATTTAGTTCATTTACAATATGCAAACAAGTGCATATTTAGTGCACGTGTGTGTGTGTGCCTACATCTAAACTAATTGGATTACACCATTGTATGTCAATGAATCATTAAATCAAAATACAATACAATTAGTTAACTACTAATGAGATACATTGAATGCATTTGATGTAATGAGCACTATAAAATACGATCTAGAAAATATACCTAAATCCAGGTTAATTTACCAACTACACGTATAAACAAATAATATTTTTGAAATAGAATGTTGTAGAGATTGTTGAAACTGATGCTTCATATCATTGGCTGATCTTAGACAACTACAGAAAGCCAAGAAAAAATTACATAGTTCATTCATTCTAGTACGAAGCTTGTTAATTGTGTTCATCAAATAATGCGAGATATATAATCATTAAATTAACCAATCAGTTCTAGCTGATAAAATTTGGGAGTGCTTCCATAATTCACATGATTGATGGAACTCAGTGGATAATACAGAATGAACTATAATACAATGTAATCATATTAGAACATTAACGCACTTGCTAGTGAGCCTTTGTTTCTGGGAGGATATGTGATAACATTGTGTTTAAGAGTTGAAAATGAGATCAGATCAACTGCTGGATTTTGTAAAAATCGTTTATTAAACTAATGATAATCAAACATAAGGCAGAGAAAATTTGAAAAGTAATGCACTAAACTACCTGCCTTCTTGTATTTTACTCAGTCTTATTCTCATTTTCGAGATAAGTTAAAAATTGACTCCAGAAATTTCATTTTAGGTAAACCTGTGTTACTAAGCTAATACAACTTTCCTGGTTTTAAATGCTTGTCTATCTCAGGCCAGTTAATGATATCAAATTCAAATTCAACAATCTCAATAACACCCAATTATAAATGTTTCCAGTGTGAATATGTAGTTAAGTACCTTTTTCCTTCAAGGAATACATTCGTAAGTGTAAATCGAAGCGATCAAATTTCTAAATTTTCATTAATTTATCATATATCTTACTATACATGTAGGTGAATTTAATTTCCGAAGTTGTTGATTGAGAACCGGTGTCAATTAACATAAAGGTTGAACTACTATGCCTTAAATTTGTTATCACTAATCATCTGTATACACAACACATTAATCATATTCTTATTTCAACAACTAAATGTCGCCTAAAATCTCACTGAGAACTTATTTATCAGTTAGAAACTGAGCATATAACATTTATGTTTTAAAATATCAGGTCATCATTTATTATTAAGGTCATCATGTCACAACAGTTACATTCAGTTATTACAAGATACATGTTCTTAGACATGTATATTTGAAAAGTAATCTAACATTGATATCTCATAAGTGTAATGACAACTGATCACCTACCACCACCACTAAGTTGGTAACACCATCATCAGCAACATAAACTTAGGATATATAAATAAATAAAATACCATTTTATGGCTTTATAATCTCACCTTACTCTTTTCATTTTGTCGTCACAGTAACATTGTTTCATCACTTTCTTTGTTTCAGTTAGTAAAGCTACTCAGATCTGGATTAACTTTTCTTTGATATTCGGTTTAGGATGATCATTACAATTACTTTTATAAATTATTTTTGTAACTCATTTTTCAGTAGAATTTGATGTTCTTACTTTTTTTTTCTGAATTTTATGTAATTTGAATTGAGTTTATCTCCATTTACATACAAATTTGCTCGAAGTTATAATTAATAAAGCTGAAAAAATGTTAGACTTTTTGGTTTCCTACAGCGCCCACCACCCCACCACCACCTTCCCATTGCATAAATTAAAATAAGATAATGATGTTTTCACTTAAGACATTAAAAAAAACTGAAGTTAATTTGTGTGTCAGTGACATTCGCATGAAAATCTTCTAACCAAAATTCACTCGAAATCAGTTTCTTTTTATGTGCCTGAATTATCGAATCTTACAAATGAAAGTATACGCTTATGACTAATTGTTCCCTGAGCAGTGATCAGTGTCATTTTCGGCGAAACTATTTTACTGATCGAATTCCGCTGATGAAATTTTAATGGAATAATAAGGCGAAGTGATTTACAATCGCATGGATCATGTTCCGATATACAGTAGTTGAAGGTAGTAGGCAGGATGGCTGGGAGGTCAGTTACTACCCAAGTAGCACACTGTTGATGTCAATGACTGTAACACTGGGGAAAGTTGGTTCACTTCTCATAGGGAACATCAGTTCAGTAGACCTCAAATACGTTACGTTGATGCACACCAGTTCTACTGACATTCTGATCTAGAGTATCAGTCACTTAACATACAGTCAACCGATTAGTTGCTGTCTACTATTATCAACCGCACCTTGTATTTTCAGTATCACTTATGGAAACATTTAAATAGTCTAACAATTTAACGTAAATCAAAACTTATATAATGTACATATGGGCCAAAATAATCTTTCATATAAATCATTAAAGAACGTAATTTTTGTTACCTGAAGACAAAATAATGTGAGACTATGTATGTATTCAAATGAGTGGACACAAGATTAACCCGTACATAGCTATATATTTTTCTATTACGCTGATTCAAAATGAGGTGAAGTTGACTTACAAAGTGATAGACATAATAGATCCTGTGTTAACTAAATTATTTATAAGCGAATCATGATTGCACTTAAAATGCACTTTTCTATTTATCTATTATTATATTTGCATATGAACGTTTTCATCACTGAAGTGATTTATTCACGAATGCATTTAGATGATTCAGTAGATACTCATATAAGTTATCATCAAATATTTAGTACACTAAGTTTTCACCGTATTCACGATCCTGATGACTGATTGACCTTATCTACACAATAAAGGAATTTGTTATCTTTAAAAAAAGAAATTTCAGATTTATTTTACCGCTAATCATTCGGTGTAACTATCATAACAATTATAATTATAAGAACGAGAACATAATAAGTGTTAAATGACTTGAAAGACATAAAGATTCATGTCAAACCTATTACTACTATTGATTGATAGGTCAATATTTCACTACGAACATTTTTTTCCATTCATATAAACAGATTATAAGAAAAAGTAATGTTTAAGTATCTAAGAGTGCATATTATTTACTTAATTCTGTAGCCATTTAACTTAAATGTTAGTGCAGAGTGTATTACTTATTATTTTTGCCAGTAAGTAACTGATATTAATATGAACTGGTAACATAAAATAAGTAAACATTTAAACAGTCTTATTAGGAGGGGTTTTAATTCCCTTGTCGTTAATATCTTGAACTAAACTTTGATCAATGTCAATCATCATATGTGCATCCTGATCAGATTGTCTCTACATAGTATATAGAATAGTCGCTTGTGATTCTAGGTGATATGTAGATGGTGAGTTACGTCATACTGAAGACTCGTCAGCTAGATGAACTTGTCATATCATAGTATTTGCCCTCGTGCCAACATAAACACTTCGCTTCAAATACCAACCTGTTATCTACTAAACTACATAATTCAAATAACCAATCACCTGTTCAACGGGTCTACTTTTTATATTATTATTGTTATTGATAGTAATGGCTTAAATTATCTCATTGCTAATATCTGCGATGGAAGTAGGATGAATTTGTATATTCCTATTGATTTGTGAACATCAACAATGGGATGCAGGTACACCCAGCCGATGAGTCCCAAATAGGAAGAAACGCGCGTACTGGATTCCACTTGCCAGTCACAATCCAAATTAAATGATCTGCGATGGAAGTTTTATCAGTATTTGCTTGCATATGTTAGAAACAATAATGAATTCCATTTCTTTAATGAATATAAGTAATTCATATGAGGTATCTGGTAGACCAATTTAGCATTCTAACACAATATTTATATCACATTAGGAGTTCAAAATAGATGTTGAAACTCAAACAGTACATGATAGTTATCGTTTTTGATAATTATCATGTTCAAATAGGAAACCATGGTTTCTGTAATTGAGAGAAGCTTAAGCCATGACGTTTAAATCAATATTTAATGGTTACAGTAAACGGTTTTTGCCGAATAAGTCACATGCTCAGATCAATTTCAACTTATTTTGGCACGTGCTGTTAGGTAATATCATACAGCCGCTTACAATATATATATATAACTGCATTCTTTCTAGTATGTAAATGTTGTATAACAGAACAGTTTATAATTCTACGTTATTTTCTACTGAACTATGCCGGGAGATGATGACGTTTACATTGGAAAATTCCTCCAACTTGTGACTTTTTTTGTCTAATTCAGTAAAAGCAGACCAGTCAAGTCAGTAACAAAATAATTTGCCTTTATTTCAAATATGCCGAAGTTAATGACCAGATTAAGATTCCTTTAATAAGATGATAAACAGCTTTCTCAAAATTACCTAGTGAGATAATTCCTTTGGAGATATTCTACAATATCAGTATACATTTCAACTTTCAGCATACTGATAATTTGTAGATAACACTTGACTTATTTTGTGCCTGCTTTCATAAATCATGCAGTGTGACGATTGTCGATAGAAACAGATTTAATCTCAAAATAAGAATCTTACACTAACCACTCACTGTTACATACCTTCTCGTACGGAAGTCTTCCTTGATTAACTATTTCAGTGAGTCCAACTTATTTGGTAGAGCTAAGTATAAAATTCATTTGTTTAGAAACATTTCGCGTAGTGAATGGGATTATCGCCAAATATATTTCAATAAAGAATAACCTCGAATTATACGGTCATATAATCCGAAAAACATAGTTGATCTCATTTTACGTATTTAATTATCTGTTGATGTTAACTTTTACCATAATTACTAAATATATGTTTTGACTCAATCATCAAATATGGTGACTTAAAAATCTTCTTTAGTCATAACAGGTTATGAATTCTAGTCTAAGTATCTTTTTAATAGTGCCTGAACAATTATTCTCATTCTTCTAAGACTTTATAAGTATATTATAATTAGTTGTATTATTCATGAATTACAAGGAATTTTGTATTTAACCTAATAAATTTTCGAATAGCCTACTGAAAACAAGGTCATCAATTAGCATACAAATTCCTATTAATCATAACTTAATGAACATAGATACACGTTGAAATTCTTTATTTTTGTTACTATCATCCCACTCCACATGAAAACTAGACGTTTATAATCAATAACATTGTATATGTCTAGGATGCATGTGACTGTCTGAAAATAAATCACGTAAAAACAAGTATTGCATTAATAGTATTATTATTATTGTTTTGTTGTTCAATTTTGTCTGTTTTCATTATATATGCTTTCATCTATGTATTTGTGAATTAAAACCGGAAAAGAGTTACTGTTTGTCTATTCTCTACTTGTTGTCTCGTTTGTATGCAAACCTTATCATTACAACCAACTACATTCACAGACGAACATTGAATGCAAGGTCACATTCACTATGTATTAGTAGTCAGTCCTTCAGACTACCAAAACATTATATCATCTGTTTGTCTAGACTATTTTCTATGTATAGGGAGAAACGAAAATTATTTGATACAATACTAAACGATTATTTTGTTTCTCTTCTGTGTGTAATTTTCATTCATTCCCTTTAAGGTCATATTTGAATATCACCTTCACTCCACTATTACCCAACCATATATGAATAAAAAGGGACTTTACTTGTTTTCAAAATAATATTTTGATTCCTGCTTATTTCAGTAAGCAACATAGAATACAGAATGCATTAGAGCTATGGTCGATAAACAAATGTATATTTGAAGGCTATTGAGGTTATTTTGTATGTTGTATGAATGCTTGATTCTATAGTTTGTGAAATTAATGTTGTTAATTGTTGAACTTAATGTGAATTCTAATCAGATTAACAGGGGGGGGGGCATTACAAAAGTAAATATGCTTCTAATGTTTTATTTACTTCGTTCAGTTTGTGCATATCTTGTTCAGTTGTGATGACATCATTAAGTAATATCTGTATGTGTGTACATGTACGCAATAGCTTACCTATTTTTGTGCATCCTCTTGCATAAACAAAACTTTCCGGTGTGACCGAGGAAAATGTTACCAGAATTATAGAAAATAGAATACAACTGTCATGTATATAATGTGGTAAATATTGTTGATCAGTTGAAATTATGTTCATTAGACTTGAATATGACGACCGGAGTAAATAATCGTGTTTACTAATAATATGAAGCTAGCATTCGATCCTTATAGTGAATAAAAATATATGGGGTCCTCAAAACTGAGGAGCCTCAACTTAAGATGAAACTATTTCATCAATTCTACAGTCATAGTTAGTCAATCACGTAAACTATGTCAAAACTTAATAAAATAGTACTAATGTAACAATTCGCAAAACGTTTAGCTGGAATTGTGTCAACCTTCATTTCGTTCAGTTCCATTGGCAAAGTACCAACCAGGTGACGAAAAGCAACCACTCGTCACCATTTTAATGCAAAAGTATTCTATACAGATTTAATCATTAATAGATTATGAAAGTTAGATTACATCTATTTGTGAAACCCTGGATGTGTACTACATTTTACTTTGAATTTGTCTGATGGAGGTATCTGACAAATTTCAGTGTCAGTGTTCACACCACAATTCGAGACTAGAAGTTATTACTGAAAACTCCAACATGCTATCATTTAGGCTAGTGGGTTGGATAACCTTTCAATTATAATGAAGGTACTGGTCAAAAATAGTGAAGGATTAAACTTCAAGTCATACGCCGAATATACTGAAAACTCGTGACTGAAAGCAATATCAAAACAACACAGTAGACATGTATGTATAGTGATAAAGAATTATCAATCTCATTCCTGAATATTAACAATCGGAAACTAAACGCCTTTACTGACGTGACTTTGTGTTAGTTTGGCGAAGAGATTGTTTTAGAAACCTCCAACGGCTTCAGAAGAGCAAAAAACAGCCCATTTAATTACCATTAATTAAATTTCCAAGTAGAATTGGATTGATACCGTCCCATTGATCTATTTTGTAATATCTTGCTGTCGGATTGGACGAATCACCTTGGTGATTCTTAGTCGACTATTATAATCCTAGTTACACATGATTTTTTGAACAGATTCGATACTTACTAGAGAGGAGTCTTTCTTTACTTTTGTCTTTTGATTTCAAGCGTGAGAGGTCCTGGGGGGTGGGTTGAGTTAGAGTAAACTAGTAAGTAGATAGCAAGCTTTATCCCAATCTCATTTAAAAGATTCATAACTGCAACGGTACTAATTTCCAACGTATTAATTTACAGATAACAATTGTAAACGTGTATGGAATTAAATGAAAATGTTTGGTATTTCCATTTTGTAAATTAGCATAACATCGTCAGGAATTATCTGCACTATCTTCAATATTCATTATGTATTGTTGTTGATAGCTCTATGCCAGAATACAACTTTTAGTAAGCATTATAATCCATGTAACTGAAATAGCTATATTTTGAAATTAATCTTTATTGAAAGTTGAAGTATAATATGGGGCATTCTATGATTACATGTGTGGAAAAGTGACCAAATATTCTGGCTACAACAGTTACGAACATTCAAAACTTATTATTATTTACTTATTGATATACATGTTTCATATGACATCATTATTACATATATTCATAATTACAATCGTCCGCTCTGGATCTGATACTAAGCTTTCCTGAAACTCTCGTTTATACTTGTCGTATTCAGATGCAAATTTAGCATTGTTGTGTACTAGCCGTACGTTCTATTTAGTTGAGTAAATCTCTGTGCGTAGGAGACGGATATTCAAATGGATCATTTGACAGCAATCATTTAACGCGTCGTATGTACAGCACACAGTGAATATTGAAAACGTTATAGTTTGCATCAGCTCACTACAATAGAAATAATATGATATAAAACGATAGTAACAAAGTAGATAAGGCTGTATTAGTAATCGTTATAATTAAAAAGTACAAAATGGTAGTATGATTATGCGTCTAGTAACAATTATAACATAGAATAAAGATGACATAATGACGTACACAAGTATTTTTGAGGTAAGAATTAGGGTTAAAAGCGGAAACTTCAATTTATTAAAATTACTTAACGAGAATAGGGTTATTTAAAAGATCTGCTAGTTAGTTACTGATATATTTCTCTGTTGAATGGACATTATATCAAGAATCTGTGGTGGATTTTGCAGACAACTAGATTTTTGTTTACCAAGTTTGATTTTCGATAGTAATATCTCGCTAGATGTTGTTATCGCATTACTTACCAATCCAATCTGCTACAGTTAAAAGTCATTGTGGTTGTGAATTAAAATAACTAATAGTGAGTTCTCATATGTTACTCAATGTTCTGTAAATTAAATAGGTTTAGTGGTATCAGTGATTTTATGTTTGTAATTTCTAGTTGGTTTAAATGAAAATGAAGATTTTGTCATAACTGCTAAGAAATAATGACAAACTCTTCTTGAAACTGCACAAGTAAAAGTTTTCACTTACTGGTTCTCCGAGATGGTTGTAAACCGAAATAAATTTTAAAAATTATCAAACATATCCATTTCTTCTTCAAAAAATATTCATGTTTGAATTATTTAGTAATAGAACTAAATAAAAGAGGAATTCAATTGCATGGAAGTGAATTCTTAATTAGAACAAATTCTAACAAGAAAATATTTGAATGTCCTGGATTCGGTCTCTGTTAAGAGCATTTGTACTAACCACAATGGAATGTCAACACTAGGACAAAACAACCGGTTTCTAGTAATTATCTGGCTAGTCAATCTATGGTCTAAAGTGCAAAGTATAACACATATTACTGTGTATGCATAGCAACATGAAATGAGATTTCTAAACTTAACTGAATAATACATTTACAGAGGGACAACTTAATTACTATAATCCATGCCAACATAATACTGCATAACTTACACATGTGTTTACGCGTGTATGTACAAAACATGAACAGGTTCAACTGCTCTATGCTTAAATTCATTTTTTAAAAATAAACTAATAATTCATTTACCTTTAACATATGTTTGATGAAAGCTAAATTTTCCTTTGTTTAATAACCAGTATAAAAATAGTGTATAGAGGAGGTGGGGTGAACGCTCTCGTTTTAGTGACAAATGTTCCATATGTGTTCCATGTCTATACATTCATTATATCATGAATGATTAATTGTTCATGTCCTTTGTATTCAATACAATTTAACAATAAAAATAATTTTTGATTAATTGATTGACGTATAAATCACTAAACAAAAACAACCTTGACCTCGTATTCTAGGCGCATGAAATATTGACTTTTCTGTTAACATGTTTACACAATACAGATCTTGTACGTAAGTATGTATGATTACTTGCTCTATCTACTTAGACTTGAACATTATTATGCATCTTCTTACACCATAATAAATCTCTTTGGTCATATTCATGTTACATTAAAGAGTGAATTCATGCTCAAGGAATATATATTAGAGAGAGAGAGTCATATTTACAAACAATACAATGTATCTAAATGTTAGTTTCAACTTGAACATTCATGTATAGACTATATGTGGATTGTGTTTTTGTAACATTGAATACTTTTGTATTTTCACTGAACTGTTAAATTATTTAAAGTAATGTGAATTCTTAGTGAAGATAATAAAAAAAACAGCTTTCTATTAATTCTTTTGTAAAACAATGTTAAATAATGAAACAACAGAAAAATCTAAAAATCATTATAGTTAACGAAGATGTCACTTAAATGTATAGATTCATGATAATGGTTTATAAACAGAAATTCACTTACAAGCTTTAGAATACATTATGAACAGTCAGTACACTTACACAAAAGATCAAACCATTGAACAGATGAGAACAAGTGTGTTCAGTTCAATTTGTTTATAATATACATTTCCTGAGTATTTGCAAACTAGCTACATATAGTTAGAAGGCTTACAGTATTAATACACAGAATAAATAGTACACAAAAACTCATACATGTATATCATTCTGGGCTGGTGCGAACAGGAATATGAGAGAAAATAGACCTGAAGTATCTAAATTGAGAAGCTTGTTACTATGCATCCAAGGTGATCAGACTATGCCTACTATCTATAACATACCTCAAAAATGAAATTTTTGATGCAAATTATGCCACCAAATGAACTAAAAGGTTATTGAAAGTACTATGTATGACACAGTTCAATATAGTAATCGTTGGTATCAACTTATTTTTTATTTTTCAATATTAGCTACTTTATCATTTAAATTATTATTTATTTCATCATATGAATTTCTAAATATTTATCAATTAATTTCTGTAGGGTAGAAATGAATGCGCTGAATGACTTGATTGCTTACAACTGACATTATTTAAGTTCACTACTATGACTTTTATTACATTTCCATTTTTCTATCTACATAAGACATACAGTGAAGATAGGGATGTGAACAGTATCTTAGCTACCTAACTTTTTGCACGTAATATGTTAGGTGATTCTAGATAAATTATATTCTGTCTCAAGGTCGCGTTCAAAAGCCAATGTGTTATTCACCTCTAGTGTTTACGTGTATGATGGCTTTGGTTAGATCCACTGTGATTCAAGCATAATGGGAATTCACTTGAAGTAGAGTTTAGACACTCGCAAGCTAATTCATTAAATAACTTAACAACATACTGTATAATCAAACCCGAATAGCACGTATAACATAACATTTCTACATTGCTATTAGACTCTAACAGCAACCTTCATAAGCAATTTGGTTTTCTGACTTCAGATGGCTGGTCTGGTTAGACGTTAGAAGGAATGAATAATAAGTGAATCGGATACATACATTGTTTGTAATGTACATATTTAGGCATCCAGTTAATTCCATCTCTTAACTTTCATAGGATAGAGATTCGCTTATTATAATTACTTCCTAAATGTATTCTCAGCTTAAGTTGATTGAATTCTTCATAGATTGATATTGGTAGGGGACCATTAGGAACTAATTAATATTGGACAGCTGTTTTGTCCTAGTATTAGACACTTAATTAATAAGCAACCTTAATCCCTCCAGAGGAATCGAACCCAGGGACTTCAGGTTGGCGAGCGACTAACCCTCTGAACTACTGGATCGGCCTCCAATGGTAGAATTTACACTTCCATCAATTAACTTCCTGGTTTCCAATGATACCCTACCAACATCAATTTGTGAAGAATTCAATCACCTTAACTTAGTACCACTCACCGTAAGACTACATCAATTCGTCACATCTTTCTGTAAAATCTCTTTAGAAAGTTATACAAGTAGAATTCTCTCCATGTAGCCTTTTTCTGCAGTTTGTTACTTTACATTTATAAGTGATTTTATTCTTCTTAGTCCTTTCAGTTGTACATTCTGACGGTCTTTCGACTATAAGTGAGATGGTCGTTATTTATTTTGATTGTAATATTTGTTTTTTCTTACTTTCCTAAAGAAATTCTATGATTCTTATGGGCTCCGTAAAATGTTTTACTTGGTGTGTTGGTTTTGGCGGCTGCCATATTAATTCATTCCCCCCTCTTAATTGCATTGCTTAAATTTACTGGATTTGTGCATTTTCTGATTGTGGATTGAAGTACACTTCCGGAACTTGAAATATTGTATTGTAAAAGATTTAGACATTGCCTTTTAAACATGTAGTACGTGGTTTTTCTCGAAAGGATAGAATAATATTCTTGTTTATTTCTTGAAATTGAAATGATTATTCTAATCTGTGGGTAACTAGAAAAAACGTATTTTATCCAAAAAAGGTCATGTCTTAAACATTTCTGTAGCCTGAAACTAACAGTACTTAAGTATTTTTCAACTAATCGTCACATAGTATTTCATATAAGTTTTATTATACTTAGAACAAAAGTTTTGATTGCCTCAACAGTAATAGCCCATTTCACCTTAGCATTTTTGTTCTTTATCTTTAGTTTATTCAGTCAGTTAGTTGATTAGTCAGCAGTATGTGTTGTTATGACAGTCACCTTGATTTCGGTGACTGAACAAACATATAATTTTATAAATTTGAATTTATTAGGTATTTCTTAGTCAATTTATAAGCGCTTTTTAAAACTCAGTAACTGAAATCAATTGGTAGTTTAAATAAACAGATGTTTTTATTGAAAATTATAGTGACCTTAAAGAGGGACACTTAGTTCTTTGTTTAATTTCAACAATGTGTTTCCATTCTTTTAAAAGTCTATTCATCTATGTCTCTTGTTTTAACCTATTTTTGTTTCTCACTCGCCTATATGTAATTCTCCCAACCAAATGAATTATTTAGAATTAACAATAATAATATACACAGACAGTTAAAGTACATTTGAAATGAATGTAAAATTATCTAAAGGGATTATTGCTTTCAGAGCAACAAATAATAGAATAAATAAAGTTACCAGTGAAATAGATTAGCAATGATAGATAATAACCCGACCTATTAAAGATTTGTCAATAAGATACATTTACATTCTCTATTCAATAGAATGATGTATTTTCACTTAGATTCAAGCTCATTAACTGTTATCATATGAATGCGAATAAAAAAGATTTCTACGCTTGCTATGACGTGATATTGTTCACCAGAGTCAGATCCATGTTACTGAAAGTTTTTGTGAAACAAATTATTTAGTGTTTCCAAGTTGCATTTATTTCAAATTAAAGGTCTCAGGCCAAATAGTTTTCTTTAATATAGTAGCATATATTTTCCGGAAATGTGAAATGAAAATATATTTATCTTATAAAGATTTGAACGGATGAAACAATCTTTATTATTAATTACTCAGAGATGTAATTAGGTACTATTTAGTAGCCTAATGCCGACTTAGTAATCCGAATGTAATTGACATACAATATTTCCTGAAGTTTGTGAGTTCAATCTTTGGGAATGGGGGGAGAAGTCATGAGAGTGCATTGCTTAAGTGTTCATTGTGGAAAGAGCAAATTATTCTGTGCTTTCTGGTTATTAGTGGTATCCCAGTTGAAGTCAGTTAATGGTGAATGGCAACTGATAATAACACAGGTTAGATAACTGAGTTATTTACTAATTAGTCAAAAACTTTAGCAAGAGTAATGCTCATTTGAATGAATGTAATTTCTGTATGTATGGAAATGCTTAAATATTTTCTACTGTGATGATGTTGTATGTCTATGTAGCTCCGATTATCAGACGACCGGTAGATTCATTAACGTTTTTTCCAGCTGGGAAGATGACAGTGACAACTTCATAAATAAATCATCTATTTCAGTGAAAGTTACATCACCAAAACGCGCACCTGATTCACAAATCTTCATAATTAAAATAATTTTAACTAATGTAAAAAGGATTGTATTGAATGAAATAGTAACAACTATTGAATAGAAGAAAGCATAAATGTATACGAAAAATATAAATGGCATCAAATTCACATGTTAGGCTGGGTTATCCGAAAGTCCTTAAATATTCATTCTGAACTCCGTTATCATCCCATTCATTCAGTGGTTAAGTCCTGAATATCAAAGTAAAATTTTCATCAAAGATTTCTTTTCAACAAGCTGGAGTTATCAATAATTGTCTTCTTTGAATATATTCAATGTAACGCAGGATGAAATACAGAATCAAGTAAACAAATTCTATAAAAAATAAAACTTGAAATAATCAGTGAAAATTTCACTCTACTATTTAACAACTACCTACAAAATGAATAGACAAAAACAACCAAAAGTGCTGAATACAGTATATTTATTAGACCTGTGTTCTAATTGTATTACTGAAATAATATTTGTATAGTAAATTATTAATGTTTGTAACAACTCAGTCGAATATCTTCCGGATGAAATCAGTTGTTCATTGACAGATTTTGACTAGAATTGTAAGAGTACTTTATTTGGTTACCTATGAACACTAGTTGTTAAGCAGATAAGAAAACTGCATTATTGCACATAAGAATGATGTAATATATTTCGATTAGTAGTCTATTAATAATATTTTACCGGTATATATATTAATAAATTGAAATCAACATACACTCCTATATGATTAACTTGCCAGTTATTTTAAATCAAAACAAAAATACTATGAAAACATATGATATGTAAAACTTAAAAATGGTCAACATATGACAGAGGTTGAAGTCTGCTCCATAGTTTGGGCCACTTGTATTCAAAATGGAAATATAGAAGATAACCGTCCTGTTTGACATATGTTTGAACAGAGTATTCCCCAATGTTAATTACATATATTCATGTGTCATTATGAGAGAGTTACAATTTACTGCTCTATTAAAGGCTGGCTAAATCAAGTAAAAATACTGTATAGTGCCATATTTCCCTTTTCGTCTATCCTTGGATGAATTCAGTGACCGATAAATTGGAATTTACCCACTGAATATGTAGAGGATGGAAAAAAACTTATGACGATAGAACTGGTGATTAAAGATGGGTGGCATATAATAACTAGTAAAACAGGCATATATTTTCTTAAATTGTAAGATATTGGATTCAACGTTGACTATAGACATTTTGTCAGCGAACGAAGGGAGAGGTCATAAGATCAGGAGTGAACAATCCACAAAACAGAAGAGATAATACAACACCCATGAAGTAAAACTCAGTGAGATCATTCTGAATCATTTATGTACGAAATCTTAATGTTCATATGTGTCGTGTAATCTTTACATAATTACATTCTTGATTGATACTAGACAGGAACTTTTTTCAAAACTGAGCAGTTTGTGCTCAGAGTTCCTTAATGTAACAAAATTTATAATACTATATATGACTATTATTTCATTATTATACGAATTCTTTCGCTAGTGAGAAATGTAAGACAGTGCATGATTCAGATCTATGACTAAGTATGAAGTACAAATGAGATACAAGCTCAATTCGAAATATGAATATCCTGCATTCTGTTTCTGGCTAAGTCGTCATTGCTAACTTCCCGAGAGTATTGTAGAAACGAAACAAGTATCCAGTGATTACCGATTTCCTCTAATTAAGAATCATCATATCTATGCATAGATGAAACATAAATGAATTAGTCTAGGATATTTAGGTCAATCAATGAAACTTAATGCAGGCCTTCAAAAACCATCTCAATTTAATGAATCATTAATTAATTATTTATCAGCCTATATAACTGTACACTGTGAAAGGAAAACGTTTCAACTAAGGTAGGTTTTTATAATTTGAAAGTGTTCGTATCTTCCCTGTTATGTTATTATAGACTGAAATAAATATGTATCTGTAACTAAATATTCGCCCTGAGAGGATGGTCTCGATATAGCAGTATATCACAAGTATCGTTAAAGTTAAGTTTCGACTGACAAGTGTAAGCCTGAACCCTCATTTCGTCCTATTTGGTGTTTGTCGGTTAGCTGCATTTGCATCTCACTGTTGTTGTTCGCACAAGGATACATATACACCCAAGTGACGAGCCCCATATAGGACGAAACGCGTATTCTGGATTTAACTTGTCAGCCACATTCCAACTTTTATCATTTAATGAGAGTTATATAATAAGAGGGACCATTATTTTATTATCTAAATGATGTGTTTTCATGGAAATTAGTGTATCCCGTGGGTGGCGTTCACTACAGGTAATCAATCAATTTAAATATCTCTCTCTTACTGATGATCTCAAATGATAACATTTCTGATTTCGAAACTACGTAACGAACCTCTTAATTCAACGAGAAATGTCAGTCCTTTCAAAATTACAAGCTAGTCTTTTTGATGAGTGTCAACTAGCAGGGTTACCAGCCAATCATCGTCGATAATTTATCGCTTCTTCTTTTATTTATTCAATGTTTATATTCATTGACTGAATATTTTAATTCTCCATTCAAGAACTAATTAATTGACAATGAATATCGAAATTCAGTACATTTCAATACATTGAATAGATTAGGTCAGTTATCGATTTTCTGTAGTTACAATACACATCAACATTTGTATTATAATGATAATGATGATCAGTCTACATGCTTTCCACACTGTTATATATTATAAATATATTAATAATGATTGCAATAGCATACTATAAAGAGAATAGTAAGGGTAGTTAGAATACAAATGAATGGGTGAATAATTAAGTACATTGCAAAATTATTATAAATTAATAATTTCACGTTCACTATCTTCTCCCTCAAGATCACATACGCATATACGTATAATGTGCTCAGTCACTATATGTTCTTTTCTAAGAACATGTACATTGTGAAGGTCAAATTGAGGACAAGGTTACACTGCAGATTTTGTTTCATCATTTTTTCCACAGAAAATATATTTATTTTCGTATTGAGAAATGATAGCAAATGAATGTCTAATGTTTTATGTATGCATAAAAAATTGACTGTCTTGTTTTTGTTTTACTACTTACATAAAACTACCTCCAATTATAACCAACTTCAGAAACAATTTATTTATCTGACCTGAAAAAAACTGACAACAAGCAACAAGTTAAAAACAGCGCAGTTAGCGCTAACAAGATAACTTAGAAATGTTTAGTTGATCTTAATAGAAAGTGTTTCAATCTTTCCATGATGTTCCTTTAAATTGAAGTTGATCAGTTTCTATGTGAACATCAACACTTAGATACAGGTACACTCACCTAACGAGTCAGAATTAGGACCAGACGAACGTCCTGAACCCAGATTGCCTGTTACAACTCAACTTGAATAGTACAAATTCGATTATTCGAGTGGTTTATTTCTGTCTGTACATGGCACTTTCATCTGAATCGTATTAAACATTGGTAGAATAGGTGAATGATAAGAATATTTTGAAACATTAAAGTTATCATTAAAGACACCACATTGAGGTTGTCAACCCATTATGTATGATTTAAAAAGAAAGAATAATGAATATAATGAAACTCATGCATTGAATATATGATTGGTGGACAAATTATTTGTAACCGTAGAAATGGCAGAAAACTTTGTTAACTTAAACTATGTGGAAGATAATCACCATTAGTAAAGATTTGTAAAATATGTCCATTAAATAAATACAATTTGTATGTATATTGAACGATTGTTGATAATCTCCTAATTGAGCGAAATTTATAGTAGTCGATTGTTGTACTACACCATTCGAACACAATCACCAACATAATTGTTGTAAGTAGTAAATTATATTTGGTGTTAGACCTAATGTGTATATTTACCATATATTCATTATGAACTATGTCAGCGGAAATTTTTTCCATCACTCATATCAACTATAGAGCCATTACAAAACAGGAAGTATCGAACATTTCTTTTGTTATGGTAATAGTACTTCTAGGGAGTACAAACGGACGGTTACCCAAGAAGCATACAAAGCTCCTTACACGTAGATTGTCATCTTGTGGTGGGTATTACTAACTTGTGTAATGACACAGTTTTACATCTTTACTACAAATGGTTAGTTCTTACACTTCTGGCATGGCTTAATCCCGTCAGTCTCACTTCAGGAGTTCAGATATACACCTATCAGTAGTCTTGTCATAAGGATATACTTACTTTTGCATGGAAAAAACGCAACCCCTTTTTCAGCTAATAAATGCGAGTTAAAAAGTTGTGGTGACCAATACTGTAAAGACCAGTCATATCAAGAGAAATCCATGACACTCACAGTACTATGAGCGATAAATTCAGTATAATCATAAACGTGTCATTCTGTGGAAATTTTTAAGCGTTTGGCGACCCCTATCCTAATTGCCGATTCGCAGTGAACTGAATGAAGATAGACTAAGTAAAGGTGAACACTGATATTATCATTCAGCATAAGCGATGTAGATATAGTGCTTTATCATGATCACAGTATAATGATTAAGACTCTCGCCCTCATTAGGTTGAAAACATAAAATTCAGACGATGTAAAGTACCACAACGTCTAAAAACATTGCTAGTGGCTACTGTATCATTGTGATTAGGCGAGGAAATCGCATCGCAAGTTTGATGCATTATACAGTATTTTGATTGGCTAATTAATTAACCAGTCAGAGGTCACAGAGAGTTGGTTTATATTTTCATACCTCACCCACGCATTTTATAATGAAACGTCGTATAGTAAAAAGGATTATAGTGAGAAACATTGAAGGACATGTTTAAGGGCATAGATAAGATAGACATACAACAAACATAATCCAGACAATGGCCACGCGTGTTCTCTTAACCAGCCCACGTTTCGCTTTGTGTGTGTGTGACCTTGTTATATTCTTACTTCACACCCCTCCCATGGCCCGTCTGTGATCCGTGTTTTTTGTTGTAGACAGGTATTTGTCAGAAGCGTTTTTTTTTAATAATAAGGTTTGGGGACGTCTGGTCATTTTGCCTCGAAATGTTTTGTGGGGAAGCATTGGGACTAATTACGTTTGAATTTTTCTTCAGTTGACGAGCACTTGTTTGTGATACTGGATTAAATTCTGGATCTACGTTATGGCGTTCTCTCTCCCCAATAATCCATATTTCTCGACATCACCTCTCGCGGATGTTGCTGAATTCAGACAGAACTTAGTTTCTCGAATTTTTGGAAGACCCCAGGATTATGATTTTTCACTTGCACCATCCCAGTCACCTGAGCAACTTCGCAGATCTGATTTACTAAATCCCCAGAAAACCCTATGTGCACCTAACAGTTTGTTAAATTCTCCAGGTTGGTTTCAGCATGCTCTTGCATCCAGTCTTCAAATGGGTCTTTTGTCTCTACCAAGGTATATGCTCAAGGACATTTGCTTACCATCTTTACCTCCCCAACCTCTCAATATGAGGTTACCCCGAGGTGTGAATGTACATGTACCTTTTGAGCCATCAGTACTGGATGTAAAACCAAAAATTCCTAATAAATGTGTATCACGACCTGAACATTCTCGCTCCTCTTCAGTTAGTGATTGTGACAGTTCCTTACTAAGTTGCCGTCAACCTGCAGTTCGTCCTGCATTGAAAAGACAATCAGAGAGACCGAAGGCAAATTGGAGTTCAGGCAGTATACCTAATCCTCCTGCATTAGTTGAAACCCAAGATACTGGAACTTTAGTCCCCAGTCTTATTGATGGAGAAGTTATAATGGGATTTAATGTTTGGGGTGAAAAACGCTTATGCTTACCACACTTATTTCGTTTTGTGTTACATGATGTGGATTTACAAATCATAGATAAGGCATGCACGAAACTTCAAATAGCATGTACAACGTGTACTCCAGCTCAATTAAGTTTACTTCATTCACGTCAAATACTTCCTCGTACTGTAGGTAGCTGTGGTCTTATTCGTAAAAGTGATGCAGAAAGGTTGACCAAATATATTCGTCATCAAAGTATGTGTTTAGAAGGAACTAATTGTGAAGAGAATACAGCTTGCAGGTCTCCAGTCAGTTTCCACACCAATGATGATTCCGAAATTAAAAGAGCAAGTACTATGAAATTCACTAAAGATCAGCGACAACTGAGCCCTGTCTCAACTAATGTTTTCAAATCAGTAGAAATCCCACAGTTTTCAGCTCGTTTAGATTCAGGTCATGATGAGAACCAACCTGAGAATGGCTACAAAAATGATGTGGAATCCATTGTCATCCCAGTGATACATGAATGTTTTGGACGACAATTGGGATTGATATACCCAGATATGTATAAGGAACCCTATTCAAAATGTATCAAATGTGTCACATGTTGTCGATATTTTTCTCCCGAGCAGTTTGTCGGACATACACATACTGTTACAGAAGTTGATAATTTGAACCATTGGGGTTTCGATTCTACCAATTGGCGGTGTTATCTTCGATTGTATACTGGCCGCCGTTTAAATGTGAACTCTGGTCCTATCCTTTCAAATATTAATACTGTACGTGATCATGAAATAGTTGGGAAATCTTGTCCTAAAGAGCCCGTTGTCTGTGTAGACGCTCATCGTCGCCTGGAAGAATTCAAAATTAAGTTTGCTCAGGTTAGTTGGTTTTCGTTTGTAGCGTCATTAACTAGTCGGTTGCATCATATTATTTAATGTATTAGTTATCTAATCATTTGAAATGTCTCCAGTCATTTTCGCACGGTTTACTCTTGATGGTGTTAATCTTTTTATTGTTGATTATAGCTGCATTTGTTTTCATTTACGATAATTTTCCTTTCAGCCTACATTATGCGCAAATTTCTTTATTTTCATATTGTTTTATTTATAGGCGTTTTAATATTTCGCTTTAATGTATGCCGCCTTTTAAATGTAATAAATGGTTATGGATATTTTAAACGACATTTTGCAGTTATCTCCTTCGTGTTTGTGTGAATGATGTTTTTGATTCTGTGGTTCGCCTCCCTCTTTTACTTAGCCATTACTTTATATTTATCTACATCGTTCATCTTGTTTTCCACTACTATTGCCTGATTTCATATATTTAGTCGTACATTATTTGTTAATGCATTGATCTGCTTGTCCATAAATTGTTCTAATTGATATTCCTCTTGTTTGTCCGTTGATTTTGCAGTGGATTTATATACTAGCCTTTTACTGTTTAATGACGGTTGCTTAGTTAAGGCGTTCAAGTTTCTTCGCGATCACAAGTTCGAGACCTGCACCACCTTCTTTAATTTAGGCTTCTGAGTAGTATCACTGACCCTCATGCGTAGCACGTACAAAGCCAAAACACTAATTAATACTTAATAAATGGTCTATCAAGTCAAATCCGTCTAGATTATTCCACTCTTCGAACAAGTTGGGTGACTAGGTATCATTCTATTAAACTCCAAAGGTCATTTCTGACTAGCTCTGTGTGCTGTAATATTAACATATGTTACTGATTTTCACTAATCGCCCATTGAAATTACACAAAAGTGTAATTCTCCACTTTGTCTGAATGGTTAGTATTTTCTTGGCAAGTTGAGGCTTTTCAGTGTTTCTAGAAGTCTCATCGTGTTTATGAATCATATTTTTTGCAGGTGAGAGGATAGATTACTTTTAATTTCTGTATTAAATTGGAATATCTTGGAAATCACTATATCATAGTTATTAAATTGACAAATAAAATATAGAATTCTTGAACATTATTCTCCTATAGTTGACAATTCTAGAAATGTGTAAAACTGGCGAGTTCTACCGCTTGCATGTATATCATTAGCGAATGTAATCACAGTCTTCTAACTGACAAGTATTTTCGTCATATTTTGAGTATAGTTTTTCGAACAGGGATTTTCACATTTTAATCCCAATATTAATAGTACATTGTTTGGGATTAAATTTTTCTTGACTACATCGGTTGCATTTGTAAAATACGAATTTGTAATCACTATCTTTTGTCTCTCATTGTCCTAATTTTCGAAATGATTTTATCTACTAAAATTAGATCACTTTGTTTTCTGAAAGTGTTCTTTACACTTTTTCATAATGGTTAGTGAGGGTATCATCTACAAGAGCCTTCTTTGTTTATCTGAAATGAGTCAGTAGTAAGTTCACACTAAGCAAATTTTCTGAAGGATAATCAACTAAAGATTTTTATATTTTCCATCATTAAGACTACAGTCCATGGGTGACAATGACGGTTTGGCTGTAAATGTACAATGAGTAAGTTTGAATATTTACCATCTTAGGTATGATTATTTTTAAATGCACCATCCGGATAAATGGTGGGTATTTATGATAGGTTAACTATTTACATGAATTCATATTAACAATGATCTACTTTGTTTTTCTTTAATCTGCACAACAGCCTATTAAGCTACCCCCATCCTTAAGTGCAGCTTTACGGAGTGTAGGGTTGTGTGCATCTGTGGCTCCATTTCCTTCCGGCACATCTAACTCACAACGTTCTCAAACTTCTGAAGTTTCTATATGTGAACAAATTTCAGCTCTGATAAGAAAAACAAGTCAGTCAAAAACACAACAGTTTCTCCCGATACGACCGAATAAAGTAAATGATCAGACAATAACAAGTACGTCGTTTAATCCATCACTGAATCAATCTTCTCCTTGCAATGTGATGTTGCCTCAATTGACACTACGTCGTCTATGGGCGCCAAACGATGGACGGATTAAACTTCCGCCCCCACCTAAGTTACTAACAAGTTGGTAAGTTCTTTTCATGTAACTATCACATAGCCATACATGTTAAATCAATGTTCTCTGTTTAAAATCGATTCACACGATAAGCAAATATTGTTTTAAATTTGTGTCCTCATGGAATATGATCACACTAGTCAGGTCACTTGTCTGTTTTCGGCGGTAGCTTGTCTGACAATGTATGTGTGCAAGTTTTGTTTGTTTGTTGGCTTAAGTCCGTTCCATATTATCTTTGTTAGCTTCTATCTTTGACCTCATTTTCGTGTTTTTGTCCCCATTAGATGTCAATTTATACTCCATCGTTACCTTTTCATCAACAAATGAGGACAACTTCTGTTAGCCGTTTTCATTCTAGTTATAACTAACCATATTAGACAATTTGTATTTCAAGTAACTGTGACATTGTACTTTTCACTGATGTTAAACGATGGATAGCATGACCTTGTATTTGTCACCAGTAATATATTGGCCGTTTTTCATTCAATCCAGTACTCTTGTTTTCACAAAATAGGTTTTATTATTCACTCTTTTACTTTAGCATTAAACACACTGTATAGTTATTTTGGATGATATTCAGTAGTGTGATTCAAGGAAGTTAGGCTTTCCAGCAAATCAATTGAATCAAAACAAAAATTGAATTTTTGTCCCACTAGTTCCTTTGAGCCATCTCGAAATATTATTCATTTAATGAATGACCATACATACATATATTCAATTGATAGTACGAAGTTTTGAGAAATACTTACCGCAGTGAATGCGATTCATCTTAAATTCATTTATATATAATCATTGAATAATATGTGCAAAACGTTATGGATTAGATTGAGGTCGAATTCTAAGAATATACTGTCCCATCAGATGAGCTCCAAGTGCAATTTGATTGCGTCATGGAAATTTGTTAAACGATTTAAAGTAATGGAACTGTTTTTGTTTTAAATGGAGCAAATTAATTCTTATTGCTGCACATTGTTTAGACATTCCAATACTGAATGCATATATGATAATTTTAATGTTACATTAATTAACATAATAATCGAGAAATATAGCTTACTTCTGCCGAATTATTATACTATTTGTATTTAGTTCAGTGCTCTGCCTATTCAACTATCATTTTATTGGATCATGTATTCAAATTACATTTCCTTTTCATTAATCCATGTGGTTTTAGGTCATTTAAATTCGTTTCTGAAATACTTCGAGAGTTATCTCAAAGTGAATAATCTGTTATTTTTTTATACATATACTACTTACGGACAGATCAGATACACCGAAATTGGTGTCTATCATGCTATAGATTTCGATCCTACCCCCATTCAAAATGTGTATAATAATCGTTGATTTTTATTTCTGCTTCTATTGTAATTGAAACGTGTGATCATACTTTTTTACAAGTATTTTGCGTTTCTTAAAATTTAGAGAATATATCGTAATGTATGTTTTGCATATATATAATACAGACATCTAATAATTTATGTGGATTTTGTTACGTAGACAGTCACTTTATGTGAATGTTTTTAACATACAGATATTGATGGCGGCAATTATTATTATATTAAAAATATGTTTACTCTTATCATTATTTGACTAAAGAAGAGAGTGTGATAACTTTTGAAGCTAACTGTAAATAGTTTACATCAATGATCATGTTAGAAACCAAATTTAGGGATTTTATGTGTCGTGGTGAACGCACTACGTCCAGGTAGTTGAGTTAGTATCCACACTCCTAACCTTAGTTTGGAACTTTTCATAAAGTTATGTGTCTGATTGAGAATCAGATGATAAGAGCTTAACTCAAATGAAGATGACACAATTGAAGTATGTAAAACATTTATATAAGTACTTTTTATCTTCTACAATTAATTTGTCTCCTGCGGATTATTGGAAGTTACTTTCGATACATTTGTGTTACAGCGGATACACGGACTATCTTGAGACGTCATATTTATACTTACATATCACTATCAGACACTATGCCTAAAATATATATATTGCTTCCACTTACTCATATTAATGTGCTTCAATTCGTAGGACCAGAATTCATTTATTATTACGCTTCTGGTTCACGTTCTTCATGGAGTTTGTCACTTAGATGAAAGGAAACATGTCTTTTTGTTTGTTCCTTTTCTAGTGAGATAAAATCTCTCCCAGAAAAATTCCAAACTGGACCTCCACTTCTATTACATTCTCATCGAGTTGTCACTCAAGATGCTGCACATCAATATGATCGGGATTTTATTCCAAATGTTTGTTTAAAACCATTCAATGGAGTTGTTAGTAAAAGAGTTGCCAGATCATCGTCAAGTCGGCGACGTCGACACAGACGTTCAATACACAAGCAAAATGAAGGCAATTCTGTTCAGAACTCTAGATCCCGTTCATGCAGCGAGTATAGCTCAGGTTCAAGAAGTAGTCGAACCCGAAGTTCTAGTACCAGTAGTACCAGCAGCAGTCGGTGTAGTTGCAATAAAGATGCTGGACGTTGTGATCCCTCAGATATACGGTCCATTCAAAATGGTAGAAATAGTGTATCATATAGTCATAAGTCTACATCTCCTAAATGGAACAATTCAAGTCATAGAACTTCTGATTTCCCTCAATCTAGTGATTATATGTGTGTTAAGAAAAGTCCTCCACTAGATCTAACTTCAACTACATGTTCACGTAAGTTGCTTAGAACTCGTTCACTCAGTCAGAGTGTCAGTAAGTGTGGCGGACTTCGAAGGACATTTTCTTGTCCAGTATTTTGTTCCATCAGAGAAATGAGCTATGTTAATAGCGTTCAATGTTCAAGTGATGTACATAGTCGGAAGAAGGCGATAAATTCAATAGCAGCTTTTGAAACACATCAAACGAAGTCTATCCCATCTCAAATGGATAAAAATGGGATTAAACAACGATGTAAAGCAATGGCCGCAGCGCGTGCTGCACAAGGTGCAGCCAGTCGAACTGGTCCAGGGTTATGGGCACGGCATTTCAGTAAGTATGTTAGCAGTGTTATCAAAATGGCTAATTTCCTTTCAAGATGAATTATATATTTGATATTGTTTGCTTTCGATTTACAATTTATTTGCTCTAAAGTCTGCATGAGAGTTTGTTTACTACAAGTTTTGTTGGTTAACTATTACTATATGCACGTACTTGAAATCGAGCTAATCCTAATTACTTAGATCACAATATATCTCACTGGTATCAGATTACATTTTATACGTTTGGTTGTTAACTATTATGTCACTAAACCCAAATCTGATCACAACATTTTGGTCTGAAAAGCTATGCAGCACAGTTAATCGTCATAGATTAGTTGTCGCATGTTCCCGTTTTGATGAACTTGCATAGTCAGTTAGCCATGAACTACGTAGAATCTGGTACATATGCAGCTCTTCAAGTTTTCAAACTATATCAGCGCATCTAAGTGAATATTAAAGTAATAGCAATTGAAGTAATATCACTGGTAGTAAAGAAGGTTGTATGTAGAGTATATGAATTGTATAGAAGGAATTAGTTCGTTTAGAGGAAATAGTAAAATAATTTTATAGTTCAGGATCTAATTTGTTGACAGAAAGTGAGTGAACTTGAGCCATTACGATCGATTCTGTAGGAATGTCACTGGTTACCGTAATCGCACGAACTCCAGGTAGCCAATCTTAGTCTACCAACATTGTTCATAACGACAGCCACTGATATCGTGAATTTAATGCCACGTTTTCATTTGATCGCTTTCTTCTGTGCCAGTTACCTCCGTACGTCGAAGTAGGTGGTGATTATGTCTACATAATATATATATCTCAACTATCTCAACTCAATGAAGTTCCATGAACTTGCATAGCTACCGATTAGATACTTAAGTGGTTTACTTGTTAACTATTGACATTTTATTAGTTAGGAAATTGCTTAGAACTGCGGGAATAAAGAGAATCACTTTATTCAATAGTGCCTACATTAATTTTACTGCACCACAAAATAAATAACTACCAGTCTTTGAAAAGTCTTTGTCCAATCAATACTTGTGCTCTTGATACTATTATGTCTTATATAAGATGAGTGATGATTTCATCTTATTGTCAGACAGGGTACTACTGTAGTTGTTTGGTAATCAAGTAGGCGAACTAGTTTACTTCTTAACTTGGAAGATATGGTTATTCTCGGCATGGTTGCTGGTAATGATTGAGATCTTCAAATGTATTCCTCCTTTTTTGTTTGACCTTTTTTAGTATGAAGCCGGTGGCTTAGTAGTTAGAGCTTTTTAGCAATCAGCCTATAAATCCCATGTTCGAATCCCACTCCACTTAATCTGGTTTGATAAACCCTATAGTATCACTAGCCCTTATAGAAACTATAATACACAGTTTAGTGTATGAACTTGGTAAATGAGTTTGAGTTGGAGCAATATAGTGTTTCACATTAGTGATTCCTAGTGTAGACTCATTCATTGTACAACTCGTTTGATGTCTGGTTTTATTCAAGTGAGTTTTTACAAGTCAAAATTAGTTTAATCAATATATAGAGTTACAGGATAACTACATCAACATTCATATATTTGTTATCCTGATAACAATATTCTAGAATCTAGTGTCCTACGTATATATACTCTTTAGTGTTATGAATTTTTCTGAGATCATTGCATACCATTTTGTATTATGATAAATAAAGGTGAATTTTTAAAATATGGCGTTTTATATTTTACTAACTTTTATTTATTATTGTAGTTAATGTACAAAATTCTAGTGGAGATTCTATGAAGCTGCCGAATGCTAGACGATCTGTGCCTCATACAATCGATACTCATAATCATCCTTGTTCAAATCCAGTGAATAACACCCCAGTGTTAGTAACAAATCCAATGAAGAATAGTTTGCCTGCTGCAGTTTTGGCTTTAGAAGCCATCTGGGCAGATTTAGTTCGACTTATCAATGAGTATACAGTTGCAGTCGAATCAAGATCAGGTGTGGATACAGCACGTCAGAGACTGTTTGAACAGTTTATATCTATGCAAACATGTTATGCTACTCATATAGCATCATTAATGGATGAAAATCATAAGCTTCATGAAGTGAGACTCTGATGTTTTTAACTGTTATTCTTTTTTAATCATATATACTACGTTTATTCATTAGTGAAAATACGTTTATTCATGTGCTTAATTTTACACTGTGTATTCGAGGATAAAATGGAAATCTTATCCTCCCACTAGTATTAGTTTCAGATAAAATTTTATATTGTTGTTGATCAAATATGCACAATTTTTTATCTACATCAATGTAGCTATCTATCTCTAAGCTAATCGTCGGTAATCAGAGTAAATGTTGAGATAATCTGACTTACTATTCTAGTTTAACACTGCATCTTATGTCAACATTACTGCCTTCATAGTTACATCATACTTGTTTAGTTCTTCAAAAACATTGTGTAATTTATTCATATATTCTGTTTTCACTTTATGTCCCACATCGCTTTTATGTAATGTAGGCATTTTTTGATACATAATTGAACATCTCATGTATGAAATGAGTTTTAAGTTACTAAATTATTTCTACGTTCTCAACTAGTAGAAACAGTAGTAAGATATGTACTGATTTGTAGAAGAGTTTCTGTGGTAAGAGGCCTAGTGATGTTACGGACGACAACACAATATTGTAATTCACAGCTCTCCTAAATAAAATATGTTTCATTAAACCTATAAAGCTGTCAAATTTCCGTTAGTTAGAGCACTGGACTAAAGTTCTTCAGTACATAAACTTTTGTTATCTTACATGGATTGATGGCTGTGGTTAAGGCGTTTGACTTGGAGCTATTGAATCCGCAGACTCGAACACCGTTCAACCTATTTCGGTTTAGCGCGACTGGGTAGTATCACTAACCTTCATACCTAGAGAGTGGTTCGGAACCAAGTACGTGAATATGGACATGATAAATGGTGCAAATAAAATGAGGATATTTTAGTAGTTCTACTGTTTTACACTGCTTTTATTTAGGTAAACAGATATTATCCTGGGATAATATCCTTTATCTTTATTTCAGTCGAGTACAGTTAGATTGATGTATGAATACAGTTAGACAATCCGTTGAACTTAGTATTCTGCATATTTAGTGAATATAGCAAAACAAACTCAGTTTACGAACCATTCTAATGACTAGTCACCCTAATTCAATAACGCAATATATTTGTTTTTGAGTTTTTTTCTTTTTCATTGAATCAGACCGTTCTCCAATAAAAGTACATTACTTATTTATCCAAACTGTTATGACACCACAGTTTATATAGTTAGATAAGATAACATAATACCTATTTTGTTTTACGAAATTCTCATTAGTCGTGTCTTATCTTTAAAGTGACATCATGGGCTAAATATAGCTTCACTAATTTTTCCCTCTTTTTCTATTCTTGTGCATGGTAAAATGTACAGACCACACATTTTAAATTGTAGGATACTGCTTAAGCTCGGTAATGATGTTAAGTGGTCAGAAGTATTCGGGGTAAAAACCGCTAATATTGTAATCTGTTTGGTAGAGTTCGGTCCACACTAAAACTGGGCTGATATGACATTGGTTACTATAAAGTCGCCAATTAGTGTACATATTAGCCCTACGAAAGGCCAATCACAGCCCGAATGGTTCCAGCGATAACGTCTGAAACTGGGTGATCTGAGATTGGATCCCGCATAGAGTACCAGTTCCCTTAGCATTCGCAAGCATATCTTTCTAATAAGTTCTAATTGGCATTACATCTAGGTATAGGGTTTTCATTGATTGCTTCTAATCACCTAACTAAAATAGTGCACGCGATGTTGATGCATCTAGACTTGATAGAGACGATGCGATCAGCCCTAAGCTGGACTAGATAAGCATGGCATCGATTATTATGAAGTTATGACATGTGACTGCCCATAGTTTGCTGTATCATATTAAGATCCTAGTAAAACTACAACCATGCACTATGAATAGTTCTGATTAATATTTGCTGACAAGATATTTGAATCCAACAGAATTTTGCACACGAATATAGTAGTCTCTGATTTAGGTAACATAAATTGTTACTTTTGATGAAGAACACTCTTATTTTTTTTTATGCAGATAGACATAAACTTCCTTCACTGTTAAAGCATACATAGTTTCCAACTTAATAATAGATTATAGATTATCTGATTATTCGACAAAAAATTTACTTATGCCTAAAATGACCTTACATGTTTTAAACAGTTACCATCTTAATCTTGTGATGGCGACAGATAACCGTCTTGCATATCATGTTATCATTGATCATGACTAATTATATCGTTTAACACTGAAGTAGTACAGGTTTGTAGCCCGAGTACACGAATATTTTTATATTTTATTCTCTGAACTGGGTGGTTTATATATTAAGTTTTCGTTGTTTCTCTGGACAAGGTAATCAGTGTAAGCGATTAAAGGAAGTCATCGAATTTTTGGACGGTCACCATGTAGCTTATCCCATAGATATGGGATGCAATTGGTTGTTATTGCTAGTTGTATTTTCATTATTTGTGTATATGGTCTGATAGTCTGTTTCCTGTGATCAGGTCTCCTAACTTGCAGCTGATTAACCCTCTTATCAGTTAGTAGATTCAGTCAACCAGTTACAACGTAGAACTTGGTACATGCGTACATCAGTTCAAGTTGCCATGCCTCAATTAGCAGATAAAGATTAAATTGTCGGACCGAGTCCCAGATTAGGGGAGGTAGCAACAGAGTAAGTACTTATAGAAAAGTATAGAGATCAGAGATGAGATTTGAAATAGTGATTCAGTAAAGAGAAAATTATGAGATGCTCAAAAACTAGAATTTGGAGGAAGACAAGGAGTGGATGCACCTACGCCATCGCGAACGATTTTGAGCCATATCACCTAAAGTCTCTAACCATTTGTTACGATCATCGTGTGGGCCCCAACCAGGTAGTCTCCATCTATTAACATAGCTCAGCCGAATTGTCAATGACTTCATGGATTGGTGCCATGTTTTCGTTTGGCCACCCCTAACTTTCTTCCAGCCTACTCTCACAACAGACAACATTGCTCGTCGAGGTAGACGGTGGTCAGGCATACGCAACACATGTCCTAACCACCTCAGCTGGTGAAGATTCACTACTTCATCAATAGACTTAGCGTATTTATCGAGTACTCTACTTCTAACCCATGCATTGCTTACTCGGTGGTCCCAGCAAACACGAGCAATGTTTCGGAGACATCTATGATCAAATACTAGGAGCCTACGAATATCCTCAATCCTTAATGGTCATGTTTCACATCTACAAAGTAAAACGAATCGAACTACTGCGCAGTAAACTCGTCCTTTCGCAAGTATACGGATGTCTCGCCTACGCCACAAGTGACGCAAGTTGGCAAAAGCCAATCGGGCCTTATGTATGCGAGCCGAGATTTCATCAGACACCAGGCCGTCAGGACTGATGAGGCTCTCGAGACAAGTAAAGCGGTTAACATATTCAATAGTTTCGCTCCCTATCACTAACTTTGGTGCCGAATTAAGCCAGTCCTTAAGCAGCATTTTGCATTTAAATGGGAAGAATCGGATCCCAAACATGCTTACGTTCATGTTTAAGGTTGTCAAAAATTTCTGCGTTTTGTCAGCATCTTCACTCAATAAAACTATATCATCTGTATATTCTAAGTCAGTAAGTTTATCTCCTGGAAGGAGGTCAACCCCGGAGAAATCAGACGATGACAATGTTAACTCTAGAAGTATGTCCATGATAAAATTAAATAAAAATGGGGAAAGCGGACAACCTTGACGAACACCACCAGAAGTGGTCAATTCCGAAGACAATCTGCCATAAGCTCTAACACGACATGTGGTGTTCGAGTAGAGAGCTTGTATAAGGTTAATGTACTTCTTTAGTATGCCTTTCAGTGATAGACATTGCCACATAACCTTATGATCGATAGAGTCAAACGCCGCCTTAAGGTCAAGGAATACAGCTATTGTTGGGCGTCTGAAAGTGTGCCTATGTTCCAGAACCTACCTAAGTGAGAATATTTGGTCTATACAACCACGTCCAGGTCTGAAACCACCTTGATTTTCTCGAGTTTGACCTTCACGAGCTGTAGTTAGACGTCGAAGTATTATTGAAGCTAATATTTTAGACACTATGTTCGTTAAACTGATTTCTCGGTAATTATCACACGAGGACTTCTGTCCTTTCTTATAGATTGGAATGGTTAGTGTTCGAGACCAGTCAGATGGGATTACGTCCAGTTCCCAAATTCTAGCTAAGATCTCAGTTAATCTCGCTGCTACATCTGGACCACCGTCCTTAAATATCTCAGGGGTTAATCCATCAAGTCCTGCTACTCTCCCTTGCTTTAAGTTTCCTATAGCCTTCTCAACCTCACTGAGACTTGGGGGACCAATGTTAATTTGCCATTCAGATTGTTTGGGGATGGTGGGTAACAGAGATTACGCCGAGGGCCAGTTGAACTGTTCCCTAAAGTGTTCTGCCCATCGGTCTAATCTTCTGAATTGATAGTGAATAGTGGAACCATCTTTTTCGGAGATAGTTTCACTTACAGTCGGGTGTCTGATACCCATTTCCTTGATAAGTCTGAACAGTTGTCTACTGTTACCTATTGCCGCTGCCTTTTCCATCATTTTAACTTTCGCCACCCACCACTGCTGACGATCTTTGCGTAAGCTTTTAACCAGCTTGTATTTAAGTTTTCTTTGTTCCTCATAATGTTCAGAACCAGACGGGATATGTTGCCGAGCATCTATCAGTTCAGTAGATGCAGCTGAAATTCACTGAGTTTTCTTAACCTTTTGGTTTAGTTTATTAGTAGATATTACTGCTTTTTCAACTGCTTTTTGGATATCATTCCAAGCTAACTCAGGATGAGTACAGTTTACGCAATTGACTAATTGGCTTTTTAGTTGTTCCTGAAATATATTCTTGACTTTTTCATCATTAAGTTGAACTCTGAGGGAAATCCTTGTTGTGGATCTTTTACGTCTAGTGAGACGCAAACTAATAAGCGCTCGCACTAAGGCATGATCTGAGTCTAAACACTGCTCCAAAACGAGCGGCTGTCTTCTGTCAAGCCTCTCCAACGATGGCTGATATCAATGTGGTCTATTTGATTCCCTCGTCGAGTTGATTTCGGAGGCCGCCATGTCAACCGATGTCTTTCCTTAAGCTTAAAGTTGGTGTTTGCGAGAAATAAACGCTTCTCTGAACATAGTTGTAGTAACCGGTCACCATTGTCTGTTCGTTGAGCCTCAACACCATATGATCCACCTAGGTGCCTTTCGGTTTCATCTAGTCTACCTACTTGGGCATTAAAATCACCCGCCACTATTACTACATCAGTGCGCTTAGCTTTACACAGAAGGTCAGAAAGATTTCTGTAAAATTCACCTTTTACTTCATCTGAGCTGCAGTCAGTGGGAGCATAGGCAGAGACAACAAAGAGACAACGGCGTGTGTCCCTATCTTTACGAGTCCTTACCGTTCCATTTAGGCGGACAGCGCACAAGTGATTGTCTATTGGAATCCAGTCGAGGAGAGCCTGTCCAGCTTTTGAGCTTAGTGCTATACCTATACCAGCAAGGCCTTGAGTTGTAGCGGTGGGTTCCCTGGAAACACGAAGAGTGAACCGAGCCGGTTCCTTATTTTCACATGGTGAGGTCAAGCGGATGACTGTGCTTGGATCCTGTATGTGCGTTTAAGAGATGCAGCAGACATCGATGAAGCATGACTCTAGAATCATGGCTAAGGAAGCCTGTTGTCCTAGTTGACATAACGTTCGAACGTTGAAAGCTCCAATATATAACTTAGTGCGCGGTTTTAGGAGACCAGGGATAACGTTTCATGAACTCAAATCATTAGCATTAGAGACGCGAGGTGATAAAATTATGTTAGAAGGATTAGGCATAGGTGATAAGAAAGTTATTAAGAGTTGATGGTGGGATTTGACCTCGAACAAGATGATCTCATGTGCTGTTAGAGGTATGAGGTCAATTTTTACTTCCTGGCTGCCTACACCATGGAAGGTTATTGCTTCTTGAGGTACCTGAAAAAGAAACTGGGTTAGTATTGGTCATAGTGACCTTAGAGCGCTATCGCAGAGCCCAAGGGACAACTTCTTGAGGCCGGTCACGCGCGGCCTTGTTGTAGGGAGTTTTTGAAGTGTTAGCTCCGTTCTTTAGAAGGCCTTACTGCCGGAGACAGAAATCCATGAAGTAAGGTGAGGTATGGCATTTTTAGGGTCGACCTTTTCTAACCCCTTCCTTCCATTAAGAAGGCAGCATTGCTGCAGATGCTGGTTATCCGAGGGAAACACCTTACTGCTGTCACACCTCGCTACAGTCAGTAGTACGACTTGACCCTCAGATTGATGCCTTTAGTCTTATCGCTCTCTAACAGACCTGCTTGGCATGGTAGGACCTTGAGGAACATGCGTTCCAGACGATATAGTAGATTATTTTGGTCTTAATATATCTGTTGATCACTATTTTACTTTAGTGTACCTAAACAACTCTGGAAGGCCATCGATTTTAAGTACTAGGCAGCATGCCTCCTTTCGAGGTCATGATTACATTCTTTTGGTGAATACTGAAAGTATGTAAAATCTACTTGCGGAATATGAATCTATTTAAAGTCAGATATAAGGAAAACTTCATCACATTGTCATTCATGTAAACTGTAGGCATTCTTACTGTAATCACAAAGTATGTTGCATCATTAGAATTTTATGATCATATGACAGATCATCCTTCCATCGCATTAAGTTCAGGTTCGATATGTTATTATTATTCGGAAAACTAGTAAAATTTCGAAGATTTTTACTAAATGTAGGTTTGTTTATATTCTTATCTAAATAAATAAATTTGTTTTTTCTTGGCATTTATAACAAATATGACTTCCTCTCAAAAAAATTCATTGGTTTGTTATATATAATTATAAACGTTTTGTGTATCTGAAATCCAGTTCATTAAGACCTGACTACAAGAAATCCTCTAACCATTATTATTCAATCTAGACATAAGTTAAGCGTATTCAGTCTGTTTTACTGTGTTTACAATTTATAACAAATATGATAGTAGTTGTATGTATAGACAAAAAGAAAGATGATGCGCTTGTGTACACATGCATTCTTATAACTCTTTTGTTGATATTATAAACAGTGAGTTAGGTAGTTAATTCCTTGTAAATTGCTTGTCTTTGTTACTCCTATACCCCTATTAATTGATGTCTTATCCATGAAGAAGGACACTATCGGGGGTTATATTCGTGGTTCATTTGTAATTATACATATTTGTTCATGATGTATGTATGCATGTTACTTGTGTTTATAATGGGCGGTGGCTTAGGTGGCAATTTTTTCCTCACATACAGCTGTTGTTTGTGGTTGTCTTTTATTCTAGATTTCAGAGATTGATATCTACAGCAACAACAATAACAAAAGCTGTGTGACATTCTCTTTTTCCTTCCTGTCTCTTATGTTTTTGTCCTTACCGTCCATAAATGAGAACTGTGTTGATTCTATGTATACATATTTTATGTCTATCTAGGCCTATCTTAAGAGATATATGCATTTTTCTGGATTCACACTCAAATGCATATTATACGTAAGTCAGTTTTCTTACTTGAAACTACATTTGAATAATGAAAAGGAGTTATACACATATTTTTTGCGTTATTTGTCACTTTCAACATTACATGAGGTCCCTTAAGTCTACTAAATTAAAGTTTTTAACTGATATTTAGAAATTGAGATAGGATCAATTGTCAGATTGTGTAGCCTATGTGGCATAATGTCATCCTGTTACTGGGACACTGGCGACTTGTACCTTATTATGTTGAGCGATTAAAGAAGGACAATTAACTTTCAGAACTATGTTTTAAAATACCTTTTAAATTGCTTTAGTTGTATGTAAAGTAAACATTTTATTTCTATCACTGTTACGTTCTCTTGCTCTATCCTACAATTTAACACTTACTGTTCGTATGTCGTCTCTCATTTATTAATTACATTCAATTGATTGTGTACACGTTAGCTCGATTCACTAGCGCTGTCTTCCTTGTTTTGTATTGATATTAGTTTCCTAGTTGGCTGACTGCATGGTCAGGTTTTATGTATGCATACAAAAATGCTTGAAATATTATATGAAATGTTTGATTGATTCTTTGGTTTGTATTGTTTCTATTTGCAGCCTAGGATTGTGTGAACATCAGGTAGACATTCAGGGACTGACTAGCTATTTTCATTGGCGTTCGTTACTATGATTTCGTGAGTACAATGTCATACCAATTAACTGATCGTATGTGCCAATCATAACCGATTTTAACGACTTAATACCTGTCACTACTAAAGTTTCCCGTCAAGGTTACTTGGCACTTAAATATGAATAAATAGATCTCCGAAACAAGGATATTTTAGATTAGTAATCAGCTGGATTTAGATGTAGGTGAAGTATTCAGTGACTTCTGTAACCAGCAAGTGATTGATTTCCTTACAGTTTAGATAACGATCATTTGTAGACTGAATGTTAGTCACTCCATGGGTTACATTTATCGGCATTATTAAGTGTCTTGTATATAGTCAATCACCTTTTTGTATTTGATTCACCTAAATCTTCGATTATCTTAACCAATGAGTGACATGTATTAGGTTCGGTATCAGTGGCACTGATCCATCCACTCTTCGTCTCTTTCATTGAGATCTTAAATTTCAAAACTGTTATAAGGTTTTTACTTCTAAATTAGATCCTTTCTAGGGAACTTTCTTTCGTATTATTGTGTTATCTTTTTTACATATGAGTGATCGCTGATATCAAATAAATCTTCAGAGAAATGTTTTAGACATCGTCTGATACTAATTTTGCCTGTGAAAGTTTCTTTAGGTTTTACATCATTTGTACATGTACTGTCTCAGCCACATAAACCAGACAGTTAAGGGTTTCATTTCATTTTGAAATAGCATTATACGATCAGTTTAGGAAGTAGTGTTCCAGAATTAAAGCAATTCATAGGTGTTAGATTTGTAAGGTTTCTTAAATCCCTTCCATTCGTGTATTTGCGTAGATATTCGCTGTAATATTCATTAGAAGATCACTTTCTAAAAGTAAATATTCTTCTACTCAGTAGTGGTAATGATGATGATATTTTTAGTGTAGAATTGTGGTTTAGTAGTTAGAACATACAGTTTTCAACTACGAAATCCCATGTTTAAAATCCATTTCATTTACTCGTGTCTAGGCAACTATGTAGTATCTCTAACCTTCATACTTAGAGTGTGGCTGGAAACCGAGCACATGAATCTGTACCGGGTAAATGCAATCGTTAATATATTATTTCATATTAACTAGGTTCCTTACGTGTTTTTACTCTTATGTTTGTATAGTTTTTTTAGTCAATATCGTGTTTGATTTTAAAATAAAATGACTCAATAGTCATTCTATTTGTGCTCTTTTGGTATTCGATAGAAATATTTATTGATGCATTTTGCACTGTTTGGTTTAAACGGAGATTAACTCTGTTTATTCATTTATTCTAAATATTTAATAGTTCATCTAGAAATTTTAAAAAGTAATGTCTATGCATTCTATACTGTCACATATGACTATTTTCACATTTATATGTTAGATAAGATATAATCTTAACGGTAAGAATTGAATGTGCACATTATTTCACTACTAACAACGACATTATCTGAACAGTCGTAAATAATCGATCTATTTGTCAGAAATAATCTTTCTTGAACAGTAACCAAACTGATTTCTTCTTAAGAGAATGCGGTTCCAGTGAAAATACAATCAAATTCAAGACTTTTTTTGTGTGACAATACTTACCATTTATGAACCGCTTGAAGTTTATGCAGTGCAGCAGTTCGCTCTGTCCTACTATACGGTAGCGAAACATGGCCGTTAAGAGTAGAGGACATTCGTAGGTTACTGGCCTTCGATCATAGGTGTCTCCGAAGCATTGCTCGAGTATCGTGGGACAACTGAGTGAGCAATGCTGTCGTTAGGAAACGGGTTCTAGGAAAGGATAGCAAATCAATAGATGAAGTATTGAAACTTCATCAGTTGAGGTGGTTGGGACATGTGTTACGCATGTCTAACTACCGTCTGCCTCGACGAGCTATGTTTTGCGGCGTAGGAATAGGTTGGAAGAAAGCTAAAGGCGGCCAAACCAAAACATGGCAGAAATCGATGAAGTCACTGACAAGTGGACTAAGTCATGTTGGTAGATGTAGGCTGCGCGGTTGGGGTCCGCGAGACGAAAGTCACCAATGGTTAGAGACCTTGAACGACATGGCTCAGAATCGTTCGCAATGGCGCAGGTGCATCCACTCTTTGTGTTCTCTCAAAATCTAACCTTCCGAATTCTCTATCTTTCTCCTTTAAAATTTATCTCACTGAATTATACTTTTCGAATCATATCTTCACTCCCTAATTTTCTGCATTACTGCTATTACTTCTACTATCGCTACCACTCTTGGATTTGAACTGACAGTTGCATCTCTGTGCTGATGAGGTATGGCGACCTGAACTGATGTACGTACGTACGAAGTTCTGCGTTGTATCTGTCTGTCTGAAGTTTATGCGAGTATATATGAGTATAATTTTCCGTGAAAACTTACGTGGATTCTTATTTAGTCAGATGTAATCTTATCTCTTTCATGTCATAATTTGTTCAAAACCATATAGATTTAATGATGCTTCGCGTCCTAACTCGTAGTGCTGATTGACGTTGAAGTGAGTTGTGTGTGTGTGTGGGGGGGGGAGGAGGAAACTATAAGCCACCAAACTAAGATATATCATCAGTCTATGAAGTTTTTAACTATTGGTCTAAATCGTGTTTGTAGGTGTACACTATCTGAATGAGATCTGCGCAATTATCGGGACTAATAATAGAAGACATTGTGTGACGTGACTGAAAATCAGTCTCAACGGCATAGATGCATGCACTTGTTGCCTGTATGTCCCGAGTTTCAAAATCGTTTTGTGCCTTTTATTGTAATAACTTAAATCATATTTGCTGTCTATTTTTTTTTCGGCATCATTAATACTATTACTTCTAGTACGCTGATGTTCTCGATAATTTTTCTCGCCTTATTGATGAGGTTTTGAAACTTAGCCTTATGCACATTTATGCCAAGTTCTTACACCGCATGTTACTGACTGTTGAGCTGTTAGTATTGTTTAGTTGTTTCCAATTCCAGTTGCTTGGTTTTGTCGTTTCCTTATTAATGGGATATCGTGATTAGTGAAATACATAGTTCTTTGCATAAATTAAACAATAATTTCGCGTTGTCCGTTTACTAATTCGGTTCAACTTTTCTTTTATACCTATGCCCTTTTGGAGAAGTTATTCATTCCTTATATATTATTTTTATTGATTATCATAAATCCAACTATCTACTGATTATAGTGCTACAAATATAAGATTCTATTCTAAACAGTGTTCAATTTCTTCAAAAATTACTGAGTGAAATATTGGTAGCGGTATTTAAGATGTCTGTAGTCGTTGTGACTCAGTGAATCCATAAAAAGCCAAGTTCATCTTAAATTGGTTCGAACCATCTGGCGTTAGAGTATGCAGTTTTTGCGGAATTAGTAAACTTACAGAATTCACACTACTCTCGTTGCAAAATATTCTTGTCACGGCTAAGCGTATCGATTTCGTGACTAAATTGTGTGTTTCCATAGTGAATATAAGTTTAAAACTCTAGGTCATATGAATTAAGTTCGTCATAATAGTGCATATGATTTTCCCTCCACCGAATTGTACAACTGTCACTACTCCAATTTTTATTCTTTAGTTGTTCTCGGTGGTTATTTTTTTGATCCGTATATTCGTTTTATCTCTACTCAGTAATTATGATTTATGCTGTTAATCATTCACGTTTCTCGAACCTATTAATTACTGTATACTATCCTAAACTGTACCAACTAGTTGGTTTTCGGATAGACATTTTCTATTGGTTGATTGTGTTTGTTAACGAACATTTTACACTTGGCTGTTGTGGAGATTACTGAATGTTGATTTGATATCATAAATCGGTCTAGATTAGACAACCATTGTTCACATGGAAGCATTGGACAGCTATTTCGTCCAAGTACGGTACTCTTTAGCAGTGTGCATCCATGACGCCATCAGGGATCAGTCCCAGGACCTTCTGGCTCCCTAGTGAACGTCTAACCATTAGACCACTGAATCGGCCTCCAACGATTGATATTTATAATTCAGTCAATTCGTGATATGTTTACGCGACCTCATCCATTGCCATCGGTAACTGTCTCACACCCAACACTGCTGAACTCCACCGGTCACGTCTTCTCACTAGAACTCCAGGAATTATCTCAAGGTGTTGGTCACTAGCGAACTGATTGTAATTAGGTGTTGTGGAGGTTGCTGAATGTTAATTTGGTATCATGAATCGGTCTGAATTAGACAACCGTTGATCACCAGGAAACACTGGACAGCTGCTTCTTACCACAAATTGATTGAATTAGAAATATCAAACGTTTGAAGCCGACTCAGTGGTAAGACGTAAGAAGTTACCCCGGAGCTAGAGGGTCCCGGTTCCTATCCCTGATGGCGTCGTGGGTACGCACTGCTGAAGAGTCCCGTACTAGGGCGAAACAGCTGTTCAGTGCTTCCATGTGATTAATGGTTGTTTAGTTCAGACCAGTCCGTGTTATTAAAATGAACATTTTACAGCTTGTTTGGACATTGATAACAAATTCGTATGTAATCATGGGATAGTTTGAAGTGTGTCGTAGCTGTGAAAATTTATCTTTCGACAAACTTATTTTCATATTTTAGATGTCAGTGATCGATCCTTATGTTTTATTAAGGAATTTTGGGCATTGTAAACTGAGGCTGATATATTAAGGTTTATTTTGTGGTAAGGGTTAAAAAGAAATGAAAATAAACGCAACATTTTGTTTGTTTCTTTTTCATGATAGAAGCTTGCACAAACTCAAAACCAATTGCTACACTGTCAGTCTCAATTACAGGGCTTTCTTATAAATAATAATTCAATATCAGTACCAATTATGTCGATGAGTACCGTACTCCCACCACCTCCGTCACAAGTATCATCAGGGATAACTTCATCTACACCCATCACTACTTTTACGAGTCAGAACAAATTTCATCAATTCGATACAGCAGAACTTGATAATAAGTCTGCATTCAACAGATCAGATGATACTACTATGCAAAGCAATAGTAATAATAATACCAATAATCATAATGATAACAATATTAGCTTCACTCGTTTATCACGAAACAATTTTTCGCCTTTAATTTTCGATCCAGCACGAATCGTTTCTGTGAGTCTTAGTTTTACTATGTTTTGATAAATTCATGTTCACGTATTAGTTTCTTCCGATAAATTATTGTTTTTTTGGAGCGGATTAGATAGGTAATCTGTGTTGGAGAACCAACTGTTAGTCAATATACATTTGAGCCCATATGAAAACAGTTGACATTCAGTACAGATGATACTGAACAGTACTGTCATTTTTCAGACTACGGACTTTGGCAAGTACTGATCCATTATTTGGTTCCAAGACAATTTATTTGCAGAATTGTCATATCGAAAGCAGAGAACCTTTAGCTCTATCACCTTAGCGGCTGATGTAGATGAATAATTCAATGGTCGCAACACAGCGTAAAGGTCTTTCGGTATTTTCTATTTTTAATTATTTTTTCAGTCAATCAGAATATCGAATAACGTCATATATAAGATATATACTAGGAAATTTTCTATTCTGTGAGTTTTAGTTATTCAGGGCGTTGATAGGCTGCTGAGACCATATTCCTTCTAGAGTATTTTAATTTTAGTCCAAGTGAATTTTAATTATGTTTAGATTACTTGAAAACATACTGGTTAACCAAAACCTATTTCATACTGTTCTGTTTTGTGCTTTGTTAAAATTAGAAATGTTGATTAGAAGGTTGCGCTCTGTATTTATTATAAACCATTTTTGAAGCTTGTATTGGTTACCTACTTGTTTATCGATGTAAAGCTACAGGTACTTGTAAGCCTCTATTCTATATACACCATATTGTGCAACCATGAATTCATTTTTCGTGCAATGAATGTCAAAATTTTTTATTCATAATTTGTTTTACTTGGATAGGCTCACATTAATAAATAATCAGATTACTTTGAATTCAATTTAGTTATTAACTTTGTAAATTGCTGTATAAATGAAGTCAGTATTGCAATAGCATTAATGACGAGCATCTTTTCAACTTCATACTAGTTAATATACTAAATCCGGCTTCTAACCGGACTTGATCTATCGTATTGTAGTCTCTGATCGAAATTCTTTTAAGTTTTCTCTGATTCCTTTCATTTCTTCATCTCTATGCTTATGCATTTTGTCGAGAAGAGGTCATGACGAGCTACTCAGATGTATTATTCTATCGTATCATAAAAAATATGAAGTAAATGAGCGATATTATGCCATAAAATCTATGTTGAAATAATTTTAACGGATTTAGTTGATAGTATACTGAATTGAGGTTATCTGTGTGTTATCATATTTAGCACTTTTAGTCATTTATCAGTTCATTTAATATGTGTTAGGAGAATATAATTCTCAATAAAGATTTACCCTCGAGCATCTAGAGCTATCTGTGACTATTATACATACATTCTAGATGAAAAACAAATATAATAGTTAGGTTTTGGAATGAAATCTTTGATGAAAATTTAACTACTATGCAGTACACTAAAATGACCGAAAGTTCTAGGTACGATACATCTACTGAACGCTGAAAACTTTCCGGTTAGGCTCAGGTTAATACCGTCAATCAAACTTCCAGCACAGCCTAAAACCACAACTTATTTGAGCTTCCTCCTGCAATGACCTCTAAAACTTTGTGTACTTGATTAGAGTATTAAAGACATATATAATGTAGAAGATTGTCATTCATCAATTATGGAGTAAATATTAACCATCCAACTGTGATTTGTGCATCATGTACATTTGTTAAGTCATTTTTTTATTGCAACTAGCCGTACTAATTCTTCAGAGTCATTATTTACTGAACCTCAATAGGAGTATGGTTTGAAACCGTGCCATTCTTATAACTCCTGGAATATTTGTCGCCGAATATTTTAACTAAAGTTGATTCACTTATTTGGCTATCATGTGAAGCTGTGTTTGATTTTTCCGTTAATGCCAATAAATTAAAATTAAACTAGTTACCCAAAGTAGACTGGTATGAAGGTCACATGATTTATTGAAAAACATTCAATTGCACCAACTATAAGTCACGTGATCGTCATTACTACAGTAAACAATATTACCACTTGTATACATGTGTCGACAATAATTCTCATGATGCATTATTTAACAAAAATTTATCGGAAAATTTATGTTATCTATTATTACCTCTTACATATAAAAGTAGTGAACATATACGAATATCATTCTTGATCAGAATTCAGGCGAAAACTATCTAGATTACCTAAATAACACTGCCTTGTAAATCTCTAGACTGCAAACACGGTGCCCCCCCTCCGATTGTAATACGGTTAATTAAGATAAATTTGCGATCAAATTATTGACTAAACCCCTCAAATGAACGAATATCAGACAAGTTGTTCAGAAGAATAAATGCAGAGTGCCAGCATGATTGAGTATCGAATTGATTGGAAAAAAAATCAGTCATTCAGGTCACTCATTTTCATGGTTAATTCTTATCCAGTCCTAGCATTACTACGTATCTTCACTGGAATAACTAGTAGAATGGTATGTACAGGATCAACATAATTGTGGAAATTCTCTAATTTCCCTCAACTACATTAGTATAATAATCAGGTGCGTGAGGTAACCAGTAACTATTCACTTTGGTCTATCATTTCACTTCCTTTACAAAGTGATGGTAAGTATTTGATGAGCCGAAGTTGCAAAGTTGAACATTTTTCGAATGCACTACATATCTTATTTTTTTTGCATAACTTACACCTGTATAAACCATCACATGAATCACGTAATATACCGAATGGAACCTATGAAATTATAGCTGATTTTCAGGAAAATAATTTAATGCATAGTTCAGTCATCCCACCTATGTCCAGATACAAATCAATATGTCATTGAGAGTAACTGACTATTTACCTGATCCAGGTAACTTGGTTCTGAAATCATGTACTCAAGATGAGGCTTTAAATATCGGGATTATTACTCTACTGGTTGAATGGATCGAGATAAAAATGTTAGAACTCCAGTTTCCTATTATATTTGAATTAGATATTTGATAACCAAAGCCGAAAGTCAGTTTTTTCTAAGCCTCTGTGACCAAGGTAACTAAGTTTGAGTTCTGTACTTCATTCAAATACTCACTCTTTGACTCTCAGGGCTGTGGCATGTTCCTAAGCTTTTCAGATTATTCAGTCGAGTGAATCCTTACAATTTTTACCCAAAGATCAATATATTCAATTGATTTATCAACATACCGGATATCCACAGCTGCCGGTTACCGTACAGAAGTATAACGCTGATTGATTTTGAATGAGCCAGGTAGTAGGACCTGCAATTCAGTGAGCCATTTTTGTCTGCTTTAGTTGCATGTGACATTTTGATTAGCTATCCAAATATGTTGTGGCATGTGTGTCAGTTTTATTCTAAGTAGATTCTTGTTATGTTTAAATGATTTGACAACATACCATAACCAAAGTTCTAATGTATACCTCTAACTACTGACAAATAAAACTATGATATGAAAGTACGAATTCCTTAGAAGTCTATATCCATCAGATTTTTTAGTAATCACCCCATGTTTCTACGTCTATATGTAAGGCTTTGTTTGTATGACATATTATAAAGCAATTTAAATGTAAAGGTGATTCACTTGAACTAGGGTTTAGGCACTAGCGTCCCATTACTTTTGAATAGCTTAGCAACACACCATTTGACCGAAGCTCATATATACATAGTAGAATAATCCAAACTCCGTCGATCTGGCCAATAATTTGCTGGGTAAATTAGTTTGAGTCTCTGGTTATGTGGCATATTGTCAGGCGGTTCAAACGTACTGAGGCATAAGCGTTCAAATTCTAGTTCAACTGATTTATGTTTGAATCACTTGATAGCTTGCCGAATAACCGAAGACTGTATTTTTCATCCCTAGGAGACATATTTATTCTTATCCTTAGTAGGACAATTTATGTTCTTATCCACTTTTCGAGTTTCATGCCATTAAGTGAAAAACAAATGTCTAAGTGATTTGTTTAAACTGAAGTAGTCTTAATTAAATAAGGTGTATGGGGCATAAAGTTTTTATTCAGGTTTCACGCTATAATATTTACAAAATTCCTTATAATGCTTGTTGAATCAAAATGCAATAGAGTCTCCACGTAGTTGTCTAGTAGTTTCATCTTTACCTGGTGAGCCGAATGGCCTATCTCTTTTTATCTTATTCATCAGTCCTTGTTCATAACTTGTGTGTTATCAATTTATATGTAGCACTGGTGTTTTGTTGCATTTGTTTTATTTTGCTTCTATGTGATTTATGTGTATATAAATAACTCCAATTATTATTTATTACCCCTTTTAGTCCATTAACAAACTCAAATCAATGAATTCCTCAGATGAAACGTATTTGAAAAATAATTCTGCTCCAGCTACTTGTAGCACACATCAAAAACATTTTGTTTCTAATAATTCTATTATAGACCCCGTTAATTCTTCATCTAAATGCTTATCAACGACATCATCTATGTTATATTCAAATTTAAAGCGTAAAGTCGATTCATTAAATAATTTGGATTTTGACATACATCGCTCAGTATCTTCATCATCACTACCCAGTGTACAAGATCGTTTAGAATCTACCATTTGCCTTGAAACTCTTCAGTCATCCAATAATGTAAGTCCTTTAGAAGGTGGACGTAGTCATTGTTCATCTACGCCAACAGCTTCTGAAACAGATAGTTTCACAAGGGATCATATTGATGATCAAAGTGAAGAGATACATCATTTAGAATTACAAAATCCGATTTCTCGTGTTAGTATTCAAGGTGGTGATTCAACCGAATCAATTATGTGGACAAAGTCTTTACCATCATGTGATAAATCTCCAATATTATGGGATCAGCATCAAAATACTGTCAAAAATATTAGTGATTTGATAACTAATTGTATACCTAAACATCGTGACACATTGTTATTAAATACAGAACCACCTAATCAAACTATTTATACACATCAACCAAAAAAGCGGCGTACACTTAGTAGTCTTGCGTCTGTCACTACAAACATTAATAGTAATGACAACAGTATCAATATTAATAATAGTAACAATAATAAATGTACCATGTAAACAACCCACTAACATTCATTTTCCTCTTTTAATCAGATAAGTTTATATCTTCCTCCCTTACACACGCACATTACCATAATAATATAGTAGTTTTTTTCATAAAACATGTGTGAATCATAATTCGCAGATGCTAGCATTCTTCATGACACTGCAGTACATTAACTAGTATTCCCGACTGATAAAACGAGCGCTCTCGAACCCACATGTCAGAATTAGAACTTTTTCTTGTTTCCTTTGTCGCTTCTCTTCATCTTCAAAAAGTAATACTGCCCTGTTAATATGTATACGGTGTAAACACTGTCGATCTATTCAATATGTGGAAAAACGAATATGTAGATGTTTACCCGTTCACTTTCCTGAAACTTACATTCTCTCCTTTCACAGTAATTCCGGTTTTATGATGAGGGAAAATGCTCGAATGTGGTCCAAACTTGTTTTGTGATAAAAATACAATGAACGTTAAACAAATTAACTGATTATACATTCTTTTTTTACATCATGCTTATTGTGTAAATGTGTACACAAACTTGCGAATTGACCGCTTCCCAAATTCTATAGTAGTTATAATGACCAATCAGTACTACGAATTAACGACTTTTGTTTTCTGTTTAAATGAAGTAATCAAATATATTATGTATGCATTCGTTTACATAACTGCCCCACAATCTCTTCTAATACTTGTCTCACTATTTTTCCGTTATCTACTTCTCATTTCTTGTTTCTCAGTGCTATTACTGATTGTTGCAATGTTGATCTTACTGAGTACATTCTACTAGTTATCGTTTACATTGCATTGTAATTATTTTTTTCATGAGATGATCCTGTTTCGGTAAAAGAATAAACTCAGATGGATTATAATTATAACTATAATTATAATTATAACTATTATCACTGTGCATTTGGTTAACATGTAGATTTTTTCCTTATCCCCTAGTACTTGTACCCTTCAGTACTCTGTACCACTGTGCTCATTACCTTATTGTTAAACTCCCTGTCTCGACAAATACTCTTGTTTTTATACTTTCACTTTCTTATTCGATAAGTAAATATTTTAATATCATACACATTGTACTGTACATCATACAGTCATTTATATTTGTACATATATATACGTATATGTGGATGATTTCTATTCGTTAGATAATTTAAATGAAATTTCCGAATTACTTTATGAAAAACTAGCTTTTTCCTCTGCATTTCCCTTTAACTCCACTTTGTGTTCTTATTTCCATTGGGATGTAACTGCTAGTAATACTGTAATCAGGATTTCATATTAAGTGAATTTTTATCAGTGCATCAATTTTACCCTATCGTAGTTTTATTGCAAATATTTGTTATTAATGATTGTTTGCATTCATTCCTACAGTTTACTTTACCTTTCCTTTTTGAGTTTCACTGTTCACTAACTCGTTTTATTATTCTTTGATTCATTATCGTTTTAAAGATTCTATTATTAAACAGATATAATATATGCGTATATTTATGTGACATTTTCTGGCTCTTTCCTGATGATTCTAGGATTTCCTTGTTTGATTGCTTTATTTATTAACAACCATATGTGCGCCTACAAGAAATTAACAGCTGTTATTTATTGCTAATTATTTACTATTAACACCAGTGTAGATGTTATTTTGAAATACGTATTAGTACTTATTGTTCCAGACTGCCTGTGTGTATCCTTTTATTCATTAGGTAGTCAGAGAATTGATTGTTTTCCTCTCACTGTTACTCTTACTGATGTTGTTTGCACTATGTTAGTCTATTAATTCATTTTACTTATTCGTTTTGTTTTTTGATCTTTTCGTGTTTATTTTAGAAACCAACAAAACTCGTCATTGCTATCCACTTTCTATTATTATTAATACAAATTATTGACTTGACAAATTGATCGAGGCGTGCAAATAAAAAAACACATCCTTTACTATCCTCTTCCTTTCCATCCTCAGTCTGTGTACCCTGACTAAGCGTACATGCGTTCTGTGTTTTCTCATGTGCTTATGAGATCGTTTCTTTTCATTCACTGTTGTCATCAAATTGGTTGATAGCTATTCTGTCCGCCTCATATATGTAGTACTAGTAGTAATAGTTGTTGTATCGGTTTAAGCCTTTACTACTATCCCTTCCACTACTCTTATAGCGATTACTTATTGGTTATCACTCACGTGTTTTTTGTTAGTTATTAATAAACTTCATTTTGATCATAGTTATTTTGTTGTTATTTTGATACAAAACAAGGACAATAGCCGTAACAGCGACTCTTAAGAACCATAACAAGCAAAATACATTGATGAAAATCATCCTGCTTAGATTTTATTTAATGGGTGTTGAAGTTAATTCTTGTCCTGTAACTATTACATATACATATATATAACTTATATACAGTTTCTATCTTCATTTTTAAATCTAGTTTTTCGCTGGTTAATTTGAATCTTTCTCTTTGATTAATTCACCTCTGATCGATTCATTGGTGTTTTGTATACAAAACGTTACTTATTATAATTGATTTACGGAAACCAGTTTGTAAAATTCCTCTTGTTTGATGTTTTTTAAAGATACCTACTTTTTTTTTCCTTGAGATTTGATTTAGTAAATTTAATATCTTTTTCCTGTAAATGACTGATTATTGATTCAAGGGGGATTAAGATATTTCGTTTATTGTAATATTCAGTGATATTATTAGGAAATGAATTAAGAAGAGAGTTGAACTTACATGATCTACGTTAATGATTAACATAGTAATTTCATACAGTAATGATGTTATCTCTTAAGTATTTGTTCAGACTTATGGTTTAGATGTCACTATCTAGGCGTTTGAAAATCCAGTGTGTTTATTTACACACTTGAAAATATCAATACTTCCCCATTTTACGCAGTCACTGCAAGAAAATTAATTTTGTATCTAGTGCTTTATTAATCACTAGGTGTATTTTTATGGTAGAGAGATGCGTGAATAGAATTCTCTTCGTTGTAATTTGTATTCAAAGGTTACTCATATTATGTTACAGATACAACAAATTTAACTACCATCTACAAGATTAATTTTTACCTTGTAAAGGAACGAGCATGGGCGATCCTGAAACTGTTACTGAGTAGTAACCACCATAGTTAATCAGTGCCGATCTGGAAGATGCGGAACCAGCTGGGGATCTTTTATTGTAGCAGTTTTGTTTGACGCCATGATTGTATGAAATTACTATGAGAAATGCATTTATAATATCACAGGTAAAAATTAAAGTGCTACACATATGCACTACTAAGTTCTTGTCAAGTGAACATAATGTAACTTAAAAATCAACATTATACATAAATAACAACTCAATTCAATTTCAACATAGATCTAACCTAGCCGTTTCCCTAATCCTAACATAACCATAGCTTTGAGTCTCAAGCATAATCAAATTAAAAGTTCATACTAGTCCTATAAAATGTTATAGAATACGAGTGTCATATGAATAAGGCTAGGTGTCGTTATTTATTAAGATACAAGCAAAAGAGACCGGGTTAACTGAATCAATTATCGAAAGTTGTGTGTCTCGGTGTCGTTTTAATGGCAAGACTGATTTTGAAAATGCTGAAACCAGCTATAAATTCGTGAAGCCGTTTGTGCAGTCAGAATCCTAGAATCTATGCTGATTAACTAAAGTCACTATTTATCGCGGACATCTTAAGGATCTCTCAGGTTCATCCTTACCGTAGCCTAACCCTCCCGCGCCCCAACCAACAACGTTATGGGGCTATTTTCATTTTATTCTATCGGTATCGTTGATAGCATGCCGTACAAGTTGCGAGTTCGCGGCTCTTATGCTCTAAAATTCCAGAATGACTTCGAAAAGGTTCTTTTTACTGATTTAGGTCTAATTTTCGGGAAGTAATAGATTTACATGTATTTTTCGGTAACATTGAAAATTTTGAATTAAGCAGTACAGTTATTTGAAACTTTTTTTACCTGTAAAGAAAATCCTACTTACAGATCAGTTAATCAAATCTGTTATATACTATCATCAATCATTTTGTGACTCAGGATTTTCACACCCTGGATTCCTGGTAATCTGCGAAATTTCACTTCAAAATTTATAAATTGGAGCTATAAGAGATTTCTACATTCAAGTTGGTTACTACTTTTTGTTTAGTAAGAATAGTTAGTATATCTTCATGATTACTATTTCATTATTAGCATTCAGTACAGATTGGAATTTGTAGAGAAATGACAAGTGTTAGTTGAGACATTTCTAATGACAACACACTGATGGTTACTAATAATGAAATTGAGAAAGCTCTATTAGCTACAAGCTATTGCATCGCCTTGATTCTACTTCGGTTTTTAACTATCATTTTGTAATGTGTCTGGCCTTCCGTTCACTTATTTTTTCGAATGTTCTCAGATCAAACTTTCATTCACTAAACTTACAGTTAACTATATCAAAGGAAATTTCTAAAATCTGTTATAATCTGATCAAATGCTTGTAGCGGTCACTTACACTATCCAATGATTTTGAATTTTAAAACAAAGGTTTATTTACGAAGGATATTCTTTTCTGTAAATTGTCAACAGGTTCTACATTTATAAATTCAAATTTGTTAGTAATCTCAAGTGAATAGTCAAGTTTATATCAGAAATATCTTTTAAATTAGATTACAGGATATGAATTTAGGATTATCAGTAAAGTAGTATTGTTAGTGTGAAATGATTAGTTCGCCATGTTAACTTCAATTGGTTTATTTGTCAGGTGACACTGTATGAGTAGATATTTATCTTTCATACGGTTCTTCCCCTTTTTAAGTTTTTATAAGGCAAACAGTGTCATTGACCACGGAATAAAGGCCATATTGTAACGGACTTATCCAGCTGTTATAGAACGAATTGTGACTTTAGTTTTAAAAACTCAGTTACGTAATGTTTTCGATGTTAGTTTTTAATTCTTCTTATCTGAGTTTTGTCTAGCTAGTCACTGTTTTTACTTGCATTTATCACTAAGTAATTTATGTTGTTTATTTTCTTAACTCTTTATCCATACTCTCTTCATTTTTAGTTCATCTAAAATTTTTTTAGAACTGACCTATAAAAAAGACAACAGTGTTGGTGATATTTTGATTCTTATACAATTGTTTTCTTCTAATCGATTTACATCTACATGTCAACCAACAATTTTTAAAAGTTTTTTGATGTAAAGTACGTATAACCGTTTTAATTTTAATAATTATAATTAATTCTAGGTTATATGCAAGTGATACAGAACAGTGATATAAAATGAATTTATATTATCGTGCTGCAATTGTTGTTCTTGCCTTTGTCGAGAAGAATATTCTTCGTTGAAATATTTTTGTTTTAATAAAATGGAAATTTTAAATTTTGTTTAAATATAGTCATATTCATGTTAGGGTGTGAAGTTACCTAATAGACAATAAGCAATAATCTAGTAATCTACAATTTCTATTGGTTATTTAACTGTTTACAGGATAGAGTAAAATAGTCTTTAATAGTTTTCGGGATAATTTTGTTAGTATGTAGATGAGCAACAGTGAAATGACAAGTATTTATTATTGCACTCTACTAAGGAAATTAATTCTTGCGATATTTGATATAGGAGTAGTGTAAAACATTTTACTCAGAAGCCAATATATGAAGCTTATAATTTCTTGTAAGTTCATTTAAGGAGCTGTGGCCTAGTGGCTAGAACGCTTTAACTTCAACTACTAGGTCACAGTTACGAGTTCTTTTCAACCTACTTTAGTGTAGCGAACCGGATAGTAATCCCAGATATCACATAAAAAGTGTTGTTAAAAGCCGAATACAAGAATCTTTATTCAGAATATGGCTAAAAAACAAGTTCAATTTCGGTACTGAAATTAACACAAGGTTTCCCCGATTTCAACAATTTCAATTACTTCCAAAATCATTAATAATTTTTGTAGAAGTGCTTTTCAATTTATTCTCCTTTTTATGAAGAAGTTCTGTAGAAATTAATTTGCTGGTTGTATTCGTTATGCATTAACTTCAACGAGAACTGTTTGATAAGATAAGCATTTTAAATTGTTTCTATCGGTTAACACCTCTTGTCAATTAAATCCCACTACTTATTTTTGGAGTACAGCTTATCAGAAGCATTATTCAACACACTCATCTCTAGCAGATCGTTTTCATTTAACTATATTTTGATTGAGCCGACAATACTTCATTAATTCATTTTAAATAAGCTGATAAATCATTCTGATTAATATGAATTGTGCTTTTTATTCAGCGAACAGATCTGGTTATAACATAGATAAATACCATTCAGTTTGAGTTTCATTTCCCAAGCTTTAGTTGGGTGTCGCCGTTTAGCTTTACATGATTAGATAAAGTACTTCAACCCTCACAATAGACATTTTTGTAAGCTGTTATCCTGCTGAATTTATGCATGTTATGTATACCAATAGTCATTATTTGTTTTATGATTTTGTTTTCATTCTTAACTATTCATTTGTTAATGTGTAGTTAGTAATTTTGTTTAATATTTAGTGTATAAATAATACAATGAATACTCCAATAAATATCAATGTATTTAATCAACTACTCAGCGGATAAATATGACATTTAGTAGCTGAGGCTATTTGCAACTTCACCGATGCACCTTACGTTTGCAGTAGTTGCGTTTTTAGCAATTTTTTCGATCACCTTCTGAGTGTGTTGTGTATTAAAGCGTAATTTCGTTAAATGTGTTATATCATACTCTAACTTTCACTATATATTTTTTACACGGGCATGTCGGAGCGCATATATATTAAAATCAAACTACTACAGGGTAACATCAGATGCTTGGAATAAAATCTTCCACGAAATTTGCACTATAATCTGTAACACTTACCAACTAGACGAAAGGATAATGACCAGTGGTACTGGGTTAGAGACTTAGTCGACATTGGAAATGTTAAAGATAACCTCAATCCTTTTAATTATAGTATTTTCAGTAAATAATTTGTGTAAAAATGATGTGCACAGTCAAGTGGTGATAATTTGTACATATTAATGTTATTTTTACTCGGAAGGAATTCTTTCCGATAGGGAACTCCTTTTCAGTATTTATTAATGTTCTTTCACTGAGATGAATTTTATCACCAGTCAGTAAACTTCACAATCACCATTAAATTATACTCGTCAACTTCAACAATCAATGTTAACAATTTCAGTCTTGTTTCGTAAAAACTAAAATCTATGAAAAGTTTTAAGTCTAATGACATGATATCAAAGTTCACTAGTCATACTCTTGCATGGAGTTGTGTTTCCATTTTTCAAAGATATTGATGATTGATTCTAGCTTACAATCAATTAATGAACAATAATAATAGTACGTGTGACATTCAGAAAAGTTGTACAATACTATAGTCTGATTATATGCAAACTTTATATCTAGTACATTTAATGCATGCTGATATAATGCAAAAACAAATGACTTAAATAATAACCATTGTAGTAATAAAAAATTATTAATTAAAAATATATAAAATTTAGAATGTATTCATCAGCTGTTCCAAGTAGCTACTTTTCTAAATGAATTAACGAATGTCTATGTTAATATCGTGTAGTATATATATATATATATATATATATATATATATATATATATATATATGAGCAATTAGTTCCATTACGTACAAACGGCACAATATATCAGCCTTAATAATAACTAAGGTTTTATTCACTGTTAATTACTTAGACGAAGGGACACATGAAATATAATGAATACATAAATCATCATAATAAAATGTTTTTCATTCTCCTCTTTTGACAACTTTCTGTTGATTGCGTATAGTTGCGTATACATATTGATGAGCCAATAGTTCCAGTAACATTGTAAATGTGTTTGACATGGAATATACGATATTAAGAAGATAGATATATAAAGCTGGCAATTGAAAGATTAAAAGTGTAAAACTAACAGAATTGTGTTTGTATGAATAATTTCAAAGATATGTTGTACAATTTACTTGTAATGATTACTATTAATTAAAGAACCAATGAAGGCTTGAGATTACTTTGCTAATCGATTTTCCCAGGTATAAAACTCTTCGTTTGTAGATATATTAGCTAATATGAAATAAATCATCAATTTTCCAGTTTTACGGTGACCACAGTATTATAATTATCGGTATGTCTCAACTGAAGATAAATGACTGTAAGGTACAACCTTCATTCAGCTTTAGTGGTTGATAATTACTTTATTTCTGACTTGGTTAATTCCACTCTTTCTGTTAATTGGAGTGAGTAAGGCGTTCAACATGCAACTGCATGGTCATATGTTTTAATCCCGCTTCATCTACATTAGATTAGGCAAGCAGGTAGTATCAATATACGTCACCATTTAAATGGATCTCAAAATCAAAACGAAAATCTGTACTTGGTCAGTGAATTACATTATCATGTTTCTGCTAGATAAATTCTGTTAGTCATCAATTGAGTTTGTTTCAACTCTTCAACTGTCATTCGAACCGAATAATTCATTCGAATGATTTCCACACAATAAAAATTCCTGATGGAATCAAAAATTTTCATAATCCAAATAGTATTTCTTGTTATACAAATTGATTCACCCTGTAAAGTCAGGTTTTATGTATAAATACAAAAATGCTTGAAATATTTATAAAATGTTTGGTTGATTCTTTGGTTTGTGTTGTTTCTATTTGCAGCCTAGGATTGTGTGAGCATCAGGTAGACGTTCAGGGACTGACTAGACACTTTCATTAACGTTCGTTACTATGATTTCGTGAGTACAATGTCATACCAATTAACTGGTCGTATGTGCCAATCATAACAGCCTTTTTGTTGACGCTATAACAAGAACTATAACTTTTTGAGGAAAGGGCATATCCTTACACAAGTACTTTCGAATTTGAGATTTGTTTACTTATTTAATCTTGTCCATAGCTTATACCATTAATATTTTTAATAATTGTGGCTTCGTTCTTTTTTCGATGTAAGGTTTATTATCAATAAATTTTTTAGTTTGTCAAGTTGTAATTGCTTTAATTTTTCATCCAAGGAGTGTACAAAATATCCTGTAAGTAACTTTATTCGAGGTGGATATTTCTCAGCTGTAGTATTATAGCGAAAGATAACTTAAGGGTTTATTGCATTTGTACTATTATAAATATTCTAATGAAAGTATGAAATCTATCATAGGCGGTAGGCCATGTACTATTTCATTAGGTTATCTTAGTTTGCTCATTAAATAACTTCTTTGATGATTTTATCAGGAGCGATTGAGGTATAAATCGGGTGATACTATCCAACTGTTCAGATGGTGGGTCAACTATTGGACTCTATTGTACCTTCAACTGACGTACTTCATGCGTAATGTGATTAGAAGTCTTTCGCACGTTCCTGTATTCATATGGTGAGCACATTACAAAAAGTATAGATAGGATGTTTTTTAAAGAAACTGTATGATACTTAATTTTGGTTGAGTCGAAAAGAAATCAGTTACTCATACTTATTAATTAATCTTTGCCTTATCCGACAGTTACGGTATTTGAATTACAATCGTTAGATGAATCGACTTTTTATCACATAAAGCATCTTCAAACTGAACCATAAACGCAAACCTCCTATTTTATGAAAATTTGTGTTTACTAATGACTAGCTCTTAGAAGAATTCTCGATTTTCCGGTGACAGTTCATGACATGATATTCACGTATATCTAAGTAGTGAACGATATCATGAAACGAATGAAGTTATAAATGTTTCTGTAAGACCTAAACCTTTGAAATGTATATTTCGGTTTTAGGAGTATCAAACTGTAACAAAAGAGCTATTGTTTTGAGTAGTTTATTTAACTGAATTCTGTTTGTAAATGTTTTTTCAAATCTAATTTAATAATTCAGACTTCTTTACAACAGTATTTAATGCATACAAATTGCCTAGTATAAACACTAGTCGTAAATTAATCCACGTAAGTTTGTAATTTTGTCATATCGTTACATGAAATTTTAATTATTAAGAAATATGGTGATCGGAAGAGTTTCATTCTCATTAATATGTATAAGTCCATGTATCGGTGTAATATTTAGTTATTTAGGCGATGAAAGCATTTTATGTAAATTCCAGCTGTTATCTACTGTTCAACATTATATATATATATATATATATATATATATATATATATATATATATATATATATATATTCTGGTAAACATAAACGATGTGCAAAGGTGTTTAGCAAAAAATACCATGATCATTGAGAAAATTTAACATAAATTCCTGGGCGTCACAACAAGTGTATTAGTAACAATGATCATTGTTTTCAAAGACTAACAATGTTCACTGCATGAAGTTTGAGTGTATTGAATTAAGTCGCTAGATAAAATGGGAAAAATTTTCAATAATTATGATGTGTCTAGTTTAGTAGGTTATACAAATTTATCATTTTATTAGTAACACAATGATTGCCACATTTATTTTACAAAAAAGATTAGAGCATACTCTTCATCACTAATTCGATCTTGACTTTTTCGACAAATACAAAAGCAACTACACTTTCGTGTACACTGATTATCAAGTAGTAATCAATATGATGTTACTTCGTCCTTAGTGCTGGTCACAGTCTACCAATCAAAAGGTGATATTAACTTAAGGCTAAATAACTTAACATCGCGTGTACAAAGTTATCATGTTACGTAAATTGAAGTATTTGGGAGAAATAGCCAAACCTGGTTCTCACTGTTGTTGCTAATTACCAGCAAAATGCATTTATAATCTTGGGATAGAGAAAAAATTTTACCTTGTAAGATTGTAGTCAGTATCATGAATTTGCAATCAGATATGTCTTGTTAGTGACTGTCAAATAGTTTTAAATGTAGGTCCAGGGAATCTTACTGATTGTCGGTAGCTATCTAACATATCAGTATCATTACGTACAAAATTTATAGAATGCATAATACTATGGTCAAAGTTAAATAGTTGTTGAATTGTGTTCTTCTTATGTTTATCAGATATACCTATTTAACTAGTTGTTATTTTACTCTACCTATTTTGTTTTACAATTCAATTTTTAATAAAAATAATGTGATCTATGAAGGATAAAAGTTTGAAACAGTTTTTAAGATGATTTTAGCAATGAATAAATGATGAAAAGTTTGCCTAGAGACGCACATATATTTAACACTTTTAATGAAAATGTAAATAGTAACGTAACATTAAGAGGAATACCAATAACGGTACTACAAATCACATTTACAAAATTCAACAAAAGATTAATTGTTTCCATTCTCTTGGGAGTAACATTTTCTTACTTCCAGTTGCTGCATTTAGCATATATATATATATATATATATATATATATATATATATATATATATATATATATATATAATGTTGTTAATGATGATCTACCTGTGAGTATATGTACGCAGTTGTATTATATGTAAGCATTTTGATTTTGGTTGAATACATAAATCTTGAACTTCTGTTTAATTCTGATTTCGGTTGTCATAAATTTATGATTAGGTTCATTATTTCCTTATTTCGGTTTTCTTAAAAAGGTTTAACAAAAGGACAATTGTTATATATACATATATATATATATATATATATATATATATATATATATATATATTAGTTTTAGGAATGCAATATGACAAGTTTTTCACCTTGCAAGAACATGGTACATGATCCGAAATATAAGAAACGGGATTACAAATAAACGGAAACGCTTGTTATTGTTGTAGATATTCTGTGAACAACCTTAATGTCACTTATCGCCTTTTCGTTATAATGTCTAAAATATTAATTAAATTGACGTTAGCTGAATGTTGATAAAGTACGACACTCACTTACTACTGGCGTCAAAATGTAGTAGTTTTGTTTGGATAGGGAACAGGCAATCAAAGTCAAAGGCATATATAAACTGTGAGATTTTTATGCTGTATCTCCGAAGCTTTGTGTATCGAAGATCAACGGAGTGGATACTCCCTTAGGGTAGACAAAATACTACACAAAAATAGGAAATTGATTGGTAATGATATAAATCTGCATCCTTTTAGATATTCGGAACATGTATTGCATGCGAAAGCCACCGTGACCAACAATACTTCAGAGTGGTCAAAACAAAGAAGAAACACTTGGTTACTGTTATCATTTTTATGGGTCATTACTATTTTCAAAGTAAATATTTGTCAAAACTTGTGTGGATAATACTTTAATATAATCTTTAATCTTATGAAAATTTAAACTTATTTCATAGGTATATTCTCTTTGACTAGATGGCTACGTTTTCATTGTAGATATTAAAAATTATTTCAGTGGCCTGATTGATCTACTAATATTGCGAAAATTGATAAAATCTCCGAATCGGTGATCATTTTGAAAATCATAGCTTTCAATCCTAACTGAAGACATATAAAGTGAATGAACCATAACTATAGTTTAATACAGGAACAAAGAATCGGGATACTTAAACTATTTTCTTTGAGTTTTCGAGTCAACCAGTCAGCGTTAGAAAACAACTGGTAACTGTTAGTTTAAACCGATTGTGACTGATATGGTAAGCAAGTATCAAACCTGGTAGGGAAGTTCCATTGGTTGATGAGTGATCTACAAATTGTGCATTTTCCAATCATTTCTGATTCAGCTACTTTCTTATGTCTACTTTGCGTATGAAAATGTTATTTTACTCGATAAAAGATATTCTTCTGACTAGTGGTTTCATCTCATAATTGCATAAGGAGGGGGGGGGGAGGATCACAGTGAATAATCACTGTCACTCGGTCACATCGCACTGTTGCATTTCGTATATCGATAAGTATTGAATTTATCATTTAACAATCTAAAAGTTGTTCATATTATCAAACCTTAAATAATAAGAACAACACAGCCATCAACAGTACACCACATCATTGCAAGAAATATGATACCTATGGAGTTAAGAGAAATGTATCTACTAGTAACCTTGAGTGATGATTGTAGTGTATGACAAATTGTCTGGAACTTAAAGTGGGATGTGATGAAATTTATTCACGAATAAGTCAAATGCTTATACAACACCTTACTGAATAACTAATAATAAAGCTATAATTGAGACAATTAATAGTTTTCAATTAAAACCAAGTCAGAAATTAGTAATGCATAATATATATTTAGGTAATTATCACTTACGGTAAGTTAACCCCTTCAAAAATGGTGTATGTAGATCAGTAGACGTATCGACACAGATCCAGTTTATTAGCCCAAAAAGAAGGGTCCAATCAGTTACTTGATCAAAAGTCAACCGAAAATACAGCCTATAAGAATGTAAGAACAAATTAAAATAACGAAACCTGCGAAGACGATCAGCCATAAACTAGACAATCAGAGAGAAATTACTTACAACTTGTGAGATAACTATAGAGCTCGCTTCCAAGTGAAATAAGAACTCTATTTGTCTAGAAAAATTCTTCGTACTTATAACATCCAACTCAGAGGAGCACTTAACTGACTTTTGAAAACTCTTCCTTATTATTTTGGTCGGTAGTTGGGCTAGAATTCTAGACTAAAATCACAATTCTTGCCAAGTCACCGAAATGATATTTCTAAGCTGCATTGAACAGTCAACTAGTGGTAATAATTCCTACAGATTTTGAAATTTACTAAATAAATATTTGTCATAAATTAAATGAATTAGTTGTCTATACGACTCTATTCATTAGCATTACTAATACTTCAGTATTATCGTCTTGAACTGTGAAACTGAGTGAACCGGTCTCCTAGAGACTACAAGTATGCTTTATTAAATAACACAAAACATAGTTGTGTTTCCTGCTGATTAACTCTAACCACTTAACACTTATCTATATTTATAATATGCTTTTAACTATAATCTTTCATTTCGAAATTATGCATTGAGTTGTATTGATAATATTTATTATCTGAAAAGTACATTATTAGTGCGGCATGGTAGAACACGTTCATTAACAAATGATTTGGTAAACCGATTTACTAGAAGTTTCATTTTAAAATTATAAATAGACATTGAAACTCTCATATGTTACACTTATAATTTATAAATGAACATACTTATGAAAACTCTTAGATCACCAGACAAGTTAATTTATCGACGAGAACGTAACTTGGGGTTTTATTATGAGGAAAATTGATTAAAAAAAAGCATAAATAATCCTTTTTAAGTGAACATAATATATTTGTTTACAACACGTAGGTTATCTGCTTTTACAGAGAATGGCTGAGTAAACATTTTCCTTTCATTCACTTATAAATAGTATTTCATACAAATAAAAATATAGAGAACATTGTTATCTGGAATGTAAAGGTATGGATGAAATATTAGTCTGTACACATGGATTTATGAATATAAACTCTAAACTATTTCACAGGTCAATATAATTGATAGTGTTGCATCAAGATTTGAATAATTAATTATCTATTTCAATTCATATGTATATAACTATCTTCAACTGTCGTCTGTAAATATATCCACTGTAGCATAGTTTAAGATACTGGAAATAAGGCGTATATTTAGTAAAAGCTAGAATTTAAAGTGAATTTTTGTATGAAAGTTACTCTACAATGGGCAATACTTGCTAAATAAACAGATAAGTGACTGAGTTATTGACAGAAACAGACTAGATGAATATTGAAACGTTGTGAAAAACCCAGACCTTAAAAGTTCATTATACAACACTAATACTGAACAGTATAACCTTTACATATCACTACCAAACCAAAGTATTGGTCAGTTTTTTTCATATAACTGGTTACTTTTAGATTTATCCTAATTGATTATACATTCAAACAAAATCATCCCTAAATTCCTAGTCACTATTATGTAGAACTTAGTAAATAACTAGAAAAAAATAATCAAAAGTACTAGATATTTTACACTTATTGGATATTGAAAACATAGGTTAGTTTTATTTCTTTATAAAATTAAGTTTATTATTAATATATTTTATCTAATTGAATTGAAGTGGTGTGTGAAGATTGATATTAAGTTTTAGTTAATTGGGTTCATCGCAGATTGATGTTGGGAGTTATCACCGGTGGATGATCGTCGTGATATATCTCAAACTAATCGAAGTGGGAATTAAAACATTGGATGCTGGTCCAGTGGTGCAGAGAGTTAGACATTCGCCAACCTGAAACTCTTAAAGCAGAATGTAAGGTGCGCACTGCTGAGGATTTCCATACAAGGACAAAGCTATTCAATTCTCCATGGTTTTTAATGGTACCTTGCAAAAATCAGTCTGTGAGCAATTCAATCAACTAATATTTTATATAATTTTAATTGTTTGCACTTTTAATAGACTGATATTCTACATTATTTTCTAAAAAAAATATTTATTCACAGACTACATATGATTTTACATTAAATAATAATGTTTTATTAGAGGGAGGTAGTTAGGTAGACAGGTATACAGGCATAGAGGCAGATAGCTATGATTCATTGCTATTTACCTTAAATCTATGCCTTTTCATTGTATTTACTTTTTTCTTTTCGATTTAGACTTTAGACGTTAATACTATGTAACGTTTTATTTTCATAAGAATACTGTCTGTATATACGATTGTTTTAATGTATGCATACTTGAATATGCTAAATTGTTTATATAGTAGAGTTATTTAGTGATATGATCATACCACTAATACTACTATTATTATCCTTTTAGTATTAATAATAGTACTAACAATAATAAATGTTTAACGAAATTACCAGACATAAACAATCCACATTCGACTGTACATGGCGTAATTAGTCTGTATTTTTTTTTTAATTTTTCTTCTAGATTCTATATTTTATGAAATGTTAGATTAACTAAAATATTTTGAAAATATTAGAATGACAATTTTTTTCTACGTGTAATTCATAATAATCTGGTAGACTATACTATTGAGTTATTTCATTTAAGTAGTTTGAGATCAATAATAATCATGAATATTGTTTACTATGAAGGAGTAATGTTGATAAATGTATTATTTAACAATAGTTCAATCCTGAATTGATTAAATAGAAAGAAAATGTTAATAAACCCTGCTTTATGTGCCCTTACTATTCGCGTATTCTTGAATTTACGCATATAATACTCATGGATACCTTAAAAATTGTTTAAATCCTCATATATTTTTTCTTGTTTTATAATGGGTTACACCGAGAAAGTAATCTTTGATCTAATAATTATACCAAAAGCATTCGAAGCAAAGTACAGATACGCAATTCACTCATTGATTTTCAGGTTTTACTGCGGATTTGACTAAGTTTAGAAATGATGACATTTAGATTTTGACTGATTTATGACATATTACGCTTGTAGGAAGAATTTAATGTACTATATTCAATATTCGATGGAATAATAATTTTATATTGCTACGAATATTTGATACAAAGCGGAAATAACTATCCAATGCGTTTTTCTGTTAAACCTAAAATCCTAATATATTTCTCAATCAGTGTATTTGAAAAGAACAGAAAGAAGGTATAGAAAATTACACAAATGCTTTGTATTGTGATCTTATACCAGAAAATAATCGATTAAAGATGAAATAATCAGTAGTATATACTCAAAGAGAGGTAAATCACATGAGGAACACTTGTAAACTTAGTCTGCATTTCTACTTATAGTAGTTTGTGCTCTGAAAATGCTTCATCTACTAAGTCATAATATTCAATTAGTACATGTGTGTGAATAGTAGCTACTTTCAAACAATCTGTCTTACTAATAATGAATTTGGTTGGTATTTTTTCAGTTTTACACTTACATAAGAGATTTTCACATAAGTAGTACTTGTCATAAGGCTGCGTCAATGAACTTTTGTTTAACAGAGCAGTCAGTTTTTAATTTAGCATAAAATTGAAGTTATTGCGTAATTTTATTTTACTATTTCGGGTTCTAAACAATGCTGGATAAAATCATAAAGTTCGTATCTTTGTCGGTATCAGTTATAAATACATACAATTCATTTGTTAATATAAAGTGATGTACACATAAGTTTGACTCTGCAATTAATTACAGTTAAGTCGTAATAACTCAAAATTAAATAACTTCATGGAAGAAAGAAACATAAAACTTATTCAAGATAAATATCTGATATTTTATAAAAGCACTTTTGTGTCTATCCCATGATCAAATATGAAATTATCCATTCCTCACCTGCTATTTATGACAGTTTAGGTAATTAAAAAGTGACTCCTTATTACCGTCATATAATTCACAGTTTGCAACAAATTCAAACATCACATCAACACAAGTCAGTTAACAGACGGTTATTCACAAATATTTCAATCAAATTTTAAAACCTCAACTCAGTCATCTTTGAATATTTGTTATGACGTCAAGTAAAGGCTGTTATGAATGATGCGTATGACCAAGTAGTTGATGTGAACTTGCGTGCACGAAGTAACAATACCAATCGACAATGAGAGTTTCTAGCTGGTCACTGCACGTCTGCCCAATGTCTACTTAATCCCAAGTAGGAAATAGGAGAACACAAGAATGATGAATCAACCAGACAGAATCCCATTACATTTCAGGCATTCCTTTATATATACGCAAAATCAGCCCACACACTCGGCCAAATAGGGATTTAACATTAATAGGAAACGAAGGAGACAGTGGTAGTGAATCGGGATAACTTGTAAACAACTAGTAACTGTAGTTCACAAATAAGAGACAATATACTAACAGTAAGTATACTAAACGGGAGGATAGGGTAAGACGAACGTAACAATCATAGGAATGAAATCTCAACATTACCTAGCACTAGAAAAATTACAGTAGTCTTCCAAAACATAGTTCTGAAAGTTTGTTACTCTTCTTTAGTCGTCCAACATAATATTCGTGCAAACATCATTTCCACTTCAGTTGTTTGGTAAATAACGTTCTCTTTCTGTGTTGTAATTGTTTGTTATGTATTTTACAATATAATTTATGAATTCATTCATCACTAGCTAAGTTGACGGACAAATCAAATACTATTTGTCCATTCAGTGAGTACAGAGTAGTACAATTTGTAATGGGCCAGTCCTAACAAGTGTAAATATTCTAATGAATAGAATTGACGAGAGAAAAATAAATTAACTTTTCAGTTAGTTATTAACACTTAATGAGTAATTAGTAAGGTTATTCTAGTAAATGGACTACTTTCCGTCATCATAATGTATGCCATACATACATCAGAAATATGAATTTTAAAACAAATCTCCAAGTAACTGAACCATTCGTCTGTACAGTATTTAATTTAAGAATTCGTCTTCTTGAGAATATAACTTCAGATTTCTACGACAGTCATTTTAATGCCACTGAAATATGAAAATCAAAGTAAATTTGAGAATGATAGAATGACGAAATGTGATGGTTTTTAATCGATTTCTGTTTTCATGTTTCTGAGTTACGTAGGAAACGTGAAAGCACTCAGTAATAAAACGTCCATATCTCTGGATTCTTCGTTATTTTCACAGTCAGAATCATGTTAATATTCACAATTATTAATGAAAAATAAACTTACACATTTTCATTATCTACATTAATCAAGTTACATTTCAATAACAGTTATCTTCAGATTTATTATAAATAGATTATTGGAGATAATCATGTTATTGAGATGAATCGAAGTGTTAGAGAATATCTTGATGTTTCAGTTAAATTAAATCAATTTGTGATAAGGTGTCACTGAATAAAGTTGATGATGACCATTAAATAGTTGTGACGTAAGATTTCTCTTCTAAGAGTTAATTTACTTCATTCCATCGCATAACATTATCATAAATATATTCAAGGAAATTTTTCTAACACGTGCTGTGAAGTGTTAACTAACTAGTAAAAACGTATGACATTTTTACTTCTAAACTAATGAAACATTTCTATATAATATTGCATACTATTACTAGTGAATTTCGAACATAGTCTAATTATACCAAAGTCTGTAATATAGTGCTATATCGAGGCATATATGTCAAAGGGAACTGATCAATTACAGTTTTGAATATAAATAATGATTAATTATGAACCATTAGTAATACCTCAGTAACAATCGCTATAGCATTTCTATTGATATTCAGCATTATACTAACCATAACTTTTTATAATGATTGTAAATCATTTCTATTTACCATTTATATCTTAGGTTAGGGTTTTTTTTGGCAAGGTTGATGTTTTACGGAAAAGCTCAGGACAGAGTTGGTGTGTCAGCAGCCTATGCTCCACAGGCATTGATTGGCGATTGATTGATATATATCTTAGGACTGTAACTTGAAGGTATTTGAGTCCGCCTGTTACTTTGATATTGACTGAAAATGATTAGTCTCTGTTGTTATGAATGTACCCTGACAGGAATACTTATATACAGCAGTAGTTCACAGGTATGACTTCAGTTAGATTGGTTTTGGAAAGTGGAAACTAGTATATTCACTTCGTTCTGTTTGAGACTAGCCACCTGAATGTACCTGCATCTCTGTGTTGATGTTCACACAAGACTCAGTTCATTTCATGTAAAAGCGCCATCGCACTCGTCATCAGATTCACCACTTGCCACAATCGAACTTATATCATTTCGTAATATTGATAAAACATTATCCTTCACAATGTCCGAGTTGTAGTAAATTCGATAGATTATAAAACTTTTTTCCTTGCACAACTAATTTGGTACATTACATTGTATTGTCGAATTCAACTCACATTATTTCCTCTGTTACATTTTTGTAAGAGTTAATTTATGTCGTTCTAATGTAATCAACTGAATGTAAGCAGCATATACAAATATTATATTGTAGTTTATTATAAATATTTCAAGTCTTATAATTACCACCCATAGTTTTAATCAGCAGACAAGAAGAGAACGAATATAGTGTTTGATGTTAACATTTTTTAAGAAATAGGTAACAAGTAATAAATAAGGCAGTACTTAATTTACTTTATATATATTGAATCAGGTTTTGCTGGTTAAACTAAATTTTTCTGGTCTATTGATACTTCTTAAGTGTGTATGGCATTATAAATGCAAAAAAATATAAATCAACTACTATTAACTAGTTACATGCTATTACCGAAATGGATTATTATGGATTAAGATTATTATGAATCATCATCAGGCTAACTCTTAGTTTTTTTGTTAAATCCATATATTTATGATTACAGAAGATTACCAAATTATCTTTTTCCCTCTTTGATCAATCTACTGAAGCAAATATAACTGAATATTTTAAATATAACAGTGTACACAAGTGAATAAGTGGTTTCTACAGACTAGTCTGAATTGGAGGTAGTTCCTATTACAGACTAATATCGGGTATAAAACTATTAAAAACCAGTTAGTACTGAAAATATGGACTAATGTATTGAAAACAAAAGGTTCTCGGTTATTGGATTTATCAAAAATCAACTGGTTTTTAAGTTGTATCCAACATAGGTTCTATGGTAATCGATTTAGCAATTTAAATACTAAAAGAAAACAATTCTTCAGAATTTTCTGGAATCTGTCGTGTAAGAGGTAGTTAATCACCGATGGAAATGGATAAAGTCGCGTAAGCGTATCAAAAATTGACTGAATTATAAGTATAAACCATTGAAAGCCGATTCAGTGGTCTGATGGTAAAGTGGTCATTGTGGAGCCACAAGGTCCTGGTCCGATCCCTCGTGGTGTCGCGGATGTGCACTGTTGGAAAGCCTCATATTAGTACGGAACAGCTATCCAGTACTTCCAGGTAAGTCGATGGTTGTATAATTCATACCAATTCGTGATATCAAGTGAATGAATTATGAATTTCTATTTTCGATAAAATGCTTGATTATATGGTATACCTTATTCCTTATTTAGTCATTTGTTTTCTCTGAATATGTCAACAAACGATGAAGAAATCTCTACTCCGTCAGATACGTATTCACAAAATTCAACTAGTAGAGCTTAGAGAGTTACCAATAAGTTCAATATCAGACTATCTACATAGGATTAAATTGTAATAACTGTTCTATCAATTTACTTAATTTTTATGTTAGAGAAGTTAAAATAAAGAAATTACATCCAAAAAGGAGGATTGTCCACTATCTGTTACATTATTATTGTTGATTTGATGGACACACTGTTCAGTCTCTAATAAAATTAATTTAATCTACTTACTATTAAATGATAGTCAGTGTATTTACTTATATGCTTGTATAAATGTACGTTTGTTTGTCACAATATATACACATATATGCGCCTATATATATTTATATGCTCTAGAAAATATAATACAATAATCCAGTTAAAGAACAGACTTTGTCTGATATAATGAGATTGGCTTTTTTATGAATTTATGTACAAGAGTATATATATATATATATATATATATATATATATATATATATATATAAGATTGATGACATGATTAAATGACATGACAACCCACTGTTCAATATATAAAAAATAATAAACGTATTATATAGAAGTGTCTTAAGAATGTTCACTTAATTTGATTGCAGAAAGTGATTAGTTGACTGTTGAATGTCCACTGAAAATCAACCAGTACTAAGTAAATTTTCCATGAAGTATGTAGTAAGTGAACTTGGATACTTATTTGTAAAAATGGATAGTATCAAGGTTGTTATATAGGGAGATTAAAGAAGAGTAACAAACTTTTAGAACTATACTTTCAAGACTATTGCAATTATTTTAGTTGTGGGTAACATAGGCTTTGAATTTGTATCATTATCACTTTACTCTTACCCTATCCTCCCGTTTAGTACATTCACTAATTTATATATCATCCCTTACTGTGAACTACAGTTAATAAGTTGCATACTGGTTACCCCTATTCACTGCCACAATCTCCTTTGTTTTGTATTAATGTAAAATTCCTAATTGCTTCGATGTGTGCTCTAATTTTGCGTATATATAAAGGAGTGTTTAAAATACCATATGATTCCGTCTAGTTGGTTTGTCTATCATGTGTTCTTCCTTCCGGCTTGGGGACTGGTAGTCTCAGGGCAGACGCATACAAGCACTGATTAGTAATTACCAAGGTCACACAATATATTTTGCATACATTGGGATTGGTCTGAACATACTGAATATGACAATTTTTCTATCAGTTAATGTTTGGAATGAAAAAGTGACCACTTTGCATGAGAAAATTACATCACCCAGTGTTTAGAAGTATCCCTTTTAAAATTGTACATGTATGTAAGGTGGTTTATTTTAAAGAAGGTTGGTTTTTTAAGTAAATGGGTAAAACGTTGTTATGAGATATTAAGCAATAAACCATAGATTTCATTCTGTTTAGCACTTTTAGGAAACTTTTACTCCAAGGTAGATTCAAACCCGGTTCAGGCAGTTTCACAGTCTGCTACCGTTACCACGAAACAGTAAGCAATCAGCATATTTAATACAGTTCTGTGGCGGTGGGGCGAGAATTAGTTTCAACCCGAATCGCTCAGTGATAATGATCGTAGACTATGAAACTTAATGATCCGAGATCGAATCCACCAGGTAGCGCAATTTACCTCAAAGATTACCAGTACATTATTCTGACGACTGCTAGGTAGTACGAAAGATCCAGCTTTTCCTGCTGACTACCACCAAAACAATTTTTCAACTCTACATAGTCGTAATGATGTCTAGTCACTCAGACTAGTGGCGTGACGAAACTAGATCGATATAAACTCGATAAGCAGTATAAAGGACTCAACAAATGTCATATCGGTCGCTACACAGTGATCGACCAAAGTAAAACTATAGTGCAATTTGAATTATGTACTATTAAGTGATTCAAGGTCAAATTAAGAATGAATTGAATCGATCTGCCTTTAGTAGTTATTCGATAGATAATGAAATTGAACGTAATATTTGGAATTTACTATCATGGACTGACTTTGGTTAGACAACCATTGTGAAGTAAAAAGAACTAAACAGATATTTGTCCTAGTATTTATTTTCATAACAAAGCACATTCACAATTCAACCAAGGTTCATGAACGGAATATCCAGTCCTCGAGAATAGGGCTTGAACCTTACTGATGCCATTGGCTGACGGTTGCACGATATTTCGAATTAAGTCAGAAATATAAATCACCGAGTAGCTTAATCAATGGTATAGAGGTGTGCAAACCTCAAGATCAATTCTAGTCAACTAGAATTAATATTTAAGTAAATAAAGAAAGTATGTTGTTATTAAAATACTAAATACCACTAAAAATAACATTCGTTGTACTTCTGGAGGTTAGTTACTTAAAATGCATTCTGTTAGAGAAGGTAGAAATCTTTAAATTGTAACAAGAACTAATAATCAATCGAATAAACCATAAAGAAATAAAACTTGAAACATCTTTAACGACTTTATTCACTGATACCATATCACAAATGGATTTAAACTAATTGAAACATCAAGATATTCTCTAACACTTCAGCTCTTTTCAACAACATGATTATCTCAAACAATCTATTTATAATAAATCTGAAGATAACTGTTATTGAAATGTAACTTGATTAATGTAGATAATGAAAATGTGTAAGTTTATTTTTCATTAATAATTGTGAATATTAACATGATTCTGACTGTGAAAATAACGAAGAATCCAGAGATATGGACGTTTTATTACTAATTATCTTCACGTATTCAACAATACTCAGAAACATGAGAATTGATAGTTCCGAGACTACTTTAACAATATATCAGATATTAAAATTGAGTAAATTTGATCTTTTATTCAAAAGTCTCTTTCCATCATCTTTTAAGATGTAACATTCTTGGCTGCTAAATACTAAGAAACTGTAAATCTGAAGTATTCAATGTTTTACTGATGCATGAATGTAGTTGATATGTCATTATGCAAGTTATACTATCAGGTTTTTAAAAGAATCTGTGGTTTATTACAGTTACTATGCTAACTCTTAACGTTTGAGCAGCCCAACAATTCGAAATAAGAACATTGAAGTAGTATAGGAATTAGTTGCTGTGGTAACGACTGATAACCCCTACAGCATGTACATATTTATCAGTTGACTGTTCAAGTTATACGACTAATGACAGTAGTGTACCAAAATTTGCACATAACTCACCATGTGACCTACAATTGTCGTTTGACTTATGCTATTTTTTCTTAGAATATCAGTCAAGTTAAGACTCATTGCATATGAAAATAAGTGGAGACCATAAACAAGTTTATTTATTATTGAAATGTTTTTATATGCCATATTATGTGAGCCTATTTTAAACAGCAACCAGCCTTGATGTTCTGTAAATCCAGTTTCTTAACTTTAAATCTTATTATTCATAATTTCCTCTCCAACTAGTGGTCCAAAATCTACTTATCCTTTTTATAGAATTCGAATAGATCTCATGAAATCAATCTTGTAGTACATCAATGTATAGAGTTGAATTGACGTCCCTCAAGGTATTTTCTATAAGTAGACTTTATCGCAAACATCATTTAGATGGAATAGTTATCTATTTCTCTCATCCTATTGGGTAAAACACTCAACTTTCGATTACTGCATTTTAGACTGAACTTCTCCTTACCTAGTTTAGTCTAGTCAAAATGTTAGTATCACTTGTTAGCTTACATAAATCAGTGCTTAGTTACTGCATATCATTTTGAGATGTATGCAAAAATTTACATCCATCAGTAAAATAGGTTTGTTCACTATGTTTTATACTTCTGATGTAAAACGTATAAATCTCTAAATGTTATACTTTCCCTTTAACATTAGATAATCTTTCTTTCGTAATTGTTTGCATACTACAAATATGCGCAATATACAATTGTTTTTCATATGTAATACAGTAAAATAATTTTATTTTTACACTTTCGATGAATGCTATTTTCACAGTAGAAAATAACTGTAAAGGTAAAAATCTATTCATAACTACTACTTCTCTTGATTTTTTTCTTTCTATTCTTCTACTCTTCGCTTAGAATACTTCATTTCTTCTATCAGACATATTGTGTTCTTACTAACGGAAAGTAACTGATCACTAATACAGTTGTATACATTAGCTACATGCACACATATATATATGCACACAAACGTACATTGTTGAAAGAAAACACAGCCTACTCCCCTTATCATTTTGCCTATTTGTCCAATATCACAGTTATAGACATTAAACAAATGTTAATTTTGTTGTTATTGAACATATTGTGAATAGGCATTAATTGTCTTCACGTTATAAAAAGTAGGAAATAAAGAAAGAGACTAAATAAGTATGTAAGTAATCTAAAATGCTTGTAGAATACTTTTTATGCTCTGTTTATTCTAGAAAAAAGATCTAGAAAACTAATGATAAGTATATTAATAATAACAATGTCACTAGGTCGACTTTCATAAAAAGAAATCACTATATAATTACTGTAGTCATGAGTAAATTAAGCATTTTCATGAGACAATTGATGCTAATGCACTTTTCTTAAAATCGCTCTTTCCGAATCAATTATTTAGATAACAATTAACATGAAATCAATCTCCTATGTTTCTACTGTCGAGTTCATTTGACCGTATAACATTAAACATAATGTGTAAATCAGTCAAAAAGTCACTTAAACTTACTAGATGTATATTAGTAAAGTTGTCGAATTAAATTAGACAACTTGGCACTATTTTTCAGGAAGTAAATTCCAAACAAAATTACTCGAAGTAGGCCAAGGTAGCTATGTGAAAATGTGCGCTCATGGTACAAAATTTCCCCAGGAGCATCATTTCTCGTAAGATTGCTAATATGACTTTCTGATGAATTATAACTTGTACAAAATCCAGCTTCAGTTGACTTTCCTCAACTAACTGTCTCATTACGTAATATTTTCGAAGTAATCACGTAATCGCAGATACGACTTTAATATGATTGATTATCTTCGTGAAAGTGCTTTTCTAAGCTAAAACCATACCAGTAAATTCAATTATTTATGTTTTACTTGCGACCTAACGCTTTATTACTGCAATTATGATACCAGGTAATGCGACATAGGATATCGAATTACAGACTGCTGAAAATAAAACTATAAAACTACCAAATAAACAATGACAGGAAAATCTAGCTCAGATTGCCTACACTGTTTCAATTGTTCGTTAAGTGTGTCGTGTCAGACGTTTTCTTTCAGTTTTACTACTACCAAGTGCTTGAGTGTTGGGTATCGGAATTAGATTTTCATTTTAACTGACTGTAGTTATCTGCCACTATCTGAAAGTGAAATTTTAGTTGAACCCAATATTTTAAATGTAAAATATAGTGAATATTAGGACTTCAAATGAAATTGTTAGTGAATATTGCCTTTTAATATGTAGAACTCGCTCAATAAATGAATGGAAAAATGACTTAAAGTGGTTGAGTACAACATTGATAGTCAAAACTGTAAACGTTAGGAAAATATTAAAGAATTCAATTTTGACTAAAAGAACAATCATGATGTCTTTAGTTCAGTCCAATTCAGTTCACTCGAGATATATTACATTTCGTAATAAATGTAATTGTAAAATATTTACAAACCATGCAAACAATAATAATAATAATCAGGTTATTTGTGCCCAGTCTTTCAAAATATGATTAAAACCCACATGGTACTGAACTTCTTTATTATTGTCATTACTAAAAGATGCGTTCCCAGTTACATTGTATACAGTTATCCAAAAATATGAATAAATTTCATAGAGTGAATCAAACACATGTTTCCATAGAAAAGTTCATGAATTTCATAATACGCAGAATCAATTTAAAACCAGTGACTTCATCAACACAAGAATAATTAAGGCATAGGGTTCTCACCATAATGTGATAGTCTTGGATTAAATTTAATGAAAACAGAGTATTATATGCTGTATCTTGTTCATTACTCACTTCATTCCAGAGACATTTCATCTTTTAGATTTATAAATTCCTAGTCATTAGTTTAGATGTTAGAGGACTGTTGCAAAGCTGTAATTTTAAACTCTAGAAAAAAGCCCTAAGCAAGAATGAAATAGTTATTTAGTATTCATTGATTTTCAATGGTTCTCTTGTTGAAGTCGATCTATGACAAAAATCAAACTTAATTTTCATCTTGGTTAGCTATGAAATGATTACATAATATGAAGCTACACTAATAATAACCTATTATAATATTTGTAATTCAATGTAAACTATTTCTTTTAACATAACAATACTTCCATCACTTTAATACTTGTTACGCTGTATGAATATTTTCTTTTACAGCTTTTTAGACAAAAGACAAAATTTTCAAATCATTTTATTGTATGACCTTATTTTATTGGTGGTAACTGATAATTGAATATTAACAAAATGTATCCTGAAGAGTATATACAGACTGAATAAACATTTTGTTTGAAAATTCAATACACAGTATATAAAATATTGTTTTACGAAGTCTTTAAGTATAGTAATAAATGTATGAATAATCACTAGGTTGAATAGAGAATTAAACAAGTAAGCTTTAATTAACACTTACTAGAATTTTATTCTATAGATTTTAGTAGTATAATGATGTTAATAAGCTTGAAAATAATATAAACAAAAACTATTTTATAATAAATTGATTCCAATCAACTCATTTAGTACAGTATACTATCGAGTATTATCATTGTAGGGTTTAATACATAGTGTGTAATTTAAATGGTTGTGCAATTGGATAACGGATTACTTTTACACTTTAACTAGTAAAATTTCTTACTCTCTGCAAGATACGAGAATTATGGATTTGACACTTGGGAAAGTCGCAAAAATGCATCGCTGAGATAGCCAATATTATAATAAGTCAAGGAAAATTTTAACCGTTTCCTAAAGTAATCACTCTTCTTCTAAAGCAATAATGTACATCCAACTTCCTTAATATATCACAATAAACAATATGCGACTTAAAAAGAAAACATTTGATCGTTCTTCTATTTCTATTGAAAGTATTATCTATTTTAATGAAGTATGACACTGATAGGTTTGTAGTTGATTTCTCGGAATCCTAGTAAGAATCACAGGAAGACTGTAACCCGATAATGTTTTTGTATGAGGATAGGACTATTTCAAAAAACTGACCTGGGTTAGTCAATTTATTTCACTTAGTTCAAAGACGTTATGTTGCTCAAATTATCAACTAGAAACAATTCCTTCTACTTTTGATTAATTCTCAAAAAATTGACTGCACGTGAAGAGAATCACTATTTTCTACGGGTTAACTAACTCAATAAAAATAAGCATGCCACTATTTGGTATGCAATCAAGCATTATTGCTTGATTTAACAACATATGGTGCACACATAACTCTTACGTTTCATTAAAGTCAGACAAGTAATTGCAGAGTGGCATACTTCCCCCTCGAACAAATATACTTTAACATCGAGACTACGAATAACGTTTCTATCCATGATCACAAGGATAACAGATCAAAATAGGTTGGCACTTTGGTATCAGAATCGCTAATTAATTTTAGACATCCTAACTGCTGTAGACACAATTTCGTACAGATAATCCCTGATCACTTGTAAAATCATTGTTTCCAGTGTTCAAATGTCCTAGCAATCGTTTCAAATATCTTAGTTCATAACTTAATCCATAAGATAACTCGTTTCCACTTATAAAAGGTGGTTCAGGGGCTGGGGATTGTGTGCAGGGAACAGTGAATCTAGGTTCCGTGTTACTTAGCATTTGTCAGCACGGCGTATCTGCAATCCCTGAGGGTTATCCCTGGGTTATCTAGTTGAACAGTTTGCAATATTTGTTACTAACAAGGTAAATGTTGATGGTGAGCGTCGAAAATCACAATACCTAAGTTCAGCATTTCTTAAAGTCTATCCAAAATCACTTTTAATCTAAACACAAAGTTAGTGTTGTCAATTCATTTAGACTAATGACCACATTATAACTCAGTCTATAGAATTCCATAAAAACTATACAGAACTTGATAAACATTAAATTAGCTACTACATAGTGATTAATCAATGTTTAGTATAAGATTTACAAAATGTCAGTTATCATTTTCTCATTGTCAATCAGTAACATTAATCTAAACATAAAAATTTCTTAATATTTTTTCTTGTATAAAACAATCATATTTATTTTTTGTTACTCAATATGCATTTTTTTTCTCTCTATCAATTATGTATAACATGATTTTTATGTGAATCAATTCCATTGTCACTATGAGGTTTTTTTAACTAAAATATAAAAAGAAGGAATAGAAAATCGTATGTAGTTAACAGGGTTCAATTAAATTTTCATTTAATCAATAAATGATTTTTGAAAATCTGCATAGAAATTATACAGACAAGGAAACAAAAAAAATAAAAAAAATCAATTTTCTCTAAATTGTTAGTTAATTTTTTTTACTGAAAAAATATATAAAATGAATAAATACAGCATTTTTTTAGAATTATTTAATACAAAAAAAAAATGAAATTTTATTGTTAAATGTCGATATTATGAATTTACTAAGTAGGAGCATTAAAAGTAGTATCGTGAAGTTGTAAAACAAAGCATATTGATCATTATGTTCGTTTATAGATGAAAAATAAACTTATTACTGTAGAATTGTAACTATGAAAATGATGAGTGAAATAAGTGAATAAAAGTTACTAAATAACCATTGACTAGCAAAATAATAAGTGAATCCTTCATTCATCAAGTTATGTCAACTTTATTTTAACCTAAATGAATTAGTATTCCAACCAATTTTGCTTAATTGAATCATTAGGACTGACAAACCTGTTTGTCATGACTATAGAGCAGTTAACATCTGGATGTAAGCAGTATAGGTAAGAGTATTTGAAATTACTTTTCTGAAAAATTACCAGTGAAAATCAACTTATTATTTCTCCGGTTGTTGTTAAGTTCTCTTTAATGAACCTACACTGAATAATTTTGGTACAACAGTTTGGACTGACTAAGATTGAAAATGTGAACTGTTAAATTCAAACTCGACTGTACATCATACTTACTTTGTGACAAGAATGTCATGAATTCGATCTAATATCAGACCAAGGGTACCCAATACTATCGCTTTTCTACATTAAAACACAATTATCACTATTACTATAGTAGGTTGTTTGTACAAAGTCATTTCACGTAATCAGTATATCATTAATCAGTGAATTTGTAATTTGGAATGTTCTTTGATCTATGTTATCTGAGTAAGTCATTTTGAAGACGAAATGTTGACGTGAATATTTAAAAACATTATATGTAATTATATATTTCAATGTTTGTAATAGTCTATAGCCACTTAGTTGTTTTCATTTAGGGCTCTTTTATTTACAGTATGTTGATAGATGAGAATAGGGATAAATTATAAGCTTTTAAAATCAGAAGGGTTCTCGAACAATAAACATCAAAAGTACTTTATTTCAAAATATTCAATTAATCTAAATATACAAGTGCCTTTTTATTACTAACCGTCGATATATAAAAATGTTGAGACCAAGTACTGTCTAAACCTCATAATTGTTTTTGGTACTCATTTGATCTTACCTTTCGTATATAGTTAGGAAATTTAGTAATATAATTCTTGTTTCTAAAGCTTTCTCTTCTTCTTTGACTACTACTACTAATACTACTATTAATGATAATACTAGTATTTTATCCGCTATGGAATGGTCAAAATATTGAACTGAGCAGACATAGATAAGACATCACCAAGCAATTAAATCTATAATTTGTGAACAGCAACACTGTGAAAGTGAAAATGTTTTGTCGTTTGGTCTACATATTCAATGTTACGTAATATTTGAGAAAAATACAAATATTTTTGTGTTTTTTATGTGTTAATTCGTTTCGACATGAATTTAAACATTCACTAATTAATGTATGTTAATCCGTGTAAGAATCAATTATTCGATTTCAATACTTTGATAGAAAAACAAGGCTTTTCAAGCTATTCAAGTGTCTGTTCAGGTTATATTATATCTATCGATTTCCAGAATATTGAGAACCACTGAGGAGTAACCAATATAATGTGGTTTAGCAATGAGTGAAATTAATCGATCAAGCTGTAACGTAGATCATAAATCTAAGTGATATCAGTAAACAATATTTACCGTACTAGCATAGTTTAGAGTAGTTTCTAAGGAGGTTAGTGGTAATCCGAATAGCTCACTGGTCAAAATCTTGACTCTGACCTTGAAAGATTTAGAGTTCGGATCCCAAAGTGATCGTCATTCTCAACGTACACCAAGTAGAACTAATTATTTTGTAAATACTATTTCATACTCCACTCATGAAATTACATTACACAGATTATCTTCATGTACCATTGTGTTCCCGTAATCTTTGCTCAATTGACCTCTGGCCGTTCAACCGACTGATCGCTTCAGTAACCGCTTATAGATTGCATCTATTTTAATGACTTTGTTGATCATAATATCATGGGATTTTATTGGTCCAGAATTTTGATATTTTTTTTCAATCAAAATGATTTCCATGAAAACAACTAGTCAAAGACATGATCTTCATAATAAACTGATTTTATATTGATAAAATAATCGCGTCTGTTTGGAACAAGTATTGGTGATATTACCCAGAATGTTATCAAAATTATCCACAGTTAAATCATCCGTTTTAGAGCACTAAGTATCACTTAAAATATCAACTTGTCCTACAAATCATTTTTATCATTTAACGATCGTATTCAGTAAGTGAAATTTCAGTGAGGAAAATAAATTAAGTGACTTAATATAATGATAAACTTTATTCTGAGGCTAGATGATTAACGGTGATTGAAAGGAAGCTTTGAATCTAGGTTTTCTATCAACGGATATTCTTCAACTTGGAGTACATGTTGTCTTAGAAAAATAATAAATATTTTATTTCATCAACTATTACTTTATTTCTAATGTGTAAAATTATTCATTAGAAAATACTAAAACGACAACTTTACTTGCATGTTTTCATTAAAAGACATTCGAACAATAAATTCAATACTTTTTTGAGGCATCGGTATTAGGTGAAAATGTTCGAGTCTACATAAAATTCAATGTAATGCACTAAATGATAACATTAAAAATTCAGAAAACTTATTGTTCCTTTATAGTACAAAAGTAGTTTGGCATCTACATTATGTGAAGAATTTTATTTTACACCATTTGTGTCTTCAATAAATCGAATGATATCTGTAAGGTTAGACAACTTTGTAAACCAGAGAACAATAAATAACTATTTTGTCCACATTTAGAATACCAACAACTTGTAGGTTTTACTTCTACCTGTAACCATTAGATTAATAAGATTTTATAGACAGTATACTTTTTCAACTTCGGTCAATTCACGCTATAAATTATATATTTCCGACTCTCTCTGAGGATTAAAATGTTTCTGATGAACATATCCTGAGAAGTCACTTTAAGTCGGGAAGTAAAAAATATTTAAATTGTAATCATTTCGCTAAAACTAACAGAAAATATTTCATACTTTTAAAGGCTTATTTCAATATGCCTTTCAATTCTTCTAATAGCACTCAATTTTATTCCCTTTGCTCACACCAGAGACTGACTATAGTTATACAACTGTTGAGAATCAGAAAGCATTGGTTAACTATTCCGTCCTTCTATAAGACACACATGTAGTACACATCCGCGTCCAACCATAGACTAAAGGCTGAAGCTTCCGATAACATAGTAAACGCCTAACTTTCCGATCATTTTATTAGCATTCGATGGTTTACATTACTAACAATCTAATCAAATCTTTTACTCATGGTTTTGTATATATACATATTATGTATAATCTAACCAATGTGTTATTTGATGTTACAATTAACTCACGTATATTGATTCCTTGAGTACTGAAATTAGGACACGCATATCCTAATATGTAATGAGAACAAGATACAATTACTCAGTGACTATCACTTAAGTAGACAATGTATTTTCTCTATGGAAAATTAAAACAACAATATCACTCCAATATTTTTTGAATTGAATCATTGATTTTATTGGTGTGAAGGGAAATTATCTTTCAAATCTATAAAGGTATCGTTAATTGACTTCATTGATGTTCATTAGCATTAATATGTATCTGACAAAAGTAATTTAATTGGAAAAATTTTTATTGACTAGTTTATTTATCGATTATCTCTTTCTTGAACTTCCAGTTACTAAAACATTGCTTGAGGTTATTCGTATCGATTTCAGTGTTCGCTAAATAAGCTGTATTCAGCCTGCAATACTGTTCATTTAGTGGGTGATTACTGAATACTGGATAGAAATTTTCAATAAAAAATTCATTCAAATCAGCTAAAGTTATTTGCAAGTGTACAATGTAAAAATGTCTATTTTAATGCCGCCCAACATGCCCGGATGACAATATGGGAATAGTGAAACTTAAAGCTTGAGATGTAATCTTTGTTAAGAATTGAACTCTAATACGCAGTGATCATCAGCTAAAATACTGAAAGCGTTAAATGTAATTCACTTAGTGAATGCTGGAAACGTTAAACATAAAGGACAGTTGTGTTTAACTGTTCCTTCAACAATGTTCAGTAACGATATATAAGCATCAAGGCAATTCTTTTTATAAAAGTATATTTTGGCCTAGAAAAACATTGAACGACATCAAGGAATACTGTCACTTCTTTTTGTTTCCTAACAAACATTGGGCCACTAGATATGTACTCCTTAAACCTGTGTGATACAATTTCGAATTACTTCAATCAATAAAAAAAATTCATAGTTTCGTCAATGGGTTGACCATTTTACATTAGTGCACTATTCATGACCTCAGAATCAATCACTCCGTGGTTTCCTCATATAACAGTATTGTTACGAAGACAGCTACATGAAATATTTGTTGGGTACGGTTTCTAGTTAATTTAATGGGCCAATTTTAATGAGTTTTATTACCATCCTTCCTATAGGTTGATCATATGTTACAATAGAAAATTTCCCAACTATAGATCCTCATTTTCAATACTCAGATGAAAAGATATACTATCGAGGTAGAACATATGGATTTCAAACTTCCCACTGAGCATATTAAATTAAATCACAGATTTCAAATTCTGTGGTTCACCTTTCTGATTTCAGTCTACTCACAATATAATGTGCTTTCTGTCTAACTCACGGCAGGTCTACACACTATCATATATGGCTCATACGGTGAAAATGAATGAGACTTACATGAATAAATGAAATGATTAAAAAGGTACTTCACATTATCAACTGATATATACTGGACAACCATTGAAAACTGAGGAAGCACTAAGTTTTAAATTGTGACTTCATAGTGAGTACGGATTTACAACCGTACATAAAATTCAACTCAGGGGTAATATGCCTTATACGGTTGCTCCACAGAATACAGGGGTCCATATATTTCTCAGTGTTAACAGATTTGCTGATATAACTTAACTCTCATCAAATACCACCTGGTGAGTGAATTTCACAATTTAATAATGACTAACTTCTTGTCGGAATTTCTGTGATGAATGTTAAACGTGTATTCTAAATGTAAAAACATGTTACTACTGCTGAAGTAAAGTCGTTAAGATAAGTACTTAGTGTTTAACCAAAAGAAAAAACAGCAAACAGTGGTGAAATGTACTCTCTTTCTTTCTTTTCCCCCTCCTCTCCATTGTACACACGCATTACAAAACCTCGATTATCCTAAAAGAAGAAGAACATTTAAAATGACACTTACCCAAAGTCTAAAAACAATCATTCAGTTTATTTCCAATCCAGTTAATAAATTCAATAATAATAAACATAGTCTTAATTATAATCTTGTTTGTCAATCTTGGACTTCTTATATGTAAATGTAATGTTGAAACCTAATTTCATCAATTCAATTTAACATGTTTCGTTGAATTTTCATGTATGTGTGTGTGTGTGGTGTACAATTCATTGTTTGTATATCCTAATTTAAAAAAAATTCTGATGAATTTTTAACTAGGTTTTTTCATTTGATTGTTTTTTGTCCAAAATTTGTTTAAATTAGATCTAAATAAAAGACTGATTACTTGATTTTCTGTCTCATACTCTCACACGTATTTTTACTATACTCTACTTCTTCTTTATTCTTTCATTCTTAGTTTACAAGCAATAGACATGAATAACCTCAATAGTTATTAATGTCTGATCACATTCTTCAAGGAGTATTATGCAAACTTGTTAAAACTTGACAATAATAGTCATTATTTCTGGTTATTTTTTTTTCGTCAAAATCACTCCTATATTGTTTTTCTCACCTGTATACAATTGTCTGTAATTAGAATTATTTGACAGAATTATTGCCAAAAGAATAATATTTCAGTGAATGATAAAAAATTTCCCTCTTCCCATTCCACCCTCCCAACACACACGCATAAACTCATTTTATCAAAGAAATAGCGAAATATTATAGTCATTCAATTAAGCATGATTCTATTGTCGTTGTTATTAAATCTTGGTTCGAGTTAGTTGGCAACAATCATCAAAAAATCTATCTTGATGTTGTTTAAGAAGGTGCTGATCTATTTGTTTTTTTGCTTTATTAAATAATTTAGTCCTTACACTAGGGATCGACACTAGCTGAAAGGTTACTGAAAACCAGGGAGCATTCATCAAGTCTTTCGTCTTAGTTGGCAACTCGTAAACGGTACATATTTGGGATTTTACCATAGGATCGGACCCCTAACCTTCAAACCTCAAAAAAAAAACTTTTAAACTTCAACTCACTAAGCTGGTATCAAATAGTTTATATTTCTATCTATAGGTACCTCGCAAAACTAAATAGTAACATCCAATCGACCTAAATGGATAACTACCTAACACCCAACGTAAGTGAATTAAATTGCTTTCGTCCTCCCACTAGAACTTTGAGAATTACTTTCCCGAATCCGATTCCAGTAATCATGTTTACAGCAAGCTTCAGTTGCTTGATTAATAATTGTCTTGTGTTTAAAAGGACTATACAATGAATTTAAATCTTTATTTGCACATTGGCACGAAGATGTGGTTATATTTCTTCGACTGGCTTCAGAAAACGTGTAAAATATGCGTCCTGATTTTCACTTCTAACACATGCCTTAAATGTAAAAATAATCACTGTACTCATAATTTTTTTAATCATCATCATTATTATCATTGTCTGTGCGTTTGTTTGTGGATGTGTATGTTTATAGTGAAGTCAGCAGTTTGTTAAATAACATCAACAAGTAGCTTTGATAATTTAAGCAAAGCCATTATAGTGACATGTATCAATAAATATTCTGAAGTATACTGAATACAATTTTCATTACGAACTTAAACTAGTTGGTAGACTAATACAGAGATTCACTGGTTAGTTGTATTTAAACCACAGAGTTAACATGTATTGATCTGTATTTTATACACCTATTGTATTATTAACCTTAAATCTCTTAATATAATGAATCCTAACTATTTAATCAACAGGATTACAAACTTAGATGGATTAAAACAATTCGATTAAGATTCTTTAAAATTTAACAGAATTATGTCGGTTATAGTTCTCCTTTACTGTCAACGTCCATACCAATGATAAATTCTAATCGAGTGATGGTAACTTTCGAGACTTAATCACTAATTTAATCTTCTTCTGAGCACACGGATATTAAAGACAAGACCACTAAACAGAATGGTTCTATTTAACAAAATAACACTCGTATACAATTCTTAACAACATGTTTAGATGTTGTCAACGATTGAATGATATCAACTTTATAGGTCATGCACTCTCTAATAAATTAGGATCTAACTAATAAACTCATTGTATCGATAACTCAATAATGAGTGCATATTCATTTCTATTTATCTGATAGATAATATTTTCACTTTGAATTATTAAGAATGAATTGAAGAGAAAATTGATTATTGAATGCCTAGATCATTAAATACCTACTGATTATTCATTAATTTTTTTATTTATTATTTTACATGGAATAATCACAAGCACACATTAGAATGAAGTATTTATAGGTTCATTTATAAAAAGTTACCTGAATCTGTCGTTTACTTTAGTAAAATTACCTGTTAACAGACAGCTGTCATAGTTTAATATTTTACATTTTTGAAGAAAGTATACAATTAATCTGTTCTTTTTTCTATCTCTCTCCTTTATAGTGATTGTTAATAACTTTAAAATTTCTATGAAAAAAAAACTTACATTTACTGATAACTAACAAAATGTTCATACATATACATACATAAATATGCCTAAACTACAAGTGATTGACAGTAATTCACTCATAAATGAATGAAGATAATTAGTTTTATCTTTGACTGTACAAGTATGCATGTTACTGTGTAGACAGTGTTGTATACGCAAATGTGATATAATGATTTATAGTGATGCATAATCTAAATTTTAGAAACAGACAATAATATTCAATACACTTGATTACAAAACATAATGTTTCTATCTAGTATAATCAGTTGAGTAGGTAGTGATATAATTTTAAATTTTTTTAGTTAATTTTAAATAATATTTGTCCCCCCCCCCTTTTGATAGATTCACTGGTACAGTTACCTTCAACGTAATTGAGGAATCGTAATTTAAGCATTTAAGTCTCTCTGAGATTATGGTATCAACGTTTTATCGGTATGCAAATAGCTTGATGATGGTGGTTAAATATAGTGCAATCTTATGAGCTCAGACTACTCACAGCATTTTCACTGTTCCGTATATGCGTAGTATTCAGGATTTCTAGTCATTTCCCGTTTATTTAAGCGGCGAATTCTAAATATTGGAGAGTAATTTTCTTAAACATTGTCATTTCAAGAGGCCAAAGTTTTCCTAAAATAACTACTATAAATATATCGGTGTAATGAAGAGCATATCGAGAGGAAAGACACTAATATAATAAAAGTTAAAAACTGATATGAAATGTTTGACGAAAGTTGTATCATGCAACACATTCATAAAGCAAATAGGAAAGTGAACATTGAAAGTGCTGCGAATAGCCTCAGTCACCACGTGAAGTGTTTAAATTTAGAATTCTTCCAAACTAATACATAAAAACTAAATAGAGTTTATGATATGACTATTTAGAGATCATCTAGTTAGAACTAAGAAAAAAAGTTTACATTACTTACAACAGACAACGTAAATAGCCTGCACTTTACTTTTGTAAATGGTATTTCCCTTATGCATTGTTTTGTTTATTTAAACGTCATTTACCGGTAATTTGATTTACGTGATCTATTTGTGATGATGTCAATATCATTCGAGATTACCAAGCACTGTAAGTACTGATATACTTTTAACACAACTATATTTTTTCCTTTATTTGCATAATTAAGCATACTTATTAGAACCGACATTTAAAACTGTAATCGAATCCAGAATACTATTTCGTCTAATTTGCGACAAGTCAGCGGTATATACAGCTATGTACATATATCTCTACTGAAACTGATGAATTTCAGTAACATGCAAATCAACTAATTTTAAAACTCATATTTCAGTCACGGGCATATGACTAACAATTTTTGTATGCCCCATTACTTAGAAGTGTAGAATTGGGTATCTAATGAAAAAGAAGGTATATAAAGTAAAGAAACTGACGGTCTTTAGGAGTAAGTTAGTGGTTCCGATTTTTCAAACACCGTAAAATACGAACTAAGTGAATAACCATTTTCCATTATACAATTATTTCATGGTATTTTTCACTTCTTTGAAGTTCAGTGGGTCTGTGAACGTTTCCGTTGTTACATTGTGCTATTTCATAACGGTTTTCATCGTTTATTCATGCATTTATCCACTCAGTTGAAAGAAAAATGATTCCGATTGACAAGTAAAGTAGTGAAAAAAACAAGGAAATATAGAATATAAAGTTTTGCATCATTAATTAGTTTCGTGCAGATAAATCTTGAAGATCAGAAAGCAACAGACAAATATTTCATGCTATGTGACTCTATAGAGATACAAACTACTGTATGACATCTCAGTGTTATATAGGTTAGGTATTCGCCTCGATGCTCAAAAACTGTGGGTTCTGTTCCCGGAGGAGTTTATTAACTGACGTAAAAACGTATGATTTATATTGCTTTATTATCTAAAATAAATATCAGACAATATTGTTTCTATCATTATTTAATCAGGTATTACAATAGTATGTGATTTATGTAAGAATACATGATATTAGATCAATTATTGTTAGTGGGATATGGATAAACACAAGAAATGACAGGCTGACAGAAATCTCTAGTTAATTGAATAATTTGAATAATAATAATAAGTGCTTGAAATCATTTTGTAGTACACGGAGTTGACTCTAGTAGTAATCAATGCAGATTAAAGTATATCAATCAAGAAGTTTATTGTGACAAGTAAACTAAATGACGTTACAACATTTCTGTATGTTTTTTTTAAATTTATGATTAAAATATTTGACTAAAACAACTATTTACGGGTTAAAACTGAAGTGAAACACGAATCTTCAAGTGGTTTCTGATTAGTGAAACCTGTCTTATCTGGGAGCGTCAACAAATTTATAGACACTGGTATATGGGGATCGCAATCGATATTGAGATCCTGGACTCACTTCCAAAGTACTAACGCGTTATTTACCGAGCTTCTAAGTTCAGGTAGGACAAAATACTTCTCCTTGATTAAGCATTTGGTTAAAATCTATGTATTTTAAACGCGTTGAAACATTTATCTCAGGATGCACATTTGCAAACAAAGATTGATCAAGAACTAATCCCAAAGATCAGCAACGCAATAATGTAAACCCTTACTAATAATACTCATAGCCAGTGGTTAACGTTTCTTGTAGTATAGGTTTACATTATGAGTTTTCATTTCTAAATAAAATTGCAAACAATTTGCAAGCTTTAATACGATTGTGTTATTGTTTATGGTATTAAGTGTCTGAAGTCAATCGGTTGTGCTGTAATCTAGGACTCGTATTTCATCCTCGTCCGGACTCACTGGCTCGATATACCGGTAAATTATTGTTCATGTTTGCGTCAGGATTTTAAACCAGTAATATGGTACGGTATCAGAAGAGATTTTGAGTTAAAATCACGACTGACCTGTTCTCTAGATATGATATTTACGTCTATCTGTTGTTTTTATCCAATACCCAATTAAACGGTTTTAATTATTTCTTTGGGAGTGTCACAATACCGTATAAACTTTTATTTAATGACAGGCTTTGTACACTATATAAATATATATATATATATATATATATATATATATATATATGATGAAAGGTGGCATTATCAATAAGCTTTAGATCACGATGTATTCACCCACTTGATTTTGATAAGTACTTACATTATCACAATAACGTTTGTTATGATGTCAGGTCGTTATATATAGTTTGCATAGACATTAATCTTCTGCTAGTTGTCAATCGTCAACACAAGGTACTTGTAATATCGATGGAATCGGTACTAACTGTGGTACTCGAACCCACATTATCCATTTACATTTTTAAAGACAAACTATAGAATCACATGATAGGAACCCAATTTACCTGCAATCAACCCTAAATACTAGATTTTACTAACTGTTCGATGAAAAATGAAAATAATTTTTGCGGTCTTTCTTATTTTTCTTCTCTGTTAAGTAACAGTAATGTTCAAACGAGTAAGTTGTACAAACACATGTTTTACAGCAACACGTCCATCTTAAAGCATTACACACTAAAGTGATAGATTATCTCTTTCAAACACTAAGCAGTTCATACCAACAATAATTTTTATAGTTATATTTATTTCATAGAATTTCTATGTCGATAGATATTTGTTATCACAACACATAAATGTGAGATTGCAGTTTGAAAAAAAACAATGGCATTAGCAGTTAAAACAGCATAGAAGCCAATCGAAATGAGTGAATTAACATAGTATTAGAGTTACAAAGGTGATAAACACAAATGATGCTTTGTCATTTCCCTGTCCTGAAATAAACATTACCTTTAAATAGACTGAAGAAAAGAAAATCAAGAACAATGAAACATTCAGTTTTTCGTAAAAAACATAGACGTATTGTTTAACAGTTTTTTTGTCAAATGCTACATGTTTATTTACTATCTTTTATAATCTAAATGTTAGTAGTTACTGTCATGAGATAAGTTGCAGTATTCGTTCAGTAGCATAATATATTATATAAATATTCATTAAATGCTATATATTTGAAACTATATGTGTATGATATATGTGATGGTTTTTTTTAGAAAATGATACTTCTTCTGATTTGCAGCAATGTTTTCCAATCACATACATTCACCCTCTTTTTCTCTCATAAGGGTGAAACACTATGACAACGAAAAATGGAAACATGAAAGCAAAATTATCAATAAGAAAATGAAATGTATTGGAGATTAGCATTTGTTTCTACACACTCCATTTCATTTTCGGAATTGTTTACGGTTTTCCACTTATTACTTTCATTCTTCTACCTACTAAGTAAATTATTGTCAAAAGGTCTATATATTCCTGACCAATCTCACTAATTATCCCTAATCTATCTATCTATTGTTGGCATAGAATTACTATGATCGTTTTCATTGGAAGGAAATAAAAATGATTTGTTAACCATATGATCAACTTTTGTAGTCACTGTAACCTGTATGACCGACAAATTGCGTTATGTGAAGATGTTTTTTACTTGTTTTCTTTTTTATTTATTTCCTTGTTAATTACTAAATTACATCAATAAACAAGGGAAAAGAGTTTGTCTGTATATATAACCGAAACCTGACAGTATATGATGTGCATACTTTATATATATATATATATATATATATATATATAAAGTAAGAAGAATAAATGCTTACAGTCAGTCTTCATTATAAACCAAATTCAGTTGAATACTTATTGAAAGCTAAAAGCATTAGAGGTTTATTTCATTATAATGTGGCATTCTTCAAAAATGGGAATCTTATCTATCTTTAAATACTTAATCCAGCACTTTAAAACCCCTTAACTAGTGTTTAATGCTTTTGGTGGAAAATTGTTGCATCTCACACATAGTTTTAAGTTATTTTCTAAACCATTTTAAACCATAATTTAAATCACATTCAATTATAAATGATTAAATGTTCAACATTTTATAGTTGTTCGCATAATATGATCATCGTAAAATACTCATAAAATTCAGTCAGATTTTATGACAAATATAACCGATGAATTCGTCATTATGTAGTTATTAATTTAGACGGTATCAAATTTTTATTGCTTGTATTAATTTCTTACATGATGATGAATTCTGTGGTTACATTCTTACATAAGAGAAACTTAGAATGACATAATATGAAATTTGTAGTTGACGTTTATTACACAGTAGCTGATTTCTAGTTTCTTGACATCTTGTTGTCATTAGTACTCTCAAAGGTTATACGATCTGTGATGTATATACATATGCAACTGTAATATTTTATCCCCTAACTTTATTTGTATTGTTGCATGAGCTTCAATCCATCTTGATGATCTTGAACATATCTATTCCCGTTTGATTTTTAGACATAAATATATTAAATTTCTATTTTATAGTTTCAGTTACAAAATATTACACCTGATAAGAGACTAACACAATAAAATTAATTTATATTATTCTGCACAAATGTCTATTTCTATCTTGCTTAAATCAAGATATTCACGATGAATATTTGAACTTGAAGTTAATTTTCACCATAGGTTAGCTGATGTTCGCTGAATCCTAGAATCCGATACCATGGTAGTAAATAGTGTTGTTTGATATCCTTCGGTTTTCCAGTATTATCAACCTTTAACGGAAACCATTAAATATCCAATGAACAACTGGATAAAATTTCCTATACATGGTCTCTTTGTATTAACTTTAGGAGAGCAAAAATAAAGAACTGGACTGAATAAAGTGAATTAGTTCTATTTCGCTAGGTTCTCATCAGCTACTGTTAACAATCTATAATACTATTAAATGTAAATTATGTCCAGAGCAGAGCATACTAATTAAAAATCAGTAGGTATAACTACAGTGGACCGAAGATTCAAGTAAAATTAAATCATGTTACTGATAAATGTAATTTGAAAGTGAGGATTCTAGAACATTAAATCAATAGTAAAGAAGTATACAGCTTCGAAATCCATTAGTTACGTAATGGAATGGCTGAACAAAAATTATCTGAAATTGGAAGTAACATGAGTTAAGATCACTTGAATAAAAACAAAATTATGAAATTGGAAGAATCTAAATCTTGCTATCCAAATTAGCGAAATATCACTAAGGTAAGGAGAGATTTACCACTATTTTTTTTTGAATGTATAAGTCTAATTTGAGAAGTGTGATTGGAATCGCTCTAAAGAATTCAGGAAGATTAGACTCTGCTTATTTATTAATCCCTCTAAATGATCTGAGGGTACCACTCAAATGTCCTGTGTCAAAGAGATATCATGCAGTAGTGATATTTAAAGTCTTTAACCTGCTTGATTAAATAGCTCTAGGAATCTAGCACATTCCCATTTCTTTCTGTTCTGTCAGCATAATTGCTGCGTGTACATTTATATACCCACTTGTAGGTAACATGAAAGAGGTACCTAATGATCTTTGATGTTATTTTATGCACGGTGATAAGTTTAGCGACAGTATGAGTTTTAATTAACGAGTGTTTTGATTTTTTCATTAATTGTCCGTGGAATATCATTATCTTTAAATAGAAATTGATGAAATCAAGCTTTAGCTCAGAGTAGTTTGTTGTGATTTTCTATCATACCTTTATTGACATATTTATTATAAATTTCTGTTGATATGAATTCCTTAAAAAACACTTCTTAGCATTTATTAGTTCTTTTCCAAGGTTATTAATGCTGTATAGTTCACCCGTTTTTTGAAATAGTAACTTTACCGGTATTTTTTGCAACTGATTGAACATGAGCTACTGAAGTTCAGCTACACTTCTTTTCATGTATTCTTAGTAAAAACTGTTGATAAACGGAATTTCGTGCAAACTGTTTTTGATTTCCTAGACATTAATGAGTTCTGATAGTGACTTTCAACTATTTACATGTTTCAATGGATATACCAACTGAGATAATTACACAACACTTTCTACTTACAAGTTGAACATTAACTCTCTCAATAGGGATCGTATTTAACTTCTTGGTATTATCATTATCGAGTTGTCCAAGTATCGATGACATTTATTAGCCTAATTTTAGGCTAAAACTTTAGCTTCTTAATTTTTCTTGACCATTTATTATTGATAAATCGACATTAGTTCGAAGAAAGAGGTGAAAATATGCAAAAAACAAATGAGAAAACCATATTCTATTCGTGTGTGATCACATTGATCATAAGATGGGAAAATAAAATAAAAATTTTCTTTGTTTATTTCAAGTGAATCAATTAGCCGTTTTATTCTTTTTACAACATTTTTTGAATGTACACTTGAAAGAAAAAAATTCATTGAAATTATTTTTCTTTAGTACTTTTTTTTCTAGCAGAACAATTAATTCTTGTTGTAGATGTTTTTCCACGGGGAAAAATTTTTTTTGGAATGTTTACATATGATGAATAGCATGATTTGAATAGACTTTAATAAGCATATGATAAGTAAAACTGAAATAAAAGTAGTTAGATAATTTGCAACTAAAGTTGAATAAAAACTACGACAATGTGAATAATTTGTAAAACCAAGTCACTTCAATGTAAAAGTATATTATCTATGTATGCAATTACTTATTAACCAGGTAATCGATGTCGGTTGGCAAGATGTTAATATTTTAGTCTCATAGGAGGTCAGCCATCACTTGAATAATACAGTGGTAACGCCACAGACAGTAGAACTTGATAACAGGTATTCAAAATGCTAGACCTAGGTATAGTGTAAGTTGGTGCTCTTTAACACGGTGTATTTGATGCTTTTTTGTTGATGTAATGGATGCTAACTAATTTCACACTATGAAACGTTGTAATTGATCACCAGTATTTCTGAGATATTTTCAATGAATGATCACTCAGTATTACAAAACATCATACTTGTCTAATTCTTTGGGATGATCTCATTCATTTAAAAAATTTTCAGCGTAGTGAATGGCCTGATCGACGGAGAATGGGGTACATTATGTTTTGATACCAAGTGCTTGAAGAAAAGCACCAGATGGTCTAGCATTTAAGTTTTGTTCTAGTTGTAACTGGTGAGTAACGCGTGTTTAAAACGATAGGAGAACTGACTTTGATGAAGAAATGATTTTTAGTTTGCCCTTTCAGACATGATTTCAATCAATAATGACACTTACTAGCAAGAACGACAACTAAGTCGGAGGTATTTTGTCAAATACCGCTAAACATCCAACTTAAAAATGTAGTACATGCAATATATGGCCGGCTGGACTCGCGACCATACTTCAGCTTAATGGATAAAACTTGATAATCATTGAGGACTACTCTAATGAGATATTAGCCATTTGCCAATATAAATACATATAGTGTGGATCCACGGCAAAAACGAGTAGACTGCTATTTCAGTAACGTCTATGGATACTTCAGTAATATTACATTCTCCTCAAGACTATTTGATTCGGGGTTCGTTTATGGGTAAAATCATGAATTAGCACTACACTGCATACCTAATCAAGCGATTGCTTTACTAAAACATTTAGATCATATTGTAAGAAGGATGTATTCGTACAACTGTTGGAGATTCAGTCATCAGTTAATTCAGTCAATATTATATGAAAAAGGTGTTTTCAAATTAAATTTACTTCAACAGACTAAGTTTTTATAAGTTCAAGTATCTCGATACTGCTAAGTAAAATGTTGTACATTTTTGAGAAATACATTATAACTTTTTATATTAGATTATCGATTATGGAATGTACTATGTTATTTCCTATCACCAACATGCACTGTTTTATAGCATAGGGTTATATGGATTGATATATAAAGACTAAGCACAACATCTGTACATGATATATGCAGATAGTAAGAAACCACTATACATAATTTGTTGAGAAGTGATAGTAAAATATTTTCATCCATCCCATTCATATTTAATCGAGAATGACAATATCCACAGTATGAATTACTCATCAGTCGTATTCATTGATAATACAACAATAGAACAAAGTAAAAATAGTCAGAAATGTAATTTATTTGAAGGTTCATGACTTACTATAAAAAGTCAAAAGTTATGAATTTGATTCCTGGTAGGATCATGGATGTGTATAGATTAGGACTTTTATGCTTGGACATGACAGCTATCCAGTGTTCACTGATTATCTAACTAAAGTTAACTTCAAATTAATCACGATAAGTTCTAGATTCAGGTAATGTTAAGAGTTGTTAAAGTTAAAAATGATTGATTAGTGATGAGTTTGATTAAACGTCAATAATTTACATGTATACAATCTTGATATACATAATGTGAATACTGACTGAGTGTATATTATTTGTTACTTTCATTTAGCTGTTTATAAACTTTGTAAAAATACTCATTAAAAATAACTTTTGTATACGATACAAGCTTACGTAGATTAAGGATTTCTTTGGAAATTGGAAAAATACAATAATGCAATCAAATAAATCATTTTAATTTCAAAAAATACTACGTTAAAGGGTTTTTGACTTAGTGATCAGAGGAGATAACACTTCAGTTACTAAGTTAAAATTGTAGTGAGAACATGAAGAATGGGTATCAAATAATACACAACAAACGAATCTTAACTAGATGTATTTTTGACTCAATTTCTGCTTACTATCCAATATGCTGTTAAGCTGTAGTTAAACATATAAACCAATATACATCAACTAAACGGTCTGATCCAACCATTACTGTATAATTATTGTTATAAAGTACATATAGGTTGTGGGTTCGAATTCCGGTATGATTATAAATATATTCTTTTATGCAATTTCATATTAGAGCTACAGAAATCTTTATTTCTATTTAGTTTTCAGCTACTGTTTAACTAAAGTCAGTCATTATTGCAGAATGACAAAGTATTCTAAATTCTATGTAACAGCAAATAAAAAAGAAGTAAAAGTTATAAGCAGTTCTTATCAAATTATTTTTATTGTTGCATTTTTGACTATTCTCTATGTCATTTGTACAGAAATGTTTCTAGAAAAAGAGAGAGAGTACAGAGAAGATAAACAAACGCAATTTTCCCTCCTCCCTCCCGATTGTTAAAAAGTCATGCAAATGACTTGAGCAAACATAAATTTAACGACATTGCTGACAGTAACAACCGGCAAACAATACCGCAATGAAATCCGACAAACATTGCAAAAATGTTGAATGAATAAAAACTTCTCATATACATACTCTCTCTCTCATTCAATTTTAATATGATATGACTTTCATATGATTACATTGTAAATTATACAGTAATTTATAAAGAGAGATAATGAAAGGTAATACAATATTGCTTTATCTATTACTAATAAAATACTAATAATTATTATGACAGATAGAGTGTATTTTCAAGAATGTAAAATGATACCTCTTTTTTAATTGTAATAAAAAGTTGTGTCATTATTCAAAGTTGACAAATAAACGTTTAAAGTTGTAATAGTAACACCTAAATTTAACATTATATGGGTGCAACTGATGAGTTTACGGTAAAGTGAAACCAAACATAATTGGATTTCACGACAAATCACTATTGAATATTAATCAATCAGTTTCAGTCATCAGTGAAGTCAATTAAGTAAGCACTGAATTGCATCAAATTGTTAGATAATGTAATTATGAATGTATCTACAGATGTTTATCATTCAAGATGTGCTTTATAATTATAATAATGTTTTAATAGGGTTTCAATCAGAGCTTGAAATTGGGTGACAGGTGTATAAAAATTAACCCAGTTTTTAAACAGATATTTTTGCAGACTGTCGTCAAGTGGTTTATCATTGATGAATTGTAAAGATTGGACATATGCCTTATTCTATTATGGAAATTCCAGAGTTGAAATTCTAGTTGAAATATGTTACTACTGAAAGAAAGACTGTATAAAGAGTTGATTGATATCTTGCCGTGATTATTTCCAGGTGATAATTACCTACAAATCTGACCAACTGACGTAACGCAACCCACACTAATGAACTTAGGCAGAATAACTGGTCACATGTGGGGCATTTTTTATAACAAAGTAATACACTTATATGCAAAACATTTTACACAAAACAAATTGAGTTAAAGTTTACTTCAAACATTAATTACTGTCAGATATTGTTTCCGTAAGTCATTCGTGGACTGGTAGTATAATGAAATGGTTATCGGGCTTACTTATTGCTCGCCATATCAAAATGAATAACCACTGAACTGAAATTAATTGATCTGTACAATCTATCATTTAGTACCAATCATGATAACTGTCTAACTTCTTACATGACTGAACTCTAGTGGTAATAACTTTGTAATCACCTCATGAACTAAAGGTGAACGGTTCAACCCTCAACAGAATCGTGTATGCACATATCTAAGAAATATCATTTTAAGAGTGAAACAATAATCCAGTGTTTAATTTTCAACAGTTTAAGTTTCTTTGAACAGTCAATACAATCAACATGTATGCAATTGACAGCAATTGGTCAATTATTTGTTGGTTTCTCTTTAAGGTCGTTTTTATAGTTCTTAATAGTAAACAACAATAAAATTTAAAAGTTTTATTTTGTTATGTAGTGGATCTATTAACTAAATGCATCTGAATCATACAAGTGGTGTTCTTCGAATAGTTTTTTTTTCCAAAACATGCACATTTAATGGGTCAATCAGTGAAAGAATTTATTGAAAATAAATAAAAATAATCACTAATAACTATTTTTAAGTAAAATTCTTGATGTTTCAATGACGAATGTCGTTAGCAAATTCAGTTGTGAGTTAGATATCAGTGACAATATTTCATGGTGGTCATGTGATATAACGGCTTTACTAGAGCTGAAAATGTGAAATATTAGATGCCCGCTTATCTCTCCGAAAGTATCACAATAACCAGAGAGCCAACATCTGAAATAAAAAAAGAAATAACAGACAGTTTTCATTGCTATGAAATGCTATTTCATAAAACTACAACTCTATGATGAAAATTTAATAATTCGGTATACTTCTAATCTGTTTCATAGTTATGAAGTGAACTGGTATTTCATTATCCCGTAAGTTCTCTGATATATATTATACATCGTAGCTTCTCTTCAAAAACACATGGTGGTGTGTTAGTAACAAACAACTCTTAAAATGCTACCTAATCCAAGAACAAAGTGAAGAAATCGAACCTAGATTCCGAAATGAGTGAATTTAAAGAAGAGTGAAATTTGAAATCAGCATATTTGAATGGATTATGTATGAATATAAAAACACATATAAAAAAGAATCGTAATGAAGTATTTAAGCTTTACAAACAATGAACTAGTTAATCGACACTCTAATTTTAGACAAATATGTCGCTGCAATTTTAAAATTTCACTTACGTTTGTCAACAAAATCTATAGTACACAGTTATGTCACTTCAAGTTGAAAAAAATATTGACCGAGTTAACTTCGTTGATATTTTCTAAAACGAACTAATTTACTGAAATAATGTGGTGTTGATACTTCTCACGATACTTACCAGCTACTAGCTTGTTGTATACTTGGTTACGAGCCAAACATTAATTGCCGGAAATGATGATAACACCTAGTTAGCTAGATTAAACTTAGTAGTGTTAATAAAACTTGAAACTTTATGTCCGAGTGTCAAATCTCCTAAATATTAAGCCACAGCTCTATCATCAGTCTAACTTCAGGGTTTCGAATAATGGTTTAGTTTTCTTTTTGAGTCAAACTGAAACCTAACCTTATAAATTTTATTATATGCACACTGCTGATCAAGCCTAGTCGATGAGAAACCCTCAACATATTGTAGTCATAATTAGCAATCATTAATAATGTGTACCTGATATTTTGATCAAGCCGATACTTATATTGGACATCAGTCCCGGCTCGAATAGCCTAGTGGTAACCGACACAGACTGTAGGGTAAAGTGATAACATTTCGAATACCACAATGAGTGTCGATTTCCTGAATAATGTTAGGATACTTTCTTGAAATTTGCTTACTGACAAGATTTTAAGGTCAAGGAGAGTTTTCAGCAGCCTATCTTTGATCAATTTACGGTCACTCAGAATAATTTTCACATTATAACTTATTCGATACAATTCATTCAGCACTAGAAAGAATTAAACGAACATCACATTAATCACTATTCAGTGATCAATCAATGTGGTTGTTTTACCATAGAGCTATTGGATCATGATCTATAATTTCTACTATATTTCTCAATGAACTATTCAATTCAATATGAATAACAATCAGTGTTATGCTTAGACCTCCAGTGTTTATTTCGACTGAACTTACCATTCAATTTATGACGTTCTAACTAGATTTTTGAAAATTCATCTTGAAATTAATTGATTTATGTAGTGTAAAAAAGTGTTTGTAAGTATAGTTCATAAGTCTTCATTTCAACTATTTTGTTAAATAAAAAAGTTGATCAAAAATGTATTTCACACATTTTCATATTACTTTTCTCACTTATATTATCAATAATTCACTTCACAGTAAGTGAAAAAAAATTTCTTTTGATATAATTGTATTGTATTTTTCGGCATTTTGCATATTATGTAGATATGCTTTATATTCTTGTCCTTTACGAGGTCAAATGTTATTGATCAGTTCATTTTTGTTTATTCCATTACTTATTTCATTTTTTTTTGTATTCACTATGTTACACACACTTACACTCTCCTCCAACTCATTGTACTCAACCTCTCTCTATAAAAAGTAGACACAGTGATATACATTAGTTATTAATATGATTTAGTTTGATTACTCGTTTTATTTGTAGACCATCAATAGTGTTCAATGTTTTCTGTATGTCTAATCAATAGTTTTTTTTTATGATATACATACGCTAATATAACGCAAACACTAGAAAAACGCTATTCTCATTACTTATCACTATTTCGTATTGTAAAATCTCATAAGGATGACGTTTATTGAATGTTTTCTAAAGTTTTCATAGTTGATCTACTGAATAACGTCTATCTGATTTATACATAATGTATGGATCATATGAGTGTGGATGTGTAAATGTTGGAATAAATTTTCAATGTGGAGAAATCTTTATCCAAATTTATAGATGGCATAATGTTTTTTTTTTCTGTGAAGATTTATTTAGAGAAGTGAATAAATATCAAATTTAGGGGTTTCTGTACTTCGGTTGTAAATGTTACGTGAACGTATTTGTGTTAGGGGGTGGAGGGGGGGAGTAAATATACAACTTGGTAACTAATCACTTACATGATTATTTAAATTAAACAATAAAAATAGTTCACCAAACAGTAGACAAGTTATAACTAACTTAAGTGAAGTTATCTATTTGTAATAAAAGTATCATTGTGTTGTCCCTATTCAAAACTTAGTATCGAACGGTACACATTCATTTCCACATAGATCATTTATCCAAAGGGCTTCAAACAATTTCTCTTATTAGTATATTTTTATTAAGAAAACAATAGTGTAAATTCACTTATTTTGTGCTTACATTAGATTGGATCGATCAATTTACTCTGTAAGTTTCAAATTGCATAAATTCAAAGGACAGAAGAGAGAATTAGTAATTGTCTGTGCATATTCCACTACTGCTGAAACTAAAAGAACATGTTTTCAACAATGTAACTGTATCTCATTTATTTGAAAGTAAAATAATGTAGAGATTTAAAATCCTTGGACACAATGCCCAGATAAAGGATTTTTTGCTTTTACGCTTTGTTGTACAACTATTTAAAATAGAATTATGCATCCATAAAGACAGTTGTCACTTTCAACCATTTGACATGATAACTCCAGATCCAAAGAGTTCATTATATAATTGATTTTTCTCCTCATGACAGTTACACTTCGTATACTGCTTCCTAACCAAGCCCTGTTCAGCTAGTTAAAATTTAAATGTTACATAACCTATGACATTTGTCCTTCATTTAGAAACACTTATTCCTTTGGTCTTCTCAATTTTCTGTTTTGAGATTTCATACATTTAACTTACAGTTTCTTGTTAATTCTACCACATCTATTTCTTTTATTATTCCATATCTATGTTACAGACTTACATTTACTTAATGCCTCTTTGATGTAAAGTATTCTTTATAATCACTATTATTATTGTTTATAGGCTGCAAGCAATTGGAAAAAAACTATGAGATGAATGAATTCATACTATTCTACTGTAATTATTGTTCTTTGTTTATTAAAAAGACTTTATACCACGTGGTGTAAATAATTCACTTAAACCATTGAATTAAACAACAATGGCCTAGATGTTCTTGTGTATGCTGATAGATCTTATAATTTGGGTTTTACTCTTTCTAAGATTAAAATTGCATATGTTTTACACAAAGTATCTAGTTCAGTAATATTTATTACTTTTTAATTGAAGTGTATTGAATTTTCCTGTTGATTTACCATAGACTGAAGTTAATCAACGCTGGGAAACATGTACATCCGGCTGACTAGTCCCGAATAGGACTAAACGTCAGTCCTGGATTCCACTTGCTCATCACACTCCAACTTAAATAATTATTACTATCGTTATTTTGAATACCATAAATTTTGTCATGGTGACGAATTCACCACACTGATTATTTAGGATTGCAATTTAATTCTGTATAACGTACAATCAAACTGTAATTGTTCACAGGATAAGAAAAAAACTTGTATAAGTCAACATGAATCACGAGTTTTGTACTACTTCATCTGCCACAACTACTTTGTCTTTGCATATTAAATAAAATGAATAGATTTCAATATATCCAACTCTTATTTTGTCATAGAATAGACACAAAGTAAAGCATATCAACAACTGCAGTGATTCCATTTCAGTTTTACAGTGCTTAGCAACGCGATGATCCATAAACCATTAGTGATAAAGTCTCCAGTACACACACACCTGTCGTTTATTCATCCTTTCAGCACAAAAAATATAAAACAGGATGGTTAATTGAATTATTAGTATCACTAAAAACTAAGCGTCCTAAACATTTGGAATATGTATTGATTTATAAAAAATATAAGAGGACAACTCAAAAATTCGCAAAAGTATATGCATTCTGCTTAATGTCGAGAATTATCAGCTCACTTACTAAAGTTGGATCATGTTTGGCAAGTGAAATTCAGAACATACAGTTTACCCTGTTTGGGACTCATCATTTTCATGAACCTGGGTCATGGTACCTTTAGTTATGTTGAGATTACAAGTCAGCATTTCCAGCTGACGAACAGGAAAAAACATGTATTTAATTTCACTTACCAATTATAACTTGCAACTATTCACTATACCGTGGAGTCCTGCTATGAATAAATTAGTGGCAACAGAAATTGATTATTTACATCACTTAAAATATAATCTCTTACAAAACGATACTTCATTCACTTGGTATTTTTAATGTTTCATTTCTGTTTATTTTAATTTATGTTGTATCCAAATACACGAAGTGAGAAATCAAGTTTACATAATGAAATGACGTCGTTAACTAGCGAACCACTGGAAACTGCGAATCACTAGATAGCCTTTTCTTTGTTTTGAGCTCATCAGCTGTGAGCATTAACCATAACAGAACCTAATACAGCACATCCCTGAAAGAGAGCTAACTTAAGAACAGTAACTTTAAATCAATCAGTAACCATTTTCTACTTCAGACTGTTCATGGTAGTTCGAGTTTTCATCGAATGCCATCGACGGTACCTTTATGAGTCTGTGGTAGTTGCTTTCAAAGATGAGTTACAACACTAAATTCACCTAATATCATCAGTAGTATTGAGAATGTAGAAGTATGCATATCAAGATAATAGAATGTTTACTACTGAGTTTATGTTAGTTAATATCAGAATAATACTCCCATATCAACTTTATTTCATGTGACTTATTATTACTGATGTTGAATCAGTTTTAAACAGAAGTTGACACCATATATTTCCTAAAAGAAGTGAAATTATCTTCAGATGTCTTCAATATTTGAATTTTTTATTGAATGTGATTACGAGGAAAATTTTTCATGATTCTTCAGATCGTGCAGTGTCCACTGAGCAAAATCTGTAAACACAGAAATGAACAACATAACCATACACACACAGAAATAAACAGTTACATAATCAAAGGTCAGCTGAACAGAGTATTTAATGAGAATTTCACGACACATGATGATAATGTTCTACAGCTCATCCCATAAATATAATTGCTCCTAACGATTGTTCGACCAGTTATCGATAGAAAAAGTGCCATAACTGAGTTAGAGTAGTCATTTTGTAAGTATATATTTACCTTGAGTGATACAAATATAGAAATGTAGAAAGTGATCCTAAGTAGTTGCATTATTTACTTGGAGATTACAAACTACTTACACTCACATCTCAGTCATTATGTGAGCCTGAAGTGACAAGTGATGTAGCCTATCTTTTTGATCTAACATAGAGAATGTTGAGTAATTACAAAAATATCACAAATCATTCTAACCAGGTGCTCATAATCGCCAAGTGTGTTAACAAAATAGTCGTGAATTAATACATTGAAAGATGCAGAGAATCCAATACTCCCCTAAGCAAAAATGTAGTATTTTTAGTAATGATGTATTAATATTTTCTTAAAATCATGCACAAAATCACATTTTATTGTTCACTGAAATAATAATCTTCACGAAGACTATCAAGTTGGATTGACTGTCAAGAGGAATCTAGGACAGGATTTTCGTCCCGTTTGTGACTCGTTAAGTGGAATTACCTCCATCCAAGTGTTGATGTACACCTGGACTCGAATTTAGTTAGTTTCGTGTCAAACACCACGCGCGTCCTACATTTCACTTGACAGTCACAAACCAACTTAAATGATACTTGTTATGTATCGTTACATCGTGGAAATTCTCTCAAGATGGATGCATAGCGACAGAGGCTAACCAGGTTTTGTCTTTGACAAATCAACGGGAACATCCATAACTAACTATATTTGCGTAAATGACTAATTAGAATATTCCAAATATCTCCACATTCATTTTGAATGAACTAAGATAATGAGACTAAACAATCTCTACAAATTTATTCAGCATTCATCTCTTACTGTTGATAAAATATATGAAATGAATTTTTAAGAGGAAGTTGAAATATCATATCATCGATTGATCTGAGTTCGAAAACATGTTCTCAGATTCTCAGAAGCTGTAATAAGATGTTACCAGTAGAGTTTACTTGTGTTGGGTATATATCATCTACCCATTAGTAGAAATGGAAGTGGTTACTGAATATAATGAATTGATTGATGTGGAAATTGTAAACTGATAAATGCTGGATTAATGGTTTAAACGCTAAGTGTTGTGACACGTGGTTTTGATTTTTTATCAACCACAAAATCTCTTTCGTCAATTGTTATATCGTCTAGGTTGACCGCTTGATTTGGCTCCTAAGCTTGATACGACCGCCTGGCTAAAACTACATTTCAACGTGAACACGAATGAGAAGACAGGATATACGGTTAACGAATACTTTACTGTAAGGTTCAATTATGTACAGAGATCTAGGGTATTTATAGTATCATAAATGTCCTTTGGTTTCTAGAGATTTCTGTGTCTTACCAAACACAGTAGTAGTAAGATAACTGTCCAATCAAAAACATATCATGTAACTTCTCATTGTCTAGACGTTTCTGATAAAAAAACTATCTACAATGTTTTTTAATGATTTTTACGTCATCTTAAGCTTGTTTTAAAGGGCTTTCTGGATCTACCCAACAACTCTCTTTTTTTAAAAAATAAGACTTCTTCTTCGGATTCACTTGCAGCTTGATAACTGGTTTTTTAATGCGTTTCGACTTTCTTGGTATCCAGTGATTATGAGTGTGCGTCGAAGTTATTGTCGTTGGACTATCTGCAATTAACTCCAGTGGTAGCCTTACTCGTTTGTTTACTTTGTTCAGCGTCATTTTATCTCTGTGTAGCTGACTGACGTGTCTGATCCACGTTCCAAATGCTCCACACACTCTGTACAAAACATTTACTTTTCTTTTTTTAGTGATTCCAGTTTCCCAACGATTGGTTCCAAGGTATGACTTGATGACTACTTTATCACATACGTTAAAACTCCGGATTGTCTTATTTTGACTGTAAACATCCGCTCATTTACGTGACAACAAGACGTCGAATATAGGCCGGATGCGTCTTTCGAGCATAGCCTCAGTCGGGGACTTTCCCTCTGGAACGATAGGGTTGGAAGTGGTTCTATAAAATGTCAGGAATTTAGTAATTACCTGGCTTGACCCCTCTTCTTCCCCCCACTTCATTAATGATTTCTTAAATGTGTTCACAAAGCTCCCTGCTTATCTATTTGATTGAGGGTGCTATGGTGGGGAGCGTACATTTGTAATTTCAATAATTCTGCAGATGTGCTTAAGTAATTCTGAAATGAATTGTAAGCCGTTGACAGTCACCAAAGTCTCCGGAACCCCAAAATAGCTAAACAATCCAGGTAACTTGTTTATTGTCTGATTGGCTTTGACATTTATCATAGCATAGACTTGCGGCCATTTTATGAGTGCATCTACGATAACAAAAATGATTTTCCCTCATACTGATCCTGCAAAATCTCTATGCAATCTTACCCAAGGACTATTAGGCTTTTTCCATTACTGTGGTTCACACTTCTTTTAACTTTTTGCTGCTTGAAGGCACGAAGAACAATTGCGGCATCTGGTTTCAATGTCTTAGTCCATGGTAGGCCAGTAGGCATAGCTTTGAGCTAATGATTTCATCTTGTTGATACCGAGAAGAACGTTGTGGAATTGTTTCAAGACCTTTTAACGTAATGTTTTCGGAACAACAATTTTATCGCCGAACATACTGCATGAATCAACAATCATGAGTGAGTCCCACCTACGGATCTATTATAGCATTTTTCCTTGAAACGACGATTCGGCCACTTGGTAAGAAGATAATCCCTAACCTCTCGTAATGTCTTGTTATCTTCTGTAGCTTCTTTGATGGCTTTAAAAGTAAGAAGTCTACCATCACCTGCGTCTTCTAATACTCGGCGTACTTCATTTTCTGTCTCAACTGCTGCCACCAAGATATCTTCTGCATTATTCACTTGAAGACCAACAAGTCTAAACAAAGAGTCAGCTTGTCCAAAATCAGTAGTAGGTTGGTACTTAATTTTGAAGTCATAACCCAATAATGTGGTTCCCCATCGTTGCAGTCTGTTTGCAGTCTATACTGGAATCCCTTTCTTTGACCAAAATGTGGCTAGCAACGGTTTGTGGTCAGTTAGAGGCGTGAACTGGTGTTCGAATATTATCTTGTGAAACTTTTTTAAAGCAAAGATAATTAACAATGCTTTCTTCTCGATCTGACTGTAATAACGTTCTGCTGCAGTTAGAGAACTAGCTGCATGCGAAATCACTCACTCTAATCCATTAAGCATGATGTGAGAAATAATTACTGCAATGCCGTCGTTTGAAGAGTCTGATACTATTACAATAAATAAAGATGGGTTGTAATGGGTCAGCAACAGATCTGAGACTAGTAGTTTCTTTATCTTCTTAAAAGCAATTTGGCAACTTTCAGATCAATCCCACTCTACATTCTTTGCCAGAAGATTATTTAATGGGGCACGTGGACGATGAAGGTCAAGGATAAAAGCTCCATAATGGTTAAGTAGTCTCAAAACGGATCGTAGTGTTGGAATATCTGTCTGTCTTGGCATAGTTTTCACTGCTTGGGTTTTCTCTGGATCTGGTCTTCTCCCGTGTTTGTCAATTATAAACCCGAAGTAGCGTACACTCTACATACAAAAGTTGCATTTGTCAGCACGGTGCTAGAATTCGTATTCGGCTATTCACGACAGCACTTGGTCGAGCTTTTTTTCTAAGTCCATTCTATCTAAGCCCATAGTTATTGTGCCATCCAGGTAAGCTGAAGAATCAGGAAGGTCTTGTAGCATAGTATTCATTACCTGCTGAAATATGAATGAGGCCGTCTTGACTCCGAAAGGTAGTCGGTTATATCGGAATAGGCCTTTGTGAGTGTTTGTGGCAAGCAGATTTTTACACTTATCAGCAACGGGAATCTGTAACTGTGCTTCCAATAAATCCAGTTTGGCAAACAGCTTGTCACCATTCCGTTTAACAAAAAGATCTTCAGGTAGAGGTAATAAATATTGATGAGTTTCTAGGGCTTTATTTAGCCTAATTGAGTAGTTGGCAAATTGACGGACACTGCCATTAGTCTTCTCCAATATTACTATGAGTGCAGCCCATTCTGAAAAGTTTATCGGCTCGATAACACCAATTATTTTGAAGTCGTTCAAGCTCTTGTTCAACTACTGGAAGAGTGGCATATGGCACAGGTCTTTTAAGACGAAACACTGGCTTTGATCCTTGTCGAAGGGTGAGAGTAGCTTGAACTTAGTGCATTCTTCCAGTTCACCACTAAAAACGAATTTATGTCATTTTAGTAATTCTTCATTTGAGTTTTTCTCTTCTATTTCCACTGTACTGACATTATTACAGATCATACTTATGGGACGATCGATTAACTTCAACTTCTCTATCCAATAAAGTTCCACTAATTCAAGTGATGGACGTTCTGTCAAGAATATAACTCCTTTCATCGATACTTCCTTTACTGTAATGTAGTGTAGTGTAAACGCTGACACCTAGCTAACAAAAAGTATATCACGTTAATAAATTCCAAACTTAATTACTAACCACATACTAAATATGCTGAAATCGTTGAAACTGAATAATTAACTAACTAAAACAAGAGTCACTTTCTATAATAAACTGATATTGAATGAAGTAATAGTTTATTATGTTTTGTTTTTGAGTGTGGAATATGTGCATATTGTTAGATCACTATTTACTTTGAAAGTCTTCATCAAACGACTAGAGTTACATTTGGCTAATGTGATTTTCTCTTCGACTTTTATGTTTGACAACTAATAAAGCTGTTTATGAGTAGTAATCCTTTCCAATTTGGGTTTCTAGGTGCATGAATTAATTGCGTTAGAAAACAGATCACAGAAAGATGGAATTGAAATAATGGGATGAAATATTTTGAAGTACAACAGTCGGACTACAGTTTTATGTCTACCCATAACTAATTTGTTAGAGGGTTTACGGTTTCTTTGTCTTACTTTTCTAGAATTTCCGAGAGCCATTCAAACACAGTTAAATTAAACACATTGTACATTTATGCTTATGTAGCTTCTATCATAGTTTTCAATTATTAATAAGTAAAATGCTACTTTCCACTATGTATCAAATTATGTTTAGTTGTTGGGGGGGATTTCTCTAAATGGTCACCACACCCCTTATTTTAAAATAGTTGAAGATATAAACCATTAAATGTCGATTCAGTTGTCTGTAGGTTGTGTTTACCTCAAAGTGTAATCTATCTTAAGCCTTCGTTGAATTCATGAGTAACATGGAATCTTTCCTACCTGATATTTTTTCACTTTATTAAGTTGTTATTGTTCTTTCATTCTTCTACCATATTGACAATTTTTCTATATTCCATTTAGCCACCTCCGTTATATCATTCAACGTTGTAACTTAAATAAATATAATCTATTCACATTTATTAAATGTTGTGCTGATAATTTGTCGAAACTACCTGTTATGATGTCGGAAAAGGCTGTTATGACTGATGCATATGATAAATTAGTTGATGCGGCCTTGTGTACACGAAGTCACAATGGTAAACGCCAATAAGAGTGCCCAGCTGGTCACTGCACGTCTGTCCAATATCCACTCAGTCACAAACCAGAATAGAAAGAATACAAGATGGATGAATAACCAGAGAGGATCAAACTATTTTTCAAGCAATCCTTTATAGATGCATAAAACCTGACCATATAGTCAGTCACTTAGGAAATTAGCACTAAAAAAGATAAAAGTGAAGGATGACTATGAACTGGAGCAACATATACACAATCAATTAACTGTAGTAACAGTTGATATACGAAACAGTTAGGCCACGTTGAACATAATGGTGATTGGAATAAAATGTCTACTATACATAAATCCCTAAAGCAACTGAAGTAGTCTTCTAAAATATAGTTCTGACATTTAGTTATTTTTCTTTGATCGCCCAACGTAACACAATCTCACAAGCACCACATAATCACGAGCATTGTTATAGTTTTCGGTATAATTCGGCTACAAAACCAGCTTCTTAACGGTTAACCAAATCAGCTATGTGGACTAACAATGCATTGGAAGCCATACGTCAAAGAGTGAATGAATAAATACACATATTTTTGTGATAACATTGGAGTGATTCGAACAACGATATATGGGTAACAACTGTAACTAGATGAAGCGCTAGGTTACTCACACTATCTATTCTACAGTTGTATTTCTCACATATTATATAGCATTGAGATAGTATGTAATCCATATTGCCTTGTCTCAGCATATTATGTGTCTGGAATCATTGTGTTTCTCATTTGTACTGAAATATAACTGAAACTGAATTTTGATGCAGTTAACGTGAATGGGGTTATTATAACCAAGGCAAGGCATACATAGTATTCTTACAAAATTGTAGAGATTAAATATTACTGAAATGGCAAGCCTTTTTATTAGAACCTTTTATATTTTGCTGCTCACTTGTAGTTCATTTTAACCACACATTATTTCATAAAATGGAACCATTCAATTTTCACCTAGGCAAGACGCCCGAAAATTTACTTTAATTTAATGACTATAAATCTATTACATGAAGTAAATGCTTAAAATGTACTGTGTGAAACAGTTGAAATTTAGTAGACTGGAGGAGGTTAGTTACAACTAGAATAGCTGAGTGACAGCTGGTGAAGCTTAGGTAATGGGCTACTGGGGGTCATCTATAACAATGAGTGAAGGCTCCCATTATGGACAAGTTCAAATAATCACTAAATTTAGGTTATGCAGGGTTTTCTGCTGATTGCATCCGACCATCTATTAATAAATCTGTGATGAATCTCTAGTTTAGTCAAGAAAATTTCAATGCAAGATGTTATTTATTTGTTGAAGTTGATAAGCATTTAATATTAAAAGAAACTTAATAGCAGTATTGTTTTTATTGATTTGACATTGTTGTGTGATAACAGTTTCAAAATCAAATAATACGACAGAAACAACGTGAACTACTTGGATTTTAATTAAGAAAGTAACCTTTTTTTAATTACTCATGATACTTTAAAGCCATATGAAATATTCAAAAATCCATCTGTCTTATTGGGAGAAGTGTTCACAGTGAAGCTTTAATAAAAATAAACACAATGTAATAAATAGATTTTTATCAAAATGTTTCATCAGACACAGATTATCTCGAGCTGATAAATCTTGTGCTTGATCTCAGACTACCTCTTGATACTTGCTTACTAAGTTGTCTAGACTCAATAACCTATAATCTTTCAAGTCGCTAATCCAGAGAATGTGGGATAGTAAGAGATTTTAGTCCAGTAAGCATGATATATGTATAAACAGTCGTGTGTAGTTATAATTTCGAGCCAGCTTGAGATTACTATTGTAATTCATTTAATCCGAGAAATTGTTCAAACCACTAATTGAAATTTACTTAAGTGAGATAGTAAAAACGATTTTTTCTCAGAGGGATAATTTTTTCGGAATGACGTCCTCCGAGCTATGTTATTTATTCATGTAGCTTTCATTATCTTTCCAGACCGCACCAGCTGCATGGACTTAAGTTAAAAATAAGCTATATACAGACTTACTTACTTTGGTCTGTAGTTTATGCTGGTGGTTACAGTTTAAACTGCTCAGTTTAGGAAGTACAAGTGCTTGAAAATTTGCCTAAGTATATCATGGATATGAAATGTTATCCCGTCAGTTCATGTGTATTTGTCAGTAGATAAAATGACTTAAACGGAAAAAAGTAATTATTTAGTTTATCGACATAATTAATATACATGGTTACTACCTCTTTGCTTGACATGCATACAGTCTGAGGCACCGATTTACTTATCCGGTTTCGCATAGTCCATCATTATAAAAAGACTAGCATAAAACAAACAATAAGTTATATGGAAAAGATAATATTTGAACTTAACTGGCCAATTCTTAAACTGTTAAATTATATTAGGCAAATAAATTCTAGTTGTTCATGAATTGCTAACTTCCTGGTTATCTTAAACTAATAAATATGTTGACGTAGAGAGGCTTCAGATATTATAGTTTTTCAATGTATTCACATAAATTAAATAGATGTAGTGAGATATCTATTGTATCGTTTATTATCATTTCAATAATTTTTCACTAGACGATTGTTTCCATTCATACTGGTTTTCATAAGTTTTTGTAATTACAACGCTACAAAGTAACATTTTTAATTCTCTGTAATTTCTTTATCGCATACTGTGTACTCGTAGAGGAGAAATGTTTACTGAAAGAATTCTTATGCATGTTTATTCCTTTTATGTGATATCTGGGTCAGATTAATGTAACAATTTAAAGTCTGAGAGATATTCTACTCATTCTAATTCTCCTCAGTATTATGAACCTGAGATTTACGAATGAAAGAAAACTGTATTTTTCTGGGCACCGTGTTACCAAGTAAATCCATGGTTATGTGATATGAATTGAGAATTATACTGAATAATACAGGACGATGCATTTAAAATAGTAAGCATCTTAGACTATATTAGGTAATCTATCAACTTATCTTTAATTTCTAAAAGACCTGTCGCTAGTGTCATTTTACTGACATAGAACTATGCTAACAATGTACACATTTTCCTAAAAACTTCGGGTAAATAATAAGAATAATGGAATAAACTAGAATAAAGAAAAATCGACACAGGATACCACTTATTTTATGAATTAGTTTATTCATTAATTCATAAGATATGTCAAAATGTGACTGTCATTTCTTGCTTTATTTGAAGGATCGTCAGTTTGATCGTTGTGACAAATTCAGTGTATGACCACTCTTTCTATCTTTCTCACTCTCACTTTCATAAGTATACACAGATAAATCAGAATTTATTTACATGTATGCAAAGAATAGCTGTCAAATATTAAAGATACATTATAACGAATAATCAAATCTATTTTATGAATTAAACGATTAGAGCTAGTATATGTTTGTGATAATCAATCCAATGGAACAGATATATATATTCTATTAAGAAGCTTCTCAGATTCTATTGTTATTGTCATCATAACTAAAGTACTTGCTGAATAACTACCAAATTTGACAAAATCAGATCGAATTACACACTTAGGTTAAAACGACCAAATGCCTGCTAATTCAAATGAATTGTAATGATATGTATGCAGAAGTAAAATTATTGCTATGAAATGAATTCAAACTACACATTGTCTTGGAATACAGACGATTGTAATCATTAAGGGGTGTGACAGCTTATTAAATAGAATATATATATATATATATATATATATATGTCTCCACAACTAACAAGGGTAATTTAGCCATCTGTTCTAATCCAACTGATACTAACTTCGAGGCTAGTTTGAGAATAACTAGTAATTTAAATCCCAGCTTTTACGAAACCTAATCTATTTATTTACGTTTCCGATTTTTAGTTTTCTTTTTCCATGAAACCGTGACTTTTATGAATTGGGATGCTGGTTTTATTGGTATCTGAATATCGTAAATATGATTGACTGATGCTGCAGGTGAAAGTTTTCTCGCTTCCTACAAATGATGTAGAAGCTTCGTAGAAAGAGCATGTAATTTAGTACTCCCGAAAATGCCATTCTTGAACACTTTGCGATATTTAGTTTATCGAGTAACTCTAAACATATATCACTTGATTTAGTGTTTCATGTGAGAGGTTTATGCACGGAAGCTAACCACATGGAGTGAAGTTAAAGGAGCTTCACGGCTTCTACAGTTATTGCATTTTCCTAATAACTGTAGCTAACGTTTACGCTGTACGTAATTTAAGAACGTAAGGCGAGTAGAGAACAGGGTAAGTTACCATTAATATCATTATCCTGTCGTTGTACAACGGAGTTTACTGCTTGTGTTTCAGTGATTCGATTTAGATATCAAAACAATGGTTTTATATTGCCAACGTATATAGTAGTGCAGTTACTCATGCACCAGCAAATATTCGTAAAATGGTCAAATCGAAACATTGCGTTAGTTCATGAAATCATTGGCAACTGGACTGAGCCATGTTAATAGGTGATGACTCATTAATTGAAGTCCGTGTGATAATTGCAATCAGTGGTTAGAGATTTTAGATGACACAGCACAAAGTCGTTTGCAGTAGCGTAGACCATCTGTCGAATTCTAAGTTTCTTAATTCTTCATTATTTTTTTATTGATTCGCAATTTCTTAAGTCATTGTCTCCAATCCCTAGCCTTATACATCAGTACTAACACTGTTACAACATCGACTATTTAAGATTTAGTTTGAAAACGTCATCTGCATGCTAATTGAGGCATGACAATTTGAACTAATGCACGTATTCATTAAGTTCTACGTTGTAACTCACTGACTAATCTTGGTTTCAACAATTTAGTGGAAGCGAGGTACAAGTAGCCAGGCTAATGATAGCTGCACAGTCAAATCGTTTTGAAATTATTCGGTTGGCTCTTGCTAAATATAGCATACCACCATAATAGATAGTTATCGGAGTCTCTGAAGGGAGATTTCAAAATGCTAATCGGATGTTCTGTGTTGACCACTAGGAATTAAATCTTTAGACTGAGTTTTAGAAAGTCGCATACTGCTAAAAAGGTTTATAAACGTTATGATGAGGCGAACTAAACATTATGAGGTTCCTCAGTCCAATTACCTAAGAAGGAACGCAATAAAGACTATTTGAAGCAGTAGGAACCGATTCTACTGACAAAACAGGGAAAGTAAAGCTGTTCGACCAAAGCAATATGTTTAGTTATATTCTGTTTCATTTACTTATTACTGACATTTGCGATTTCAGACATTCAATAATTTTTACATGGTTTAGTTCTGGAAACAAAATGATTTGGTTTAGATATCATAAGAAATCAAGCTAATTATGATTCATGCACCTCCGTTGTCTCATTCAAATTTATAACAAAGTCACTGTTTAACATTGTCATTGGGTTACTATTGGCTGTGATTGAGTAACTGCGTATTCTGTCATCAAATCATGGTTTTCTTAGTTACCGTACTTCACTGTGATTACGTGTCGTATGAAGATGTTGTGCTTATTAATTTCTTGTGGTGCTATCACTCACTGTTTGAATCCTGCTATTTTGTTGCATTGCACTATAATGCTTTTTGCAGTTCGAATTGTCATATGTAAAGATGACTAGAAATAACAATGCATCATTTCCATCTTTATATGTTTCAGTGTTACATTTTATGAAGTTATTAATTACATGCATTTTTATATCATCGTTTTACGATATTTGCTTATTTTGTACTTCATTTACGTTACATAACCATTTGCATATTATCCATGTTCTTCAGAAGCTGTTTGGTATCTTTCTGAATACAGTTACCTCAAATCCTTCTAGTTTATCAGAATACTGGATCTACTTCACAATTCATTCTTAAATATCACTATAGCAGTGGAAATGGGTCGTATTTGTTTGGTTTGAACATCGCTACGAGATATTGGTTTTAATTGCTTTGTACATTTCAACGTTTGGTGCTAGGCTTCAGTTAGTACACTAAGTATTCCAAACAATACGAGAAAAATCAGAGTATTTATTTCCGTGAAATGCGGCACCCATAATAAATGATTTGAACATTAATCAATTTTCGCTGTATACATAAATCCATGAATCTCGAACTTGGAAACCTTAAAATGACTGTCTGTAAGGTGTAAGGATAAAAGTAGTGAAGAGGACTTAATTGTTATCTATAATCAGAATTAGAACGCAATTAACTCATAAACATACAGCCATCCGAGTATCAATAAATGGAGCCAAAATTAGTTAATTTATTACATTGTAATAGCGGAATTTCGGTACCTCCTCGGTATCATTTGTAGATTTGGTTTGAACGATGCACCCTATAGCCATTAGTTGCCATCTAGTAAATATAGTTGCTCCTAACGATTGTTCGACCAGTTATCGATAGAAAAAGTGCCATAACTGAGTTAGAGTAGTCATTTTGTAAGTATATATTTACCTTGAGTGATACAAATATAGAAATGTAGAAAGTGATCCTAAGTAGTTGCATTATTTACTTGGAGATTACAAACTACTTACACTCACATCTCAGTCATTATGTGAGCCTGAAGTGACAAGTGATGCAGCCTATCTTTTTGATCTAACATAGAGAATGTTGAGTAATTACAAAAATATCACACATCATTCTAACCAGGTGCTCATAATCGCCAAGTGTGTTAACAAAATAGTCGTGAATTAATACATTGAAAGATGCAGAGAATCCAATACTCCTCTAAGCAAAAATGTAGTATTTTTAGTAATGATGTATTAATATTTTCTTAAAATCATGCACAAAATCACATTTTATTGTTCACTGAAATAATAATCTTCACGAAGACTATCAAGTTGGATTGACTGTCAAGAGGAATCTAGGACAGAATTTTCGTCCCGTTTGTGACTCGTTAAGTGGAATTACCTTCATCCAAGTGTTGATGTACACCGGGACTCGAATTTAGTTAGTTTCGTGTCAAACACCACGCGCGTCCTACATTTCACTTGACAGTCACAAACCAACTTAAATGATACTTGTTATGTATCGTTACATCGTGGAAATTCTCTCAAGATGGATGCATAGCGACAGAGGCTAACCAGGTTTTGTCTTTGACAAGTCAACGGGAACATCCATAACTAACTATATTTGCGTAAATGACTAATTAGAATATTCCAAATATTTCCACATTCATTTTGAATGAACTAAGATAATGAGACTAAACAATCTCTACAAATTTATTCAGCATTCATCTCTTACTGTTGGTAAAATATATGAAATGAATTTTTAAGAGGAAGTTGAAATATCATATCATCGATTGATCTGAGTTCGAAAACATGTTCTCAGATTCTCAGAAGTTGTAATAAGATGTTACCAGTAGAGTTTACTTGTGTTGGGTATATATCATCTACCCATTAATGGAAATGGAAGTGGTTACTGAATATAATGAATTGATTGATGTGGAAATTGTAAACTGATAAATGCTGGATTAATGGTTTAAACTCTAAGTGCACATCCTGAAACCTGAATCTCCAGGGTCCGAACCCCTCCCTCCTCCACATCATGAGAATATGTATACACAGCTGATGAGTATCCATACTAGGATGATACACCTGTTTATTGCTTCCTGTCATTCACTGATTATTTAACTGAGGTTAATCAATAATTTTATTTTTGAATTTCAATTTTTCTAATTTTTAAACGAAATCCATACGTTTACCTAAAAACTGTAATCAACACACTATGGACAGTTTTTCGAAGTAACAATTAGATATAAAAATAGCACAATTGAAAGCTTGAAATTAAAACATTCATAATTATAATTTGAAGATCATTTTGAACTAATAGTATTTTTGTCGAATTAATAACGTTTTTTCACCTTTTTCATTATTATCATCACCTTATTGACTGTTTCTATGGCCATCAGTTACAGTTATTTAGTTGGCAATTCGCCAATTTGGGATACTACAATTTGTAAACTATAAATAACACATTGCAATTAGAAAAAATTCCCGCTGCTCGTACTACCAAGATGAAATCCAACATGGAATTTCTTTTAAATTCAATGTCAGTTAAAGGGCATTGGACACAAAAGATATTCAAATGCCCCCATTCCAAACTAAGAGTCAGGCCTAACTCCCTGTCAATAACACATGCCTACTTGTTTATTTGTCTTTATACGTAATACAGTATGTTGACATTTATACACGATATTTGAGCTGTTACCTTTATTAGTAGGTTTTGACCAGTAGATTAAAAAGTAATTACCTAATATTCAGTATGAGCTGACCCAAGTAGAGAAGCATTATCAATCCTAGTAACTTCATTTCAGGTGTGATTGTCTAACATTGTGCGGGGTTGTCTTTGCAAGAGATTTCCAGCTTATTTTGAGTAAGTATTTGGATTATTATGACCTGTAATATATTCTCAGCTTCTATAAGTAAATCAGTAACAATAAGCTACTTAGAATCCATTTCCTATTTAGTAATTATATGATGGACATATGGTAGCTGTATCACACTTTGAGTATGTAACATCGGATTTGCCTTATAACAGAGATATAAACTGTACGTACAAAATGTGAAAAGTATATCATTTTTAATTTTTCAGAAGTAACTGTAATAGACACGCAATGAACCTAAGTATCCAAAACCGTTGTTTTACTTTTTAAATCAATAATTTCACTTAGTTTGATTCCCTTAAGAAATTATTCGAGGATCTATGCTTAAGTACTAAAGTACTCATCTAAAGCCAAATCGAATTTCTTTGTTTATTAGTAAATACGACTAGCGATCCATGTTATGTATGGTTAACAGACAAAACTGTCCTTTTATATGTGCGGTACCTTATAACAAACGACTTATATAAAATACTACATTGCCTATAACTACACGAGTCATGTAACACAGTTCAACATGTGGCATACGATTACAAATATCATAAGGTTTGAGGATTAAATTGAAGACTTTATTGAAAATAATTTCTAAAAATTTTCCATACAACCGCTGGACGAACACAAATTTATGAATGTAGCAACTAATGTTTTGCATAACAGCAAGATAACCAACCTGTGATATATTTATAGCCTGATCAAAGGATTCCAGTTAAACCTGTGTTACTTAGCTGATTTGCAATGTTTAAAATGATTAACATTTAGGTTTGAAATTTACGAGACTTAAACAACTGCTTAAACATAAGATAGAAATCGAAACGTTGTACATATAAATGACTGTTGATCACTTCAATTCATCGAAAGTTAACAGAGAAGCAACTCAATTTGTAAAAAAAACTAATATACGATTATTGTTACTCATTGGATTTTATGTTAACTAGACGAAATACAAAATGAATAATCTTGAATTTAGATTTTTGAAGTAAATTCATACACAAATGAAGTTGCATTTAATTACTACTGTATTAATAGAACAAAGCGTAGATGACAAATTTTATTGATGGATTATTATACAATTTATTATCACCATAAGTAATCAAGTAGTACTGAGGTATTTGTACTATTAGCGCATTGTAATAGGAAAGGTTGATTGATTCACCACATTAAACATTAACAGAGATGAATTCCAAGAACACTAGTCCCAAAAAGAAAATTTTGCTTTTATTTGATGCTGATTGTCAGTGTTCATCTAGCACTTGTTTTAAAGATTCTAATGGCGAGTATGATATCTATGTAGGATGATGAGTACTATCGTCGGGTTTCAACAAATATCAATGATGTTTTTCCAGGGGATTATTACTGCAAATAAAGCCATTTGTGCCATAGTAAATACTTGAAGACGAGAATGTAAATCAGTCAGGATATATCATTAATTAATTGATAAGTGAATTAAACACTGAATCGTATATTACTACCTAGTGAATAAACACTTTCTTTCTAGTAGTTACGTTAATCAATTTTGGCTTGTATAAATAATTTTCATAGAAAGACGAGACTATAAAATATTTCGACATAGTTTCAATGATTGTTTAATTGATCTCGCCAAACAGTTACTGATTATCATAGTAATCGGGTTGTAAAAAGACATAAACTGATTCCAAACTGAGACAACAAATGTCTAAACGTTCATTAATAATGCGTATAAGAAAACACCATCAACTGAATTATTCTGTTCAGTGTCTTGATGATATAATATACTTAATTTAAGTTTTAAATCTCTAAGGATACACCCAATATGAATTTGAGAATCTAAGCAGTTATGGAGCTTTAGTCGAAGGCATTCATAACTGAACTGTAGTGAATATGTAGATTATTTAATTAATCAAACGTCATTGTATACCTATTTACCATGTGGATTATTCTGACTATCAATTGGAGCTCATAAGACAAATATAATATTCATCTTTTAGTGGATCTTCAATAATTTGCATACATCTTTGAATTAGTCAATTATCAAGAGTGTAATCTGAGGACTAAATTAATGGATGATCATATCAAAGCTGTGAAGTCACAACTTAATGAAAGTTATAAGCTACACTTTACTTATGAGAATTGTTCATATGACTAGGTTGGTGTAACTGAAGTAAGTAGAGCATATCCACTGCTATGTGAACACAACTATAAAACTACAGTTCTATGTATAATTATTCCAGACAAATCTGATGGTAATGGATTCGACTAACAAAAGGAATTTGCATTACTGATTATTGTTAACTATTCAGTTTTCTTTCTCTTCTTCGGCTTATCATAGATTTACGTATACATAAACCGATCAGCCATTTGCATGTTCCACTCAGTAATCTTATAAATTACCTAATTCTTTTAATTCTAAACATGAAAGAATAACTTTGTAACTGTGCCTATTAACAGGATTGGAAAGGAATATACGTAAGTAGGTATATCGGAACTTAAATTTTCAAATATCAGACATAATACAGTTAAATAATGTTGAATTTGTATTTATATCACTGATTGATATAGGTTAGACAGCCATTAAAGACCAGGAATTACTGGGTATCTATTTTGTCTTGTTACTGGAGTATTCATTAAAGTGTATCCACGACTTTTAGACAGGATCTTCAGGTTTTCTACTAATGCCTTAACCGTTAAACCAGTTAGTCATTCAGCACCCAACGGTTGATATTTAAGTGTTCACTCAATTAGAGATATACTTGGGCGACCTAATCCTTAATAATTGCATGACCGACATGAATGGACTTCATTGGTTACGTCTTAACCCTAAAGCCTTAGAAATTACCTCTTGAAGTTAATCATTAATGAACTGATACTGAGTGAATTGGGTGTTATTATTATAACATGAAAAAAAGAATTTGTTAACACTGGAGGTCTGAAATGATAAAGAAAGTGAACAACTGAATGGCTGCCATAACTTTTATATGCAAATACTGATACAACACAATAGTAGTATGAAACAATAGTAGTATATAACTGTTAGAAAAGTATGTAGTGGGGTAAACGAACTTGATGATTGACATACTCTATAGCTAGATATTATTATTACTACGTTACAATATACAACATACTGGTGAAATGTTGAAATCATGAAACAAAAACATAAAAATATCTCTTCTATGTTATGTACTAAAACATTCAAAGGCGGTAAAGCATTTATGCCTTATATAATAATCTATGAAAATCAAATGTTATTTCTTGCATTCATGAATTGAAAACGTTCTCATTCATTAGTTAATATACTAATATATTCCATAATGAACTTGAATGATTTTAGTTTTAATTTAATGAAGCTTAATATAATAACTTTTACAAAAGTTATGAAGACGACAGAATTACGTAATATGTATTAAGTATCAAGCAGTTATGTGATTGTTTGCCTTTAGTTATTTTTCACTGATCAATATATATACTGTTCTATTGTTTGATTAGTAAATGTTGCATAATGAATAATATCAGTTGATTGTATCCAGTGTATGGTGATTCCAAAATGTATATGAGTATTTATGTTTGGTATACGTTAGATGCAATTTTCTCACTCGCTCTCTCTCTCTCTCTCGATCTATCTACCTAATGGTATCATATGATGATTACGATGTAATGAATTATTACTTTCATAGCTCTATTATTAATACAATAATAATTTATGTGGTGATGCAAATATTAGTACATTAGTTAAACAAATAATTCTACATGTAGTACTTTTCATAGAATAATAAATTGTCGAAAGGTTGAATTGTATTATTTAATAAAGATATTCTAACTTTCTATTGAAAGTATCTCACTCTCATGCACACACAAACATACATATAAATACACATACACATAACTTAACCTTCTATTTTAACAATTCACCAATACTACATTAACCCAACTTTTAACCAACTAAGGGAGAGTGTACAATTTATGACAAGAATGATAGATAATATAGTGAAATGAAAAAGAAAGGTCATTACTATTTCGCATTGCATAATTTGTCGACTATATACATATGATGTCAATGCATGTGCTTTACATGTATTACTAAATATCTACATAAATTACGAGAAGTAAATCTTTTGAAAAGATAAATAATGAAAGAATGTAAAACAACGTACTTAAATTTCCCTGATGATTTATAAATACTTCAACGATTACAATACTCTTCATATTTTTTTCTATTTAGATTATGTTATTAATGAGTTAAAAATGTTTCATTATGGACATGGCTACTTAAATATAAATAAGTAGGTAGGTTACTTCAACATAATTTTAATGAACGAAATTATATTTCATGATACAATGGCATGATTTCACTTTTTGATGAGCTAAAAGAATCCTGTGTCAGTGACTTTAAATAATGCACGTTTTTAGTTTTCCATCAGGTTCGAATTGACAGATGTCAGAATTATTCTTTTCTGAGAATCTGTATGGATAAACTAGAATATCCTAGGTGACTTTTGAAAAATTTTCATCGCCACTGTATCTACTCAAAATATGGTTTATTGAAACGACACACTAAATCCTATCGATGAATTTCAGTCACAACTTTCGGAAACAAATTGGAATATTTCATCGAAAATAGATGTATTAAAAGGAATAACTGAAAATGAACATGTTTAATTTTGAAGACTTCATGTGTAAAAATATTGCGCGTGTGATATGAATATGGAGTTAAATGGTAGTTTAAAACCGATAACGTTCCGTAATTCTCCTTGATAACACCACGGAAACGGAATTTTTGACCATACTACCAATCGCTTACAAGCAACACTAATTGTCCCTAGGTATCATAATATTTTGATAGCGGAAACAAAACTCAATACTAACACAGCTTGTAAATTTAGTTCGTCATACTACAGACCTAATACCCGTATTCAACAAAAAATTTAAACAGCTAAACAACCATCCTAAATTGTTGTCATCTACACACGTCCGTAAGGAGCAAAACTAAGGAACTATATAGAAAAGTACATACAGTTCAAATATGTGATTTCAAAAATAATGATCTAATGCTTTGTCATCCAGCTCCATGCTTTAGAGTAATTCTGATGAATCATCAAGAAAAATCTAACAAATTATCCTCAGTTGTTGTTATTTTTGACGAAGAAACTACCAAAAATGATTTAACAGAACAAAGAGGTTAGAAGTTAACGAAAATCTTCAGGACAATGAAAGTTGTTTCAAATATCAGCTTTAAACTTTAGGAACATTTAAGAATTTCATGTTCTGTAACTTAATTATTATCTGGCCACTATAAAATGCACAAAAAAGATGTCCTGTTATGTTTCATATTGCACATGAATGGCTCACCATACCATGTGATTTCTAAATAGTTTGGTAAAAATAGCTCATTTGATTCATTCGATTTTGTTAATTCAGTTATCGGCATCAAAACAATATCATTAGTTGATGCATTACTCTTTATAAATTTCCAGATAACAGGGACAATATGCTTCTTATGTAACTATTGGAAAAACAGTAACCATGATATTGGTGGGTTAAAACATTATTTGGAAGAATTATTTCTAACATTTACTTTCAATGTACGGTTAAGATTTAATAATCAGTTATATTGACACAATGACAGAGTAGCTATAGGCTCACCTCCTTGATAAACATTCATCAGAAATGGTTACTATCTCACGCTTATCAATTAAAACATGAAACTTAAACCAACACCGAAAATCCTTACAACTGAGAAATTTACTCTTATTATTAATATAGAGTTTAAAAGTGATACTGCAACTAGCGTAAATGAATTAGTTGAAAAGACAGTTTTCTTTGTTTAAACAACTTATTTTCTTCTTCAATAACACAATTAATTTATTTCATAATTTTATTTTATCAAATATAACAAGTAACAAGGAATAATCGTATGAACTTTTAACTTTCATGAAACTAAGTAAATAAATTAGGAGGAAAGTATATTGGAAATGCTTTTGGTCTGGGTGAACAGTGATGAAATTCAATAGAGTTAAATTAATCAAGATCATCTTGCAATGCACACTGACTTCAATATCAAGGAAAATATACTAATAATGGTAATTATATATATATATATATATATATATATATATATCGTGAGATTTATGGTAGGATTAACACTAATCCATATCAGGCAGATACAAACCTATGTAGTAATTATAAATACTATTAGTAAAAAGTTATTATTAAACACGTAAATCTCAGAAGATAATAAATGTAAATTTTGCTTGTAAAATCTTATCAGTTGAATAATAAATTTCAGCTTTTCGACATCAAAACTAGCCTGGGCTTCTTCTAAGAAATAGACTAAACCAAAATCATCAGAGTAAAATAGAGTACAAAACAATTTTTATGCTCATAGCTTGGCCATTCATATTGAATTACTTGTGTAGTATGGGATATCTGAAGTGAATTGAGACATGTGAATGTGTCAGTGTGCATATGTATGATGTCGTCAATAGTCAGTTAGAGAAACAAAATAAACTCATGAATTACAGAAAAAGTTAACACAAACAAATTGTTTTTGTTACATTAGGGCAAATAATCAAAACTGTCAATCTTTTGAGCTTAAGCATCATGATTTTGGGAATTTTTCGGCTAACCAACATCTGGTTAGACATTCAATAACTATGATATTTGTTTTGTTAATTTCATAAGCTTTTTGCGGACTTATAAGCTATTTCAATATGTGTTTTCCATCCTAAATCATTGTAACCTTACTGGGATCCTATTTTTCTGAACGCTATAAAAAATTTCTATAGTTCAGCCTTTATTGTATTTTGTTTATCCTATTACTAATTGGTTCATTGTGTGATATATAAAAGCCACTACTTTTGCTGCATGAACGACTTGACCTTAACTCTCATTTGACAATGTTCATTCTTTTTATCCAATATCTGTGGGGGTGAGGTGGGTGGGGAAAGAAGGCTTCGGTTACTCAGGTATCGTAACAGCCGGTTATCGTTGAAAAATACATCAAGTGATAGTCATGGAACAAGTCTTAGTAATTCGCGTTTCCCAGACAAGTGCAAAGCTATTTTAGTTTCATTTATTGAAAACGAAAAATACTGATGAAGTAGGACTGTTAACTTCCCACTGACCGTGTGAAAGTGTGTTGGCATAGTGTTGCGTAATTAAAATCAATCTGAGACAACTCCGAAACTCAACTATTCACTCAGTAATTTGTCATTTATAGTCATAAATGCATATATTAATGGAAAATTAGACTGCAAACATTTGTATTAGAAGACTAAGTTTGGTCAATGAGTACGATCAACTTGTAGCATCACTTTTCATGACCGCCAAAAATGGCATAAAATTACTTTTCGATTGTTTTGCCTACTAATAAGTAGTGTAAAATAACGTTCAAAACCTGTTGTACATTTTAGGATTACCAAACAGACATTAACAGTAGTTAAATTTCAGAATATGAGGTAATGAAAAAAAATTAAATGCCGTACATATGACAGTGACTATATTTTTAGACGGATGCTCTCGCTGTATGATGTGATTATGTTACAATGGAAATTGATGTGTACAAAAGTCTCTGTATAGTAGGAATTCGATCCTGAATGCTTTTACGTTAATAATGATAAAAGAATATAGACGTTTAATATCAAAATTAAGGAGTGAAAATCACCAGATGAATGGAAACCATACTATTCTAGTTGGTTTACTCATACATACAGAATAACACTAGTTATTTTAACAAAATCATACAAGAATACAATTTTCTTCAATATGATATTTTTATTTATATCTACTTGTCCTCTGAGTTATTTATTCTGACAACTAATGCTTTTACAACTTCTGTTCACAATATTGAGAATAATAATATTAATAGTTTGGTTTGTGTTTAAATTTTGGTGGAATTAGATGAGAATGAATAAACCCCATCAATTAACTGTTAACCAGTTATTTTTACCTTCCTTGTTAGGTTCTAGAATATCATTTGGAAAAATTTTGAAAAGAAGGTTCTGTAAAAATATTTCAGTTACAACAGTAACTACTTCCCCCCCTTTCCCCCCCCCCACAGTTATCAAATTAATCAATTTGTGCTTTGGCATTTACACAATCGTAAATAAAATGTAGTAGATAAGATTTCGATATCTGATTTTTTATGAAATGTGTATTATCTACAGTAGTATAGGAACTTTGAAATGCTGGTACATAATAACATAATTTTTAATAATTGGTAATCCGGATTAATATCTTTAAACAGAACATTATGGAATTACCGAAGTGAAAATGTCGTATACATATTAATCGAATTGTATTAAATTAAATAAGGATAATATTTTTCCACAGATACTGTTAAGTAATCCCGGAATATATTGTAATGAAATAAGAAATTGCCACATAAACCCAAAATAAAGAGAAATTAAAGAAAACGTACTGACTATAATAGGAACATGTGTTCAGGATTTGTAGCCTTATTATAATCGTAGTTGTGACTGCAAACTTTTCAATCCATTACATCTAAAATAAAAGTGTTCACAAATGTTACAAAGCATCCCTAAGTGTGCTCGCTATAAATATAATTCATAGGATTATTGTCATTAAAGAGTTAACGACACTGATAAACATTCATATACATAAAAAAAGTACACCAATCAAAGTATATAATACAAAGTAATAGAAAATAATTATTAGGACCAATATAACTTACTTTGCTTTTATTTGATGCTTAATACTGACATTCAGTTCGCACGAATCTAAGTTTGCATAAATTTGTATCTTTACAAAAATACCGTCATAATAGGCATTACCAGAGCTTAATTTTATTTTATTAGCATTTAGTTCTAGAAATTTCATGGTTACTCACCTCTCGTAATGGAAACAATAATGATACTCAATGGTGCAAATTCTTGTTTTCATCTTCAACTTCATGAATAAATATCATTGTAAAATGATAATTATCTAATAGTGTCGCATATGATTTAAGTAATAAATAGTAATCTTAAAGTTATTTTAATTTAAGGTGGCTTTTGGTAAACGTATCAATTTATGAACCTAAGACTAATACTTTAACAATAAGCAATTGAACTTATAACATTATTAGTTAAATGCTTGTAGATAAAATTTCTATTTTAAACAGATACTAATTTCATCTTACATAGGAAACAATAGTATTAGTATTTTTCCTAAAGAAATGATACATTCAGATATTTACTTACTGTGATGTGTGTGTGAAATATCCCATTAATGTTTACAAAGTTCATTAAATCTTAATTATCTAAAAATAGAATATCAGTAACTTAGTCATGCATCAGTATGGAATGTCATGCCAATAATGGTTATCTATGGATTATTGTAGGCATTCATCTGTACCTTTATTCTAAAGTTCAAGGAATTTGTCAAGATAACGAATGTTGCCATCTTAAAGCCATTTCAAAAAAGATTGTTAGACATAGTGTATAGAATGTATTCCATTTTATCAGCTAGACCAAAAATATGAACGTTTGAGAACGAGGAAAGCTGTTTTCAGATATGGTATCATTTACAAACGTTCTACTAGTGGCGACTGTTAAATATATGTCTAAACAACTTAAGGAAAGTGAAATGAAAACTGCAATCTTTATCATTAAAGAGTTATTGTTAAACTGCACCGTGAATTTGAATTTTACATTCAATGATTAAATCTGTAAATAAGAGAATAGAATAGTGGTGGATTCATCAACAGATTCCATATAAGCTGATATTTTCCTACCTGAAACGGTCCAATCAAAGTTCACATACTATTCTCGATATATGGATAATAGATTTATCCCTTGTGACAATGATAGCAATTAAAAAATTCTCTGGCAATTTAATGAATATCATCCAGCCATCATTTTCACAACCGAAGGAGAATATAGAGGAAGGATGGCCTTTTTAGATGTCTTGCTAATAGAAAGAAATGATGAATCAACATGAATAAACATGAACAGGGTGATGAACACATTTTCATAATTCTATGTCTCCGCAATGCAAAATAAATCTAATGAAAACACTTCGTTATAGAATAGTACCCACATGCTCTACTAATACTGTGGAAGAAGAGTTGGACATTATACATGATACACATAAAAAGTGTATATCCCAGATAAGTTATAAACAAGTATATTCCCAGGAAATATAGAGTAGGAATTGTCGGAAATGCCAGTATGAAATCCATGTTAAGGTGTCTACAATCCTGAGGTGATGCTACTGTTGGAATATTAATTCAGAGTTTAGGCAGAATAGTTTAGAGTGCGTTCGATACATCAAAGCTAAGATAAGTGTTAACCAAGTCCCCGATGATGACAACGAGACCGAGAATAGCCGTCTCTTTTAGCATTTGTTAGTTCAGTTCCTCCTGCAGAGCAATCTATAACTGCCGATGTTCTAGTAATTTACACTTTTGTGTTCGCGTACATCCTCCAACGTGGCTGAGTGAAGGTTTATGTGAAACGTTAAAAGTTCAGTACTCACCCATTTAGTTAAAGTGGATCATACTGTGGGCATTTATCATTCGTTTTCAATAGTTTACCATGTTGTTAACTGTATGCCAAGTCTGTCAGACTCAGATTTCTTCAAACAGAAGTAGGAATAGCTATTTGAATTGAAAACATTCCGGAGGTTTACGTGTAATAAAGATATGTATAATCACTTCTTTCATCCCGGCCAACATAAGGACAGGTAAATCATTAATCATCCGAATTCGCATCAAATTTACTTAATAAGCAGTTTGATTCCTTCCCTTCTACATGTAATTTCGTTTTCGCAAATTAGTGTTATCACTACTGGTATTATTATAATTAATCCTGCAATTACATGAATAATTGTAATGAGCACTTACTCACCCCCCCGTATTGTAGCCATAGTGCTTATTTATATTTCACCCTAAAAGATCGCGAATTAATCAAATTAGAAATATCAACCATCGGGAGCTGGCTTAGTGATCTAGTGGCAAAGCGTTTGCCGCGGAGTCACAAGGTCCTGTACTTTATCCCTGTTGGGGTTTTGGATGCGCTCTCTTGAAGAGCTCTGTAATAGGATGAAACAGCTATCTAGTGTTACTAGGTTGTCAACAGTTGTCTAATTCAAACCAATATGTGGTATCGAATTAACGTTCAACAATCTCCAAAACACCCAATTATAACATTTCATGATTACTCGTAAAATTACACATGATGCATAAACTGCATGAAGTTAACATCATAAACTAGACATTATGACACGAACATGTTTACTTTAGTAAGAATCCTAAATTTATAGACTGAAATCGAATTAAAAAGGCATTTCTGCCTAAAAACATAGCTATTCAACTTAGATTTTTAATTTGGATTCACAAAATATATGGAGCCTGATGATGAATAAATAAAACGATTATTCTTCGTTTATAATTGTTTTGTGCTAATTATCTAGAAACTATGATAATCTCAACTCTTCCTGAAGCCCATTTAAGCTTATTACCCGTTTTAATCCCGGGCGAGGAAGGAAAGTTAGGCATGGGGTTATCAAGCACACGCTGAAGTAAACAAACTGGCTGATAGAAGCACTAACCAGAAAACGTCTTTCAAACTCTGCGCTGGAAGTTGGAGGGTCTTCAAATCGATAAGTTATGACAGCTCATATTGAAAGCTGGGTTTCTTCGGTAGTCACAAGGCCAATGTCCCTTCTGACAACCAGAGCAATAAGCGATAAAAATACACTGAATGTCTGTACGATGTAGGAGGCTAGGAAAAACTATTTGAGCGGCTGGGGAATTGAAGGGAAACAATCTGGAGATTCCTGGACAAGGTACAACTTACTGGTTACAAGCTGGACAGTAAAGATTAGATCAGGGAGAGGCACTGTTTTGCCTCGGTTATGAAAGAGAAAATGTCTCAAACGCACAAGAATTTGCACTGATGTTGCTCAAAAAAACACCAAAAGCACTTATAGGATAGTAAACTCATGAACCTAAGATCATCAAAGCATCCTTCAAAGTAAAGAAAGAGAGGATTACAATCAATGATATCCAGTGTTATGTGCTTACCAAAGACAGTAACGAAGATGATAAAGATCAGTTATTTAAGAATCTTTAGTCAATAGTAGTGAAATTTCCAGACAAGGACTTGATCATTTCGATAGGAGACCTAAACGCCAAGGTTGGAATGGGCAACACCAGAAATGAAGAAATCATGAGATAACGTGGACCTGGATAAAAGAATGAAAACAGTGAGAGGTTTGTAAATCTATGTGTCTTTAATAGAATAATTATACACGCACCATATTCCCCCTCCCTCCACCATCACCACAAACGCATACACAAGGCTACGTGAATTTTACTAGATTACACTACTGAGTAATAATCGGCTACATCAACACCAACAAAAAGTTCGGAATAATTATAGAAGGGATGACGATAAGGAGTGATGATGTAGCTCCACATTACAAACTGATGATTGTTAAGATGAAACTGAAACTGAAGAAACACTGGACAACTGTAGCAACAGCATTACAAAGTTTGATACAGCCTTTCTTTATAATACTAAGAAACCCAAGGAATTCAACTTACCTCACAACAATAAGTTCTAAGCTATACACGATCTCCTTAAAGGAGAAAAAACCACTACAGAAGTGCAATTTGTTTGAGATGCCTGTATTTCAGCAAAGACTCATCAAGGTTTAGTCGTGAATCTTATCAACAGAATACTATAAATATTTACTTGAGATCTAGTAAAGCTTCATTTTGATTTCATTTTATTTTATGGCTTTTAACAATGATTATGTTGTACGAACAGTTACCCTTTATCTACACTGCATCATTTTGCATAGATTATCAATAAACATTTTGTAAATTGTCTTAACGACAACAAGACAAAAGATGTACATGTTAAATTTATTTTTAAACGATTGTAAAATATATTTTTATCTAAAGAAAAACCTTGATTGATCACTTGGATATTTCTGATTATGTCGTAGGAATAACATTTTACGTTTTACAATACTGCACATAAATATCATGGATTGACTGACGTTGAGAATTCGAACTAGAAGTAATTCACTCTTAGCACAGCTTAAATATCATAACTAGCAGTGTCATTTAGTGTATTCTCTACTATTCAATACTAAGATGGAAAGCCTATTTTGTAACCCTGGAATTCCAATGATTACTTAACTACTAATAATAGTTAATATTATTTGCAACAGAAACTATTTCATCATTATTTATTACAACTACAGTATGTATAATATTCAGACATTTGATTAACGTAGTGTATGTAACTTTTTTAAAATTAAACATTTTCAGTTCCGATTTTCAAAATGTTGTATTTAATTGATAGTTTGAATATTATAGATACACTTAATTCAACGTTATTATTTAAATTAGCATATGCTATATTTAAGTTGGATTGTGACTGGCAAGTGGAATCCAGGACGCGCGTTTCGTCCTATTTGGGACTCGTCGGCTGGATGTACCTGCATCCCAATGTTGATGTTCACACTGGGATTCGAACTCAGTCCGCTTCGTGTCAAACGCCACCTCGTTCACCACTAGGCTACTGTGTTCAGACAGTCACGCTTGTGAAACGGGTACATATCTAATTCAGAATAGGCTTGTATCTTCCAGCCGACGAGTCCCAAATAGGACGAAACGCGCGTCCTGGATTCCACTTGCCAGTCACAATCCAACTTAAATATAACTTGTGTAATACCGCTATATAGAGGCAATCCGCTCAGGATGCACATATGGCAACAGAGGCTGACCAGTTTCAGTCCATTACAAATCAACGGGAAGATACAAGCCTATTCTGAATTAGCATATGCTAGTTCAAATAATAACCTGAACTATGTGTTTAACTAGTCATATGACAAGAAACGTGTACAAATAATTTTTACTGTAAGTACTGTAAAGAAGTAATTTTTATATTTTTATTAATGTCAATGTCAAAATTATCACCTACATTCAATACAAAAAGCTAATTAGTCAAAAATTAATTTGTTTACAAGAATTTCTTCTTCTTTCTGATAGTGTATTTAGCTTCGTCGTATTGTGAAAGCTATTGATAAGCATATGAAAAGATATTTAATGAAAAAAATTGAAGCATTTTAGCAGTCATCCAAATTACATTCAACAGATCTCTGAAAATTATAAGTGAATAGTGTGAAAGATCTATTATAACTTCGAATTACATAATAATAAGTTAGATCATGTAAATATTTACTTCTAGAGAGGATATACAGGTGATTTGTTGACATGTAAAATATACATGAAGCAATTTACATAACATAAGATAGTAGTTTGAATAGTATTGAAAACCACCAGGTCCTAGTTGATGCTTTATAAATGAACTTTATAAATTAGTAATTGTCAATTTATCATAACCCTGAATAAATGTGATTTACTATTCCTTGTAGATATGTTTTTCGCTTAAGGTCCTGAGAATTTAGTGCAAAGGAATACTCAAGGATATCGACTTACAAAAAGTAAAGATTGATATATACAGAGATAGTGAACGGTCATTATCTCTTACTGTAAAATGATTGGGGATAAAATATGTGATATATTTAGTTTTAGCATAGTATCAAAGCCTTAACATAGTTATTTGATAGTTTGACAAACAGTTAACTCAGTCAGTCAGACAACATGTAGTTCTTGTTATGAAGTGATTCTCTACAGAATATTAGCATATTACATAATCTATCTCGGTCCTTCAGGTTGCATGAACAATATTATATTCGATTTCACAAATTAATTTGAGTTAGACAACCAACAAAAGCAACAAACAACTGGACGAATGTTTTGTTCTAGTAGATGACATAGCAGTGGACATCCATGACTTTACCAGGGAATCGAGCCTAGGACCTTCATATTTTGCGGTGAGCGCTTGACTATTAAACCACTAAGCCAGCAGCTAATATTTCTAACTCAGTCGATTTATAATATATTTACGTGGCCTCATTCTTCGCAATAACTGGATAAGTCTCTTACATGCGACATAGTTGAACTCCACTGGTCATATCTTATTAGAACACTAAGCATCATCCCCAATAGTGAACTGATAACAGTTTTAATTTAGTGTTGTGAGGATTGTTGATTTTAGGATAGAAGTCATGAATTTAATAAAGTTGAATTATACATATTATTTCGAAGTATCAAGCAGAAGAATACAACAAATATGTAGAAGTAGAAAGGCTTGGCAGAAAATAGGAAGTCAGCGATGAATTAAAAAAGAAGGGGGGGGGAATAATAAAATATCTGTAACTCGTTTGAATATCAATTATACTGATGGTTGATGCAATGAGAGGGGTTGAAAATATCTGTTTCGTCAGGATTAGTGATAAAACGCTACTGTATACGATGAACGTACACTCAAGTCATGAACTAAAATACACAAGATGTAATGAATTGCTTGGAAATCTCTGTTTATTGAATTAGGGTGATATTATGAAGATAGGTATTAGGTTTAATTGTTTACATTCGTCACAGATTGATGTTGGTTGAGTACCATTAGGAATCACGGAGCTTCAGAAGGTCGTTTCATCCTAGTGTTGTGCTTCACCGCATCCCGTACCCTCGATCTCGCCAGGAAATCAAGCCAAAGGCTTTTAGGTTGGCGAGCGTATAACCCTCTTCATCATTTTGACGGCTTCTATTGGTAGAACACCCACATTCATCAATTTGTAGTATATCACGATGATCATTCAACCAATATTAGTCATTGACGAACACAAACAACTAAACACTATGCCGATTTCCTCAAAACTACCTCAATTCACTTACAATATTCAACTCATTAGTGACCAGCTTCGGGATATTCCTGGAGTTCAAACTTATCTGGAATGAGATTGTTGTCACCTATGTTAATAGATTATCGTCATGCAATATCACAGATTCATGGAAGTGGAAATTCTACCCTTGGACGACGACCCAGCAGTACAGTTGGCTAAGTGTCCACTGGGATACCTGAAGGCCGTGACCTCGATTTGTTGGTTGAACTGAGGGTATACAATATTGAGAGACCCACCTTAGGACAAAATAATCGGTCAGTGCTTCCTGGATTTCATTGGTATCCAACCAACAACAGTCTGTAATGAATACAAACAATTAAGCTATTTTTATGTTTGTTTCATGTCCTGTGTCGATTATATGACCAATTAGAGAAGATAAAGAGCTCCATTCCTGGTCATTTATTAATAGATGTAGAATATAAACTTATAGTACATTGCTTTGTCAGTGTCGTGATCAATTAGGAGTTCATTATGGTCCAATTAGCTAAAAACCATTAGGTTACTGATTTCATGATATTGATGAAATGGGCAGACTGTAAGTTCACTAATCAATTTAGCATACAAATAAATTGGAACTAGATAATCGATAATAAACGTCGAATATTCCTGTCATTTTAGTAACAGTAGTTGTCCTTTCACCATCAGTTTTTCAACACTAGCAAGAAGATAAAATGCTGAAGAAAGAGGGTTGTGATTAAGCATCCATTTTCACAGCATAGCATGACCAGTATATACTATTAAATGAAGTCACCTTACGTAAAGCATAGCCCCTAACAATAACTTTGGTGATTTAATCTGGTCACAAGTGGTGTAGGGGATTAGTGTCATAAGTAGTGAATTATACACATAATGAGAAATGTATAATGTATTGTAAGTAGTTACACAATAAATATTACGTACATGGTTTTGAGACAGATTTGAAGATTGATCCGTTTCATGTGATTGTAGATAATCAGTTAAAGTCTTTGATGTGTAAATTTGCTTTTCATATTATTCTTAGTCCGGATAATTCACTGTGCAGAGCAGACTGTATAAAGTGATCAGTAATTAATCGTCAGAGACTATGATGAACATTTTCTGAACCAGCTTTCTTCAAACCGTGATTTTGCACTCATTATGATAGGTGTAAATATTACCGTTATAATTACATAATATTACAGTGCAGTAAAGGCAAGTCGGAATCTTTCCCCATGAGTATCTCACACAAATGTGCAGCTACAAATTGTAATAAATAATATAGTAGCCATGCTGAAAATATTTGATGGTAGGATTCCTTAGTCAGTTTACAAACTATAATTTTACTCTCACTAAGTCCATACTAAGTTGCATATATATATATATATAACAGTAGATATTCATAAAATTAGCAACTTCATGCTCTAATATAAGTTAAGTAAAATCAGGCTTATAAAATAATAATGTGGTTTGACAGAAAACGAACATTAACTTGTACTCTAATGCGTTTAAAAAAATGAGAAAATTAAGATATAAGACAACATATCAAAATGAAATGTTCTGAATGAGGATATTTCAGAATTTATCAGTCCATATGTTTCTACAGAGAAGGTTATACTGAGCACACGATCAGTTTGCTTTCAGTACTAATATCAGTGCACTGCTACAAATAGCCATTCAATGATGGTTTCAAATACGTCCTTAGCTCAATCCTTAAATATATATTCATATCTGTTATCACTGGAATCGCCATTCTAGATTATTATACAGAGTCACTGGTACTAAATCATATGGCTTTGGGACAATAAATCTACACAAGATTAAAACATAAGCAATTTATGAATTAACTTCAGGTCAGTGTTTGCAGAAACAAATGTTTGATCCTTCATCTTATCATGAATTCATCAAACCTTTCAATTTAAAGTTGTTATCATCACTTTATTCTTAGATTTTATCTGCATTTGTTACATAAATAACTTGTTGTATACGTTTTTTAGAAATAAATTATTGTTTAGTATTACCCTCTGGACTAGTGCGTAACTTTTGTTTAATACTTGAAATCTTTTAGTTATTTTCAATAACCGTCGTGCATTTGAATTTGACCGAGTTTTAACTGACGTATCTCCGCTAGTCAGTTGACACAACCTTAGCTGGTTGACCGAATAGTGTATGATCTTCATCATAGCCAGTTATGCACACCATGTCTTCAATCTATTCTGATTCAGAGGAAAAAAGAACACTTGAATGATGAACCTAACGATTCAACAATCCGAACTAATATTTAACTAGGCGCAAATGATTATATATCAACTAAATTACAGTGATTATTATTACACATAAGCATCACATGAATAAACTTTACAAAAGTTAACGTAAGTGATTAGTTTGGAAGTTGAGTACAAAATCACACTGAATTAATTAATACGAATAAAATGACATCATAATAACATTGGACTATAACTCACGTTGAATGAATACAATTATATGTTAGTGGATTAAATCAATTATGATGAAAGTGTATCAATAGTTAAACTGGCCAAAATCAATACAAATTGTTTTAGGTGACTTTTTGAATACTTTCCTCTTTTGAGGATCTAGTATCCGACCTCTCAGTAGTAACTTTATTTGACAACATAACAACTATCTATCTTATTGTAAATTTCCATTTATAAAAAGGAATAAGAAAATATGTTTGCACAGCTTAAAGAAATGGTATCGTCGAAATGAAACTTGTCTTCGTTGAACCACTTTCATTTTGCTGATGATGTAATAAATTTCTTCATCATTTTCAAATTAATGGACAAAACATAGGCATTATTTACATTTAGTCAAGGTAAACGTATGAGATAAATTTAGTGGAAAACGTTTCCTGTGAATGAATTTCAAATGAAATAAAGCTATATATTTAAATACGAATTGTGTAAGCGACTACAAAAGAACAATGATATCATGGTAGTATCGACATTGTTAAGACGACTTAGTAACAGCATATCTATTATGTAGTAAAGATCAGAGACAAATACTTGAATGCATCATGAATATACTGTAGTAATAAAGAGTTGACTAAATTAAAAGTAGGGGGAACAGCTTACAAATCTTTCCAACAATACACAAATTATAGTACTGCTTCCAGAATATTATAATCAGCAATTATTTCAAGTTGAATATGTAATTGTGTTTAGATTTTTCAAAGGAATTTCCAATAGCGTTTAATTCACATCAGCTGAAAATCAGTATAAACATCAACATTAACGTAACTTCTTAGTCTACATAGTAAAGGTTAACCACCCATATAGTCACAAGTCAAATATACAAAGCCAACAGAGATAAAAGGGATACATGAAGGCAATTAGACACGATATAACAAGCAATCGGAGACAGGGACACTAGGAGAAACTGACTTAACGATTGTAAAATAAACAAAATGCCCATTTCTGCTTAAAGCAGGTAACGATGGTATTGTTCAGAACGATAACTAAAGCTTCCCATTTAAACCAGAAAAGTCAACACTATCAAAGAGTTTATTGTTATTCTTCAGTCGAATTTGTTTTCTTGATTTGTTGTCTGTAACTTTCTCTACTTATGTATGTGTAATGTATTAGGAAGTAATTGACATTCAGGGACACCCTATGCCATCAATTTTGAGGAAGCTGATGCTTTCAGTGAAATTCGACCTGTCACCACCCATCTCTATATTAGTCTACTGGTTAATGGCTTTTTATCACTAGTGAGCTCTAGACAACATGACACCGGTAAGTAATCACCCAGTATATACATACATGCACACATATTTATGTTGTTTTAGATAATTTATATTATGTTCCGCAGACTAGTTGATTAATTTCTGCATATGTCTATATCTTGACCTGTAATTTTATCATTTAGTCAAAAATAAAGACATCGAACGAGTATTTGTGAACATAAGATTAAGACTGCGGTAACATATGTGATTAGAAGGTAATCACGAAATGCATATCAGTAGATAGAAGGTTTGGTAAACATGTTATTTAAATGAATGAACAGTCTTCTTTTAAAGACAATGATTAGTCGATAAAATTGCAATAATCACCTAGAGTGTATCGTGTCAATTCATAATTTACTACCATGTCTATATTACTAATAAACTCCAGCAACAAAATGAAATTAAAATATGAACCAGATAACATATAACTGGGCTCATAAGAGGGACGTTTTACCAATCTAATTTTAATAATTCTCAATTTCATTATTTTGTATTTCTTATAAGAAAGATATCATTAATACTTTGTCGATTACAAAACACCATCGTACTATAATTGTTATGAATAAGTTCTTTGGATACTTATCTCTATACTTCATTTGTGAATCCGACCTTGGCATATGAATTAATAAATATTATTCTACCTAGATATGATCTAGAAGCATGATCTAGCCCCAAGTCTTCTGCGTAAGTATTAAGAAAGTTGTAAAATGATGATTTGTTATTCGGATTACTCAAATTTTAGCAGTTTGTCGCCAAAAATAGACAGTAACCCATTAATTTTATTTGAAAGATTAAGGTAGCTTTATTACATCTCACACAGATTTCATGACTTCAAACTGAATGTACAAATTTATGCTTTCTTAATGAACTGAACTATAAGTGAATAATAAACTGAGCGTCATTAACATATTTGAAAATGAAACAGTTATTTAAATCGTCTAGTAAGATAGATCTTATTCTCCACCGAAATACTAAACAATAAGTTTTTTGTAAATGAATGAAAAATCATATTTTGAAAGCAATATTTTATTTACATCAATGTATAATTACATTGCTCACAGTAACTTGGTACATAGTAATCATTATTTGTAAATTTTAGATCTTTAAAGAAAAATAAAACTTTTGTAGAGAATAAGCGTTATAAAAAAAGAAAATGACAGGAAATAAAAAATATGACAATAACGAATAGAGTATGAAAGCAATAGCACTAATCAAAGAAAGGTAATTAAAATAAACTCAATAATTCTTCTTGTGATTAGATAACATAATTCAGTAGTGTGGACAATTCTTTTTAGAAATGCCTTGTAGTTATTTTCCCTGAAAATAAAAATAAGTAAATTAAACAATGGTGAGGCTGAGATTGTCGGTTTGTTCCAATTGATTATTTCTATTCACTGCATTTTGATTCCGGTTACATGCCACTGAAAACCAGGGAGCATTGGGTAACATTTTTTATCGTAGTATTCGACTGCTCACTGACAGTGTAAATCTACAACCGTGCTACAGATCAAACCTATGACTTTGTGGTTTCGCTCCAGAAGCGAAGCCTCAAACCGGGAAGGAACTACTGTTTACTGCTCCCAGACGATATTAATGCGGAATGAATCAAATAAAAACTGATTAAAACCAAGCAATTATAAATACATATATAAACAAAGAATATTCTAGAAAACGGTTTATTTCAGTAACTCCCACTTTAAACTCTGCCATTGTAACTCCACAACTACTGTGGTAAATTGAATAATATAAGGCAAACATATATGTATACACGTTGAAAATTTGTTCAGTTAGCTCTCTACAAATTCAAAATAGTAAATATCTTGTCGATTCGGGATTGAGTACTGGCATAATTAGCTAGTCATTCTTAGGAATCATTCAAGTATTAGTAGTGATGATTTATGTTTGATATAGAAAAATTGTATGAATATCACACATACACATTTAAGTGTTACTTCGCGGTAACCGTAGCAGTAATAATAATACAGTCATGTAGACTATGAAATATGACTGCACATTTATTATTAATATCATCACTATTGTCTATACAGTATGAATTCCATTATCATTACATTTAAGGTGATTGGCAGTCGATATGATGAAATAATATTCCGTTAGATTAATTCTAAATGCATGGTTTATAATTCTTAGTTACGCAATCAATCATTTAAAAAAATGTTGATTCAACAAGCCACAATAAAATCACTATAAATGAGTGAAATGCTTATAAAGTATATCAACTCAGTTTCTGAAGTATGCTAATTAGAGAAATTGAAGGGTGATGAAGATGACTCTTCATTATAAAAGAATTCCCGTTTCCACTTATTTAAATAAAGTTGCTTCATGAAACTGTGGTTAAAACATGCGAATGTCTTGATATTTGGTCATGTAGGCTAGTGACTGCATTACAACTTAATCGATAGAATTAAATTAGCACTAGGGACCTGACAAAAATAATGGTGGTCATTACTCAGTGATTAGGCTTATTGTCATCTATTTAATAATCGATACTCAAAGTTTTAAAACACCCTTAGATAAAACTAGATAGTGTATGTGATTGAAACGACCCATCAATTAAGTGTCAACTAACAAATTCTAAATTTATTTAATTTATTTCAAAAAATGGACAAGTTTGTATGTCGCTTAATATTTTCGCAGTATGGAACATCGACTCGATCTACTTAAAAGATAAGATGTTGAATTCGCGATTTAATTTATTGTGGTGCATAATTGATTGAAATATTTCAAACTGAAGAGTAACTAGTCATTCACGGTTAAAAAAACAGATGATACTTACATGGAATTTCATTTTTTTCTTTTTCGCTCGTTACTATGCCAGTATCCATAGCCGAAGTAGATTGTGAAACCTATTTACCAAAATGAAGAAGAATGTAAATGTATAATTAGCTTCCTAGAAAACTATTGAAACAATCATGGAAATGATGACATTTGTTATAGGATGTTCTGTTGAAATAATTTTTTCTCGTGTGCAATATTTTGAGGTGCGTTATTCATGAATACTCTCAAGACGAAGTTACTGGTTCATGTAGAAAATATGAATTCAAGATACCATAATTGACATAGATACAAATACATAAAAAAGGCTTAACTACTCTCTAATGTCGCTTTACAGTCTTATTCATATACAGAATTTAAAGTTGCCATGATCGGTAAATTGGTAAATTAGGAAGAAACAAGACATGATAAAAATGCCGAAACTAGCATCTTCTGGAAATCAAGGCATTCTGAGAGATGCCTATATCCTAAATCTGCACACTTTTTATCCACAAGGGAAAATGAAACCAGAAATCTGATTAACAGAAGCAATCTTCTTGTTACAGAGACAGTAGAAAAGCAAAATGAGGTAAATACAATCCTGGAAACACCTATGGTTGCTAACTACCCTAATGATTCTTTCAAAAAGATTGTTACCAACGAGAAGAAAAGTAAATCAGTGCATATATCGAGATATTGGACTAATACTATAATGATCCCATATCGTAAAGGAACATTGAAAGAAATCAGGAGGATACTTAACATACACAATATAAAAGCTTGTTTTTAAGCAAATGGAATCATAAGATTAGTTTTTGATGAATGTTAAAGATAGGATACATAGGAACAGCAAAACTGTACCTATGAAAGGAATCACAGCTAGTGAATTGCGATTTATTTGGTATAAACATCTAGGTAGATGTGTGTTGGGTTAATGGAACAAAAACGATTTCTGAAACACGTTCTTACATTATCGGATGATCTAGGAAGGCTTGAAATTAGATCGGCGATTGCACTAGACACCTTGGAAACAGAACATACAAAAAACTCCGTTGGAGCTACAATACTTAAGAAAGGTTTGGCTGCATGTAAAGAAAGATTATTAGCTGAATCTATGTACATATGAACGATCAAAAATAGTGTGAATAGAAGAAATGGAATGCAGTGAGCTACTCTTTGGTAACTGTTGATCAACAAAAAATAAGTAGATCGTAGTCATCTACGTTATAGAAATTACCAATTATATCATACTTAAAATGTGGATAATCGCAGTTGATCGTCAGCGTGGTTCACATTCTAAATACTTTAGCACAAAATTGTTTACCTGTAACTGTGATTACTAATTTGTACATTCCACCGATGGAAACTAGTTATTATTGACCATCGAATTACATAGATTCGTCTAGTATTTTTTTAAATGAGCATATAAATATTGCTTATATTAAATCAAAGCTTGATGAAGATGAAATTAAAAACATTACAAATTTGATAGCACAAATTGGTCCGAATTAGGCAACCGGTGACAACCAGGTAACACTGGATAGATATTTTGTCTTAGTATGGGAATTTTCAGCCGTGCGTATTCACGATATCACCAGGAATAAAATGCAGGACCTTCTTCATCCTCAACGAGTGCTTAATCATTAGACTACTCAACCGAGTCCCAAAGGCTAAAATTTCTAACCTAGTCAATTACAGTCATTATCAGCTCACTAGTGACCAACTTCTCGAGGTAATTCATGGAGTTCTAGCAAGGAAACGTGACCAATGGAGTCTAACCGTGTAGGGTTTGAGGTAGTTACCCACCGATGATAATAAATGAGGTAACTCAAACATATCATGATTTGACTGAATTAGAAGTATCAACCGTTAAGAGTAGATTCAGTGGCCTAATAGAGAAATATTTGCCACGGAACTATATGGTCCTGAGTCTGATCCCTGGTAGGGTTGTGGATGCACCCTGCCGAAGAGTCTCATATTAGGACGAAATAGCTGTCTACTGTTTCCTGGTTGTTGATGGTTATCTAATTCAGACAAATTCGTGGTATCAAACTAAAGTTCATTCATCCCCATAATCCCCAATATTATTCAATTATGTGTTCTAATTTACACAATGAAAATATTTAATATTTTAAAAACATAATTTTCGTGTAAGGTATAAATACAAAAGTTTTTAAAGATTTGACATTTATCTCTCATTAATTAGTGCTCCTTAATCGAGAAGCCTAATAACTGTATAATGTCGCATCAAACACTTAGGTTAGGAATATTCTGAAACCTAAACATGAAGAAAACTAATTCTGTAGATTTAAATACAAATAAAGTTACAACGAGTCGTTGTTATTGGATTCTACGCACATTGTCGAATCTGAAGTTACATATAACGAATTGAACTGATTTAAAATCGGAATTACTTACTAAATTTAGTCACTAGTTGTCATATGGTTACTGATATTAACAAGTGACATGGAACTGTATTGAGATAACGTGACCGATAAAGTATAACTGTGTTAGGCAGGATATAAATATCACTAGTGACAATGGATGTACTAACGTAATAACACGAATTAAGTGAGGTTATAAATCAATAACATTTGGGACAAAGAGTGATTTTAAGTCTAAGCGTTTGCCATGAATTGTAAATTTCTATGGTATTATCCTAAATAAGGACTTGGTTGTGTACTTCAGAGGAGTCCTACACAAGTAGAAAATACTGTCCAGAGTTTCTATGTTTTTAATGGTTGTATAACCTTAGTTAGTTTAAGATCCGAAACTTTATGCAAAATGTACGTATATGTTACGTCATGTAATTCTATAAAGTTTATATTACAAGACGTCATAGATACGTTAAACTTTATAAACCTTTAATGTGGTGTATATTATGAATTATTAGTAAACCCAAGTTGTACAAATAAACAAAGATAAAAAATACTGAAGTATAATTGTTTATGATTGGAGTGAAAACTTAGGCCAGGTTAAATGGACAATTAAGAACATTTATTTATCATTATTAAGTTTTATGTTACCCAATATCTAAATATGTGATCACAAAAAAAGTAAATTATCGCGTTGTTTCATGAATTCCATAATATGAACAAAACATTAAATGGACAAGTTGAATGCGTCATTATACTTAAACAAATCAGTTAACAGTCTTACCTACAACCATCCAAACTAAAAATCTAACCCATGTAGCACCTGATAATTTGACCATTAGATATACATTAATAAATATACTTAAAGCTGGAATCCATGGAACTCCTGGGACCTGTGAAAGAAAGAAATACTGTTTGATGTTCAAATAAAATGAAGATTATACCCTAAATGATCCAACAATATAACATGATCCTGAATACAGAAATATCAGTGATCATACCAGAATAGACTAAACTTATTTATTCAGTGACTTCTTTTGAGTTACTACGTATGACCTTATTTTGGAGAATGACTCAAATAAGTCGAGTCACAATAAAATGTAGGATAATAAAAGACAATAACGATGGAAGAATTATTGGATAACTGAGAAAATCCTTATGAAATATTATAGCATCTTGGTATCTTATATACTACTACACTGATTTGTCCCAATATATTTCAATTAGTATATTACACTGTCATTCATCATATCTGTTATGTGTATTTCACAAAACCATTCATAGTAAGCACTGATGAACTAGAGTTCAATTTTATCTTGACATCGATGTCAATAAGTAAACATTGTGTTATCATTATTCAGAAAAGTCCCTTAAGTGTAATTAGACTGAGCATTTGAGGCTACTTCATGGTTCATATTTATTTATCTAAAATACTGAGCATCGTATTCGCATAAACACATGTATGCGGGTTAATAGATATAACGTTATGTTTGGTGAGAATGAACAGCTGATTCTAAAAGTTAATTTATCGATTGTATAACAAGATAAGAAAGTAAGGGAAAATATGTAAGAATAGCTAGATAAAAAAGAGCTGGACAAAAACAATATAAATACATTACCCATCCCGTTACTAAAAAAAATTAGCCAAAATAAGTAACGTTTTCTACTCAACTGCACATAAAAATTATCAACTTTTCAAAACGTATATATTATCAGATGATTAAGAAAAATAAGTATTTTATACGTATGAACATAACACCTACTTTGAATGATACAGCTGTTTGATTTTCTGGTTGTTTGGCTAGAATTGAACAAATGATAGCGCTAATCAGTATCATTAGACCGATAAATATCCATATTGGAATTTTAACTTGCATTCTTATTGTTGTTTCTTCAGGAAGTTTGTCTAATAGTAATATACCAAAATTACTGAGAAAAATGGTGCAAACTAGAAAAAAAGAGGTGTTTAAAAAAAACAACCATTGAGTTTACATCAAAAAATTAAGTGCTTATTTTTTTCAACAGTTACGGTGAATCCTTAGCTGAAGACAGCAATGTAGCCAAGATCAAATATCATTTGAAATGGATCGCTTTAACGCTTTAGTGATCTAGGCTGAAACTTATTAGGTAGTTATTTTTAAAATGATCAAAAATTCTGTAGTCTTCAGACAATATAACACTATCATTGATTTTCTAGAGTAGTAGGCCTCATTTATATTTGACTGTGTTAGTCGGTGAAGCAATACTCAGTGATATTATTCACCTTTGTTCATACAGTGACGTTAATTGACAAACAAATAAAATTAAAAGCATTAAGAATACATTGTTTATTGATCCAATTTATATACATGAAATCCTTGCACTTAAATCGAACAATAAATAAAACAAATTACGATGAACTTATGATTCTATCTTTTGTAAGCCTTACATTAATTGTACATTACCAATATTTTTTCATGAGATAAGCATTTATCTATATACTTATTAGGCAAAATGTGATCACTCACGCAATAAGTAACTGTTTATTTTATAAACAAATTCAGTAATTTTAGACGGTTTATTTACATCAAATTCAGGCTTGAAACATTTCTGGAAGTAGTTTGAAATATTGACTTGGCTATTCTCATCAGTAGCTGTGTCTGTTTGCTCTAAAGAGTTTGATAGACTGAAAGGAAATAAGAAAAAAATAAGCAACGAAAGAGGTCCATTATATCATTGAGAAAGTAATAAAGATAAATCAGCTAAAAAACTTTCGTTTCGGCGATGTTATTTGCTGTATATAAGATTATACAGTTATATTAACCGATATCGTCAAAGAGGAAATTTTCTTTGCTGATTTGCTTTCAGTTTCTCTTTTACAATAGTAAATGTTGAGAGAACGAAACATTTAAATAAGTAGCCTTCCATTACTACTTTCTAAAGGTAAAACAGTAAACACAAAATGTGAACGAAACATCCTATAAACAAAAGCGCATTTAAAAAAAAATTTTCTGGCTGCATATAACCAGTGTATTTCTAAGCAATCCTTCTAGACATGATTTTAATAGTAGTAGGTGATATATTTGGCTGAAATCAAGCTTTGTGATCAAGTTTCAAGTTAGAAGACTACCGAGTGACTTAAAAAACCTATACTGTGCTTCACGAAATTTTAAATAAAGCTGAACTAATTGTTTCTTCTGATTACAGTTAACCGAAGCACATTATTTTGAATATATTGAACTACTGTCAAATAAACATCGTTTTAAGTAGTAGAAACTGAATTTGAATTAAATAGTTTAAATTCGCATACAGTAGCTAAATAGTCTGCTCATTTGCAAAATCTAAAATAGCTTCAGTCAGGTTGCAGGCTACAGATAATGAAAAATGAATGTTTAGTGATTGTCATATATAATGATTATGTATATAGGATTATAATGAGTCAACTTGACATTACTACAGACTAATTAATTAGAAACTTAAATGCAATCACAGGGTAACATAAAATAATCTCACAAATCAACCACTTACTTGGGAATAGAAATTTTACCAAGTGAAATGGAATGTTTTTCATAGTCAGAATTGTCAATGTAGTCATTCGATGCTTCTTTATTACTATTGAATGTGTTGTCCACACTTTCGTTTAAAAACTTGAGTGAAAATAATTTTTCGCTGATGATAAAGTGAATATAAAATTGAAACAATCGAAAGTTTTGATTATTTAAATCATCATTTTATTCTTATTTTATTTTGGCAATTTTACGAAGTTTTTAGTTTACCATCCTCACTATCACCCCAGAAGGAACAGATTTATTCTTGTTTCCACGTTTTTCATGGAAATGATAATTAAAGCAAGTATAAAAGCTATGAAAACAGCCACCTCGTTACCCTTAGAACATTTTTTATTCCGTTCTCTTTGTTTCGGTATTCTTTTAGCTTGCTTCAGATTATCAGATGCAAAACGTGAGTTAAATTCGCATTTACTACGCTACATGTCATCTTCGCAAATATGAAATCCTAGTTCCTTTATAAATGAGGCATTATTTCGAAGTTTCTATGTCCTATTCGGTATTACCACTGCAAAGGGCTAGTGAAAGCTCATCTTTTTCAGTTCGCTATGTGCACCTTAACTCTTTTACACTAAATATTAAATATTACTATATATTTACAGAATTATTTCTGCTAAAAAGTAATTGTCAAATATAATGTAACTTATATTTATGCATTTTAACAACAGCATCAACCAACTGTTCCTTGGCAGTAACAATATAAATAAATATAAATATTGGAAGTTACTCACTCAGATGATACTAATTTATCAGCTACCTACCCTTCGTTTTCTATAAGTATTTCATGGTAATTTTTTGCACAATCTTCATTGTCATCATTAGCATCATTAAGACAATGACCAATTGACATCACCTGTCCTCTTAATTGCCAATTTTGTTTATGATACGAAGAATAAACAATGAATAAAAAAGAAATAATTATTAATTTAATAATTCGATAGAGATTGATATAGATTGAAGGAGATTATTTTTGTTACAAACTCAGACTAAATAGAGAATTGTTAAAAACGAAGGAACCCTATTAAACTACCTATTTTTCATAATTTAGGACTGTTCAACCATGTAAAATACAAGCATGTAAGAAAAGACTTCGTTAAATCTAATAGGACAGAGTATTGGTGGAATCACACTCGGTTCTAAATGTGTCAAAGTTCACTCAATGGATAGTTGAAAATGGTAAAATAGATGTATATTTATTCAAGAATGGTTGTCAGTTATTTGTAGACTGTAATTTCAACTCAGTACTTTATTATATGTTTTCCGTTGGTAACAGAAATGTAAAAAACATATTATACTAAATTAGTTAAATTCTTACCGAATGATGACTATATGTAACAAATATTTAGGCCTCGTATGCATTGAAACGCTACATGTGTGGGTTATAACAACCTGGCTGGTTCATTTTCCTTTATGTACCCTTTCAAAAGTCGTTCACTGACAATTTGTTATATAATGTTTCTTATGAAATACAATGTGTTTTGAATAACGTAGCTCAAATTGATTGTGCTATGTACATATATATTTTCAGAGTGCTTTCTATATAGCTTTACATCTTTTCACTTACCCAATCGCAGACACTAAAAGTGTTGAGACCTTCAGATTTACCTTTGGTTTAATTTTGTTATCTGTAATAAGCATCATGATAAAATAACAGAATATCTGTCTTCCCCATATTTATTTATAAGTTCCACAAGATGTGATGAAATGGTTGCCGATGTCTGTAATCTACAACGTTTGCACACTCTCTTAAATAGTTCGGAACATATTTTTTACATATCCTTTCTTCTAATAATAATGATTTACAAGAGGCTTAACGGCAGATGACAAACACTGTTTAGCGGCACTTTTTAAATTAATTAACAGTTTTCGCAAAAATCATTTTGATAGGAATTCATGTTTATTACAATCATTAGTCAAAAACATGACAGTGATATTACAAATGCTCATAAAAAATGGCCGCATAAACAAATTAAAGGCAAGTTAGGTTTGAAAAAGTCACTGCCGTAGTAGCTGAACAATAATTTGACAAAAAAACTTGAAGTTAGTGCATAAAAGGATTAAGTTGAGATGGTTTGAAGGTGAATGTCATTAATGTTTTAGTGATAGTCAAAGACTAATCTTGGTTATGTGTCACTAAAAACAGATGAGCATCAGATATTTGTTTAGTTCTAGTATGTATTAACACAACTCCGTACATATACAACCCAACTCCGGGTCGAGGTGATGACATCCAGTCTCATTCTGAACGCTAAAACATCAACACCACAGAGTTGTAGCCCAAGGGTAGGATCCCCACTTTACTCATTTTGTGATAAAGTGCTCCATTTATTAAATGACATTGAGGAAAACTATCTCCTGGCAACCGATAAATAAGTGCTCTCCACGCAATCTAATGATCGTGGATGTGAACATGCTGGGGTTGTGATCACCCAGTGCTATGAAGTTCTTTGCTTGGAAAAAATAGATGTGCATTTCTACGTAGTTTTCATTGGTATACAACTGAGGTCAATCTGTGACGAATACGAAAAACAAATATAAAAGAATCGATTAGTAACATGTTTAAAAAAATTTACCTCAAAAGAAGCACAGAAAAAGATACTAGTGTATAAGCGAGAAGTGTACCGATTGACATCATATCGACTAGATCCTGTAGACTGAATACTGCAGCCATTATGCCTGAAATTATAAAGTATGCTAGTAGATCAGTATAATTTGTTTATAAATTATTTAACGACAGGTTGGTCTTAAAAGCGTTTTAATAATACCTGTTGATAAAGTTCTACACGGCCAAACTACAAGTATATATATTACTAAATATGAAGAAGAATGAGACTGTAATTCGATTATAATTCAGACAATGATTTGGATCACAGTAAGATGATAAGAGGTTGTACCGTGTCATATTCACCGTACGTAATAGAATCAAAAGAAATGATTGTTTTTGACTGCTGAAATTTTTATCGCAACTTTAAAAAAACACTAGTAGATAATTTACTTTGTTCAATCACAACTACTACTCGTAACTGAAGATTTGTTGTTAAGGACTCAACATGTCTGTAATAATACGTAGTAAGGTATGCAGCCGTATAAAGTGGTTTGACAGAGTTTTTGATTACCTGGTAAAACTCCGCATTAATTTATAAATAGGAGGGACTGTGTGCTGGTTTTTTGTACTTTACATTTTACCCGGGAGATTTAGCATAATAGTATCTTCAAAAAGAGAAACTAGATTTTCATAGTGTCCTCCAAATTACTGAATGGTAAGTATAAGAAAGGTTATGGAATATTACAAGGTTGATTAATTCTGACTATGATCTTACTTATTTTACTACATTAAAAACCAGTATTTAGGTATTTATTCATTAAATTTGTAGAGACAATATGATATAGGTGAGTTGTATAAGGTTAAATGACGATGTGAAAATATAGATAATCAGGAAATACTTACATCCAATAACACCCGATATAACCGTACCAAAAAGTGGAGTTTTAACTCGAGAGTTTATTCGACTAAGAAAACTAAATAACAACCCGTCAGATGCCATGGAATATAAAATACGTGGCAAAGGAAACATCGACCCTAAAAGGCTATTAGAAAACAATATTTATAAAGTGGCTAGAATATGAACTGAAATCGAAAAGAATTTTATGAGTACAGAAATAATTCACATGAAGCTGAATGAATGTTTTAAGCTATTAATATATTCGTTATAGTTGTACTGTAAAACACTAAATAGCAAAATTCGATTCAAAACAGTTCTAGAATTAAGCCATGCATTCGTTGGCTACCACTGGTTCAACGTATTCATACTGTCGTTTGGTATATGGGTAGGTTTCAACATGTAAAAAATATTTTGAAAAAATTTACATATTCATCAAAATCTATGTCAATTTGTAATAAAATTCAAAGTTTTGAGCATCAATTCCTACTTAATAACTGGAAAATAATTATAGTTAACCTCGTTAAACATCATTGTAACTTAACGATTTCCTTGATATATATACGGGATGAAATCGTGAATAAACTAACCGATAATAGTTTAACAATAAGTTATTTAATATGTTTCAGATCAATTAGACTAAACCTTTCACACGTTAGGATTTGTAAAGTGTGAACAAATATCAAGTTAGTTCTAGCAACGAATAGTTTTCTAAAAAACTTTCTAAGATACAAATTCATAAGATGTAAATATTATATACCTGCTAGGAATTGTCACTTAACCAGCTGCATTATCAAATAAAATGAAAACCTGGGCCTGAGAAGTTCAGATGAGTTCAAAATAAATAATCGAGGAGATATTTTTAAATCATTCAAACTGAAAATGTGACTCAAGAGTCAGACGATTATCAGGTGGCCCAATTACTAACCACAGTGGTTCATCACATAAATCTTAAACACAAAAACACTAAGACAACATTTAGTGTATTGTAATTCCCTTTGAAATGATTTGAAAACTACATACCTTACTAGACATTGTTTTACTTCATTTTCCATAGCTGTTGATATATTTATTACAGGTTCTTTACTTTTCTTCTTAATGATTCCATTTTTATGTGTTGATGTAAGGCTTTAATAATGTAGGACAGTGCAAGGCTCTTTGTTACCTATTGCTTATTGATCACATAATAATTTCTTAGCACAAAAGGGTGGGTTTTTGACGAAACACTAATTCAGAAGAAACCCAAACGTGAAGTGTTTGAGATATTTCAAAATATCTTATAGTCCTAGCTTAATGGTATTCTAATGTTTTAATCGTAATACTGAAAAAGATCTGGTGAAAAATCACTTATTATTTTCCTCTACCTAAAAAAACTATCTGATGGGACAATTTTTTTATTCAGTAACAATTGACTTATGGTCCAGTTAGATTGCTACAGTTGTGTAAGTAAATCAGCGTATATATACATATATATATACTTTGATTTCATTATCAGCCAACAAAAATACAATGAAATTATCAAAATAATTGAACAGCAAATAAGTTTGATGAACAAAACCCATTTAGTGGCAAATACCTTAGTAGTACTAATCTCAGTTGATTTAAGCTATGCTAAATTTAGGTCTAAAGTTTTATAATAACAAGCAAATGAGTCTACAAGCGAAATTTACGTCAGATGTCAGTCATTTAACTGATGTATAATGATAGATATTTTTTAAGTAGTAAGCAGAATATTTCATGTTGAATTCAGAGTTTAAATTAATGTAAAACTACTAAATCTTATGTTATATTGTCAAAACAAATAAAATAGTGACAGCTGATTAGATTTTTGATTAAATAAACGAAAGAGGATGCGATCGTTTGCTTAGTTTTATGACCAACCTAATTTAATAGAAGTTTAACTGTTTACTCATTCAAAAGACTATCCATTTACCATTGACACTGCCTAGTGATAAAATACAAGATACATCTTTTTCCCATTGGAATATTGTCATAGATATATTTTAGTGTAACTTCATTAGCTCGTAATGACCGTTTATTTCTTTTATCATCCCACCTTCGACTTTGAGAATACGGGTTTACGACAGCTATTTCTGTATCACAATCACACGGTATTTTGGAATTTTTGAAAAACTAATACTAATAACATTTACGTAGATACAAGAAACTTATACATAATAAAAATAATTGCTCTATTCAGCTGAGTTCACGACCAACTTTCGTTGATGAATAAATTTATTTTTACTACTTACCACATTCCGAAAACTACCTGTGAATAAATTACATATGAAAAATAGTATTATGCAAAAGTACTACCGATCAAGCTACAGTTAATGGCTATCAATAAAGGGTAATAACATTGACTAAAATGAGTAAGTGTTATCAGTATTGTACTCTGAAAGTTTAAAGATAATAACGTTGTCTAATCAAAGTGCATAATATATGTGAAAATGAAGTCATATTAAGTATTAATATGTTCATGACCATCCAGGAACGCTTTAAGATATTAAATGTTTGGTTAAAGCTGTTTTTAATACATTACATTTGAACTGTGGTCGACAAGTGGTATCCAGGAACTGCAATCCATCCTGTATGGGACTTATTATTTAGGTGTATCTGCATTTCAGTGTCGATACTAACGCTGAAACTTAAACTCTGTAACAAGCACATTCTACCTGTACCACTAGTTTGGTTTAGTTTGGGTAAAATGTAAATATCAAAAGCTGTCTAGGGTGCGACTGCAGAATAGTAATGCTAATGACTTCAATCAAGGCATCGGAGTATTATACGAATCATTAGTTAGAAAACTAATGACATTAATATAAAACCTACGTTTACCTTTTGAAACAATTCTCAATGATGACAGTTAAAGTACCAAAACTCATCTTCTACTTACCGACACAGATACCAACCAAATGAATTATAATTCTTATCTAGTAGTAAAAGAATATTGCTTAGATTCAACATTCATTATAAGTATAAATGAAGGGAGAAGTGATATGATGTAAACCTTGTGTTTTTTATTCTGTTGATAATGTTCTATTATTTTAAAATACTACTGCCTTCAATAAATTAGTACATTCGAATAATCGTATTTGGGTAGACATTTAATTATGAAATGGCAACAATTAAACATCAATCGAGAATCCTTATAAAATAAATAACTCTGTCCAGACGTGGGACGTTTCAATGAACCCTCGAAGGTTTGATGGTAGTGATTGATAGATTATAACCAGATAATCCATCACTAAAAACTAAATTCGATGCTTAATACACTTGAATTGAATCAAGTCGAAATACAAGCACAAAACTGAATGTAATTAGTTTTGTTGATCATCCTTGGTTTAAAATGTTTCCGTCGTTAATGATGCAAAAGCATTCTGATTGAATCAATTCTCTTCATAATTAGAATAATTAATGAAATATTTGTTGAGTTAAAGCGTTGTCAACAAACCTGGTGGTTAATGCACACAAAGCTCCAGTAGAAATAATGTATTTCGCCCATTGTAAACCATGATGACTAAATGCGAGTGGTAAGGGAGCAACAGAAGAAAGAGCATAATATGGCATCATTAATGTAAGCGTAGCAGATATAAGTCCGTAAGCCATAAAGCATATTAATAAACAACCAATAATGCTTATAGGAATCGATTTCTGTGGATTTCGCACTTCTTCACCTAAAAAATATCAAATAAGAAACAATAGAAACAATTTGATCTTTTCCAGCAGTTTTTGGTCAAAACTAGTAATTTTCAAATGATTCGTTTCTGAGGTTATAATCTTGGTAGTTAGTAGAATATATTTCACATATGGTGAATGGTGATTTAGAAAGGAAAACATCACGTGGTAACGCAGATGGTTTAATATTCAACAATCGAACATAATGATGGCTAAGAATCGTTTCTGTTTCGATTGTTTCTTAGGTACTTTTTATTACTTGTCTTAAAAAATTCGGATCAAGATTTTATAAAAAATGGTAAAATGATTATATATTCTATCTTTAAGACTTTTCAGATTTAACTTTACACCTAGTATCTTCTCATTCCTTAGTGCTTGATTTCTCTTGATGTATGTGACGAATTTTTAGACAAAACAGTTGAGATCCGTCTAAGAATGATGGTGATTATATCATAGTGACCAAACTAGTATTTGCTAAATGCCTAATACTTCAGATGATAGATTTTAGTCTAAGTAGTCAAAAGTAGATGATTCAGTCGATTGATATCTTCGAACTATTTCAGATAATTGGCTTTCATAGACTGTATTTTGAAAGATTTACACTTTATCTATGAGATTAGCCAATTTAAGCTTATCAGAAGTAATGACTCTTGAGTTTCCCTGACTCAAAAACATTTAAAAGTGTTTGTATTTTTATTCAAACGCTTTTAAAGACTGGTATGACTAACTTTAGATCACCTGAATTCCAGACTTTTATCGGTCATTGAATGTTATTAGACATATGTATCATATAGATCTTATACAGTGTCATAAAAAGATCTGAATGGAATAAACATAACATAGAATCTTTGCCTCTATAGGAGCTAGCTAGGATGAAACTAACAAGCCAATTTACAAATCGCCAAGTTGATATAACATGAACGCTGTAAAAAATTATAAATCAAGACCTTAAAAATTTCCATTACGTGTAAGTACTTCTCAGGATATAGGCAATACATAAAATAACTACCTGTTGTTGCAATAATATCAAACCCAACAAAAGCAAAAAAACAGGTTCCGGCTCCTGAAAGTACACCATTAAATCCAAAAGGTAAAAAGCCACCCTTTCCCACAGTTGTACTTTTTGAAGTTCCGTTGGTAAATACCTGACAATTTTAAAAATATTACACAGATTAAATTAATGTTTTTAGAAATATAACTGATATGTCTTTGAATAAAATAATTTTTGACTGTTTTAACTGTGTATATTTGACATTCCAAATAAAAGGAAATTCGCAGCTCATCTCTGATTGTGACTCTAGCATGACGGTGAAAGCTCTATAATTAAACCATTTTTACATAGAACTAAGCAACACCAACATTTGACATACTCTGTACTAGTTTAATTCCAGTTAAGGTTTGTAACGGATCGTTAACCGAAAACTTTAGGAATTATGCTGGTTACACCATTATTTTTAATTAACTGGCTATCTGTGTAAACAACTAAATGGTTTCATGTAAGAGCATAAGTTAGTAATATTGTGAACTATCTTAGTTGACATTTTCACCTAAGAGTGTAGCTCCGGGCTCATGAAGTAATCAGATAGCCAAACTTTTGACAACTAAATTAAATACATGTGTGCACCATGTTTAGAAAATTGTAAATTTGGCCTGTTATGACAACAGATGTTTTCACCTACTTACTACCCACAGTAATTTTTCTAAAAGCAAATTTAAATTTTTATTCAGGAAAAAGAATAACAAATTTTACTTCCAGGTTTTTCGTTTTCAAATTATTATGCATGCAATATTACGATTATTCAAAGTAACCAAACATTTCTGATGACCTGTCAAACATCGGTTAAATAAATCTATTTTTGTCCTAGACAGACTGACCATGAACTAATTGTTGGATTATTACTGATGTTTTTTGCATAGCCATATTTACTTTCCAGACGATAAGCTTTTATAAAAAGAGAATTTATTTCCGTTTCCAGAATCGGTAAATAATACAGTTAAAACAGAAATAATTAATAGGCCTAGGCAAGTGAAGTGGCTCCTAACGATGGCAATGGCATCAGCAAATTGAATATCCTGTTGATTCTAGTTAATTAAAGATTCGATATGCATCACCATAATTATATTATTATTATCACAATCTTTCTAATTCTTGAGAAAACTGTTATTGATTGGAATTTGGATGAACTCTAACTGTTAAATTAAGGATACAGTGTTAATAAATTAATGAACTTAGTTATAGGATACAGGTGAACAGTATATGCTCATGAGGTACGATTATTGAGTTAGATCCCAAAATGCATCGAAATCAAAACAAGATCATAAATCAGAAGAACAGATTTTTCGTGTAGCGGATTCGGACGCTTGTTTACAAAATATAAGATGAGAAATATCAAACTCAATTCAAAAATACAGATGTACGCTACTAGTGTTGATCAAATTAAAACTTGACTAACAGCTTTAATTTCTGTCAGAAATATCGAAGTATTAGTTCAATCTAGTTAACTTAAAAATCAAGTAATGAAAGATAAATAGCAAACGTTCCGTGTGATGAAACATTAAATAAAATAATAATCGATGGACGCGAGATGAAATGGATTCACTTCACTCCACAATATTTATTGTTTTTGCTTTTAAAAATTCATCAAGGGAACAAACTGTATAAAGCTATTATAGTGCAGGAACATTTAACCACTCCAAAGGTTTATCATCTGCTTATTAATAGATTTCATATAAAAAAATGTACATATCAGTCGCTTTATAAGAGTAGACTTACATTCTCCGGAATAACCTTCCAGTTGTTAATGTCTGCATAAATCAGTCCCGTTATAACTATAAATGCGATAACACACAGGTTGATTACTGTGAAGACATTGTTAATCATTGCAGATTCTCGTACACCAACGCTTAAAAGAACTGAGAAAAGATAAAGACTGTGAAAGATGAAAAAACAATCTTAAATCAAATGAAACAGAGACGTTAAAGCATATTTTTTGAGCAATTTTTCAAGCTTAAAAAGGAATATTATCTCACAATCCAATCCAGAGGTCTATGATAGCAAGTATGGAAAGAGTGTTTCAAAATCCCTAAGGAATTATTCACGGTTAGCTAAAAATGTACAAGAATTAGAAACCCTACAAATATTTTACAAAAAATTTCTCTACTTTTCTAATCGATATGAATTGGATTTGATGTAACTTGGTAATATATTTGAAATCCGTTATCTTAAAAACTCAGGACCTTTAAATTACATGACGAAAACTACAATTGTATAGATTCCGATTCTTGAGATGAAGCGATATTGTGCAGTTTTTAATTTAACTTAGGAAACAAAAGTGTCTATGAGTATAGATCAGAAAGTGAAACATTTGAAATGAAACCTATTTGCTGAGAATTAATATTGTACTAAACATAATGTTAAATAAAGTTATTATTTAGTCATATAAAATAATAAAACATAATTCTTGTATATCAGTAGTTTGGAGAGATATTCAAGTAGTCCCTTAATTTATTTGGTGAAAGTTGACGTTGCTGTCGACATTGTTTTAAAAAATCTTTTTAATGGTAGATTGCAACTGAATGAATACAATAAGTGGATCGCATACTCTGTTTATTAACCAAAAGATTAGTATTAAGACACTCATAGGGAAAATTTTCTTACTTGTCATTAAAATTATCATCCCGACAGCAAGTGGATCTGCATACTCAGCTAAACCAGGAAGATTCAATTTTAAGTATTTTTCAAAAAATGCTGTTAGCTGACCATTAAATAACCCATCAAAATTGGAACTCCAAGCTCGTGCAACACTTGCAGTGCCTAATAAAATATGTTAAAAATTCAATTTCAGGTCAGTATCTTTTAGGGTTATATATATATATATATATATATATATATATATATATATTGGATGTTGGCTCTAATTTTCGGTTTTACGTCGTTGACTGACTACTTAAGGACCTGTACAACTATCAATAATATTAAAAATAAAAATTTTTAAACTGAACATTTTCATTTAAATTAGTAACTAGTATTTACAATAACTTAAAATTTAATTATATCAGTATATTATTGTTAATCACATGACAGACAAAATGATAACAACACGAAGACACTTTGAGATCACAGAAATAATTGTAGCTTCATGGATAAAAGTGAAGCTTAGTTGTCAAGCCAGTTGACTTTTAGACACCGAATCACTTATTGATTTCGTATAACTTCAAACAACAAGTAAGTGGAAACTGAAATCAAATTGTTGTATGCAAGTTGATTTAACTGTACATTTCGGTATTTTGGGAGTGATTCATTTTTTAATAAACTATTGTTTCATTTACTTATAATTCCTACCCGTTTGATATCTTTTGCGAGATATCTTTTCACAACAGTATGCCATGTAAATCAGAGGTTACTGAATTAAGAAATCTAATTTTCATAGAACACTGGCCTGAATGACAGCGGGAAATTTTATGTGAGCATTCAAGTGAACCATTCCCTAAGGATTATCTGAAAAAATATCAAATCTAATGATCATGTAGAATCGTAATAAGGAGATTTATGGTTTACTTAAATACTCTTTAGAACTTGCCAACAGCTAGTAGGGTGCTCCGGAGATCCGCTGCCATGGAATAATTTAGACTGTTAATTACAGCTTACAACAGAAATCTACCATCTGTTTAAATACGAAATATGTATTTTCGGCATATTGTATTCATAGAATATCTTAAATGAGGATATTTTCTCCTAATACACCTTTTTTAAGCTGAAATTTTTATTTTTTGTTATATATAGTTGATTACTTCTCTGACTTATTTGTATTGTAGTATTGCTATCATACTACTTATGTGTGAAAATCCTAGATTTGGAATAAATAATATATTATAAAGTTTTGAAACTTATCACATGTAAACTTACCTATCACATATTCTAGTACTAAGTTCCAACCGATTGTAAAAGCCATTATTTCTCCAACAGTTATGTAACTATATGCATACGCTGAGCCACTCTGTGGTACACGGGCTCCAAACTCAGCATAACACAGTCCTGATTGGAAGAAAGAAAACAAACTAATAATGCTTCACCAAACATAAATTAATTCAGAATTCTTGGTACAGAAATAAAACCTCTCATAATTAAAATTTTTTATCGTTTCCTTAATACAGCGATATCTCCAAGATTCATTTTAACGTCAACCTCAGTAGTTAAAAAATCATGAGACCAACTGTTATTATAAACATTTATTTTAAATATCCTGTTTATGTATATGATATTTATATTATATACATGAATTTGTACACTGTGAATGGTGATAAAATTATTATTGAAAAATGGTTTCCAGACAGTCACGAGCGAGTGCATATATTACAGGATATAATACGGCATAGGCCCTGTTTAAAGTGCATGGTATATAATTAATTAAACGTATATTATATTTAACAATTAACGCAAAATTTTAATAACTATAAAGCTCAATCCGATTATTAAACTTAGTGCACTATATTCAACAGCACCATTTACGGTTACCATTTACTGTATGCTTCCCACTTGTCAGTTCTTGAGACATATACAGCAGTAGAATACTAAAACTGGCTTTTATGCTAAAGAACAGTGATTTGAAATTAAAGTGCAGCATTAACTTATCTAGTTTTAAGGTACATTTTGTCAGCGAATTGTATCAAACAAAACACTACAACTTTTGTCAGCTGCATTTAATCACAATACTGTAAAATGTCATTTACTCCACGCAAAATAGTAATAAATTAACAATGAAATAATGTAGCCTAAGAATTTTACAGCAAAATCAATTTTTTGTGAAAATCCCTAGGTTTTAATCATGAATCATTTTGTTCTCAATAATACACTTTAAAACTTATTTTTCTTACTGTCATTACATTGGGAACAAAAAAACTTAAGCAGTTTTATTTGGGTATTTTATTCATTTACATTACTAACCAACAGGGGCATAGGGAAACTAGCTATTCTCATTAGGGATGTCATGTTAAGGATTATAAGATTATATTCATCACGTAACGGCTTTAAAGTTTGTTAATTATATGGCTCACATTTGGAGTCATGTAATTCTTCAATGTTTTCGTTTATTTAAATCACTTTTACATTTCTGTATATTAATAAATAATTCTTAACTTAATAGGTTCATTGTTTTCGAAATGTAATTAATTTAAACCTAGTTTGCAAATTACTTCTAAAATCGCAAAATGTTTAACAAACTTAAGGCAAAGTGTACTGTCTTATTCTATAAAAGCAATTTGAGCTATCACTGTGCCTTGATTAAAAAAATAATTTACGGAATTCAACTTTAATCTTACACAATCTGCAGACTAATGTCGAAAAGGTAATTTTTACATTTATTGAAAGTTGATGGTATTTGGATATAGAGCGCAAAACAGTAACAAAAATACCTGTGAAATAGAGATGTGGTAATTCCAGATTTTATCGGTCAATACTGACATAGGAAGAAATGGCTGCAAAAATTTAAGCATGTTGACGCTTCTAATTAAAGGTTAGGTAGATACGGCTATAAATTGTATAAAATTTTATCATTGAAAGTTGGTGGGCCAAAACTGATGGTAGAATCCAGAAAAATGAAAAAAAAAACATGATACTGCAAAGCTTCAAATCTCCTTAGGCCTGAAAACTTTCTGTAGGTGATTTGGAGGATTTGATTTTTGCTATCGAGTGCTCAAATTTTTACAGGTGAAGACAGTTTAAAGTTAGTTGTTACTATACATAACTTTTTTATCATTAGGTATTTTAAATACCTGTCACAAGCAAAAGACTCTCTTATGACGATCATTTATAGACCTATAAAAATAACCACTTCAATAGTTGCCGTAGATCTCCACATATTCTGACGTCGGCGGGTACCAGTTTAACTTGGATCCTAAGTTTTTATTTTAAGAAACCCCATAAATAAAACGGCATATTAAATTTCTTTGGAAAGACTGAAGTTGAGACGAAATAAATGAATAAGAAAAGGAGTAGACGATTTAACCTTATGATATAAGTAGGGCTTCGCAAAAATGTGAATAATTAAAAGTCTGATAGTCTTACCAAGGCTATCATTTTTCATCATGTAGAGAACACTTGCGATTCTGAACTAGAAATCCTTTATAAAAGTAAAGTAGACCTCATAAAATTCTACATTCAGTTTAACAGGAGTCACACTTTTACCAGCTTGCAGACTCGGTGACATGCTCAAAGCAAAACTGGACAAGGTTGTTTAGAGTGGTGTTCATGTCCACGTAAAATAGGAATCTAATAGTAAAAGAACACGTTGGCTTATTGACCGAGATATTTTTTAGCATAAACCACCATCCAACGATTATGTAGAGAAGCATGAGACAAGGAAATATTTCAAACTGCAGATAGAAACTGTAGAGGAAAATCTGGGTGGATAGACTTCGGAGGTTAATTAAAACAAAGACAATGAATAAGATATGATAAAAGTTGAATAATTCCTTAATCTATTATACAAAATTACTTAAAAAATTATCAGAGCTAAATGTACATATAGGTGTGTAGGTCGAATTTGGTTACTATAACTAGACATAGCTGACTCCATCAATTGAGGAAATGAACTTACTTTAAAATACTTCACAAACAAAAAAATTTAACAAAACTAATACATGTAAAGAAGGAAAAGTAACAATTTTCACCAAAAAAATTATCCACTTCACAAAAGACAACACAATAACTCACAAAAGGAGTATGTGCGATGTGATCACTTTCCGCTCAAAGTGTACAGAACAAGAGTTATTAATCAGTCCAGAACGAGACATATGAGGTCTAATTAATAATTAAATGTCCAGTAAGTTTATACATTGGGGCTGTTAGGATTTTGAAAAACACTAAACACAAAGAATAGTTTGAGTATCTTTATAATAACATGATACTCCCCAAAAAGTAGCAAGGTTTTGAAGCAGGATATTCATGTTTTGTTAACTTATTTGTAGGATAAGTTGGTATACTTTAAAAAATCAAGGCCCCCACTATATGTGCAGCTTTTATTGACCTTGATAAGACTTTTAACAGACTTCGTCACACCAATTTACTGCCTAATTTACACAATTTTGAAATTATTGAGGGAAAAGACTTTACTCCTGTTGATAAAGAGTCAACTTAAAAATGTCTGGCTGTTAAATGGCTTGTAATGAAATGCCCCAGAACATGGTTTTAGATTCATTGCTGTTCTCCTTGTTTTAAATATCATTCTACTATCTTTACCGGCCTTTTTGTATATTGTCGATGCAAAAACAAAAAATAGTGCATGACGAAAATGAATGTGTGAGCCTCAAAAAATAGTCTGGCAAGTAAATGGATATTCAATGCCAAAATGTGCATACACCCGTGTCGAGTAACTTTGAGCTATGAGTTGTTCGGATATGCAATAACTTGGTGACTATTGTCAATTAGGATACAAAAGTCAATGCACACAGTAGCGTGACAGTTGACGTAGGTTTTGAAACATTTCGGTCAATAAGTAGAACTACCGGACACGGTGATGTTAAAACCTTCTTGATTTTGTACAACGCTTGCATTATTAAAACATGAATACAGCATATAAGAAACCAACCCCTGTCTACAAAACAGGAGACCGTTGGCAAATTTTCAAGAACTCTAGCTAAGTTATTCTTGAAATCTTAACGCCGTCATATGACGATTGATTTTTTAGGTTCAGCCTGAATGCCTTGTCTCATTGTAAAAAAAGAGAGAACTTAATTTTGGTCTTTATAATACTTACTATCAAAATATAACCTGATACTCCCTAATTTAGAGTGTTATTGTAGTTCTACCAGTCAATACATCTGAAATATTGTGAAAAACAAAAGAGATTCTATCAACAGAACATATACAGACCATGATAACTTCTGTTCTCACTAAACAGGAACTTAAGACATTAATTTTTCACACATTATTGCTGCATGGTGTGGATGAATTTTTGTGACTTTTTTATGTACTTAATACAATTTTCAGCTCAAGTTCAATAATTATTTTGCCAACTTATAAAAAATCAAACTAAGTGGACCTAATTTAAAAAGACTACACACTATCACAAAATTGGAGGTAACGTATAACATTTGGTAGACACTTCGTTAAAAGTGCTGGTAAAATCTAGCTAAAACAGGTGCGGTTACGGATGACACAAACCATAATTTCTATAATTTTCATAAAAGAACTGTTAAAATAACTGAAAGAAAAACTAACACAAGGCTTGTTAATCAAATGCTTCTTAAAAATAAATTACTGTGAAGGGTGAATCTGTAAATAGATGTCTCCAGAGTTTTGAAAAAAGTTACTGGTTAAAGTACATATATTAATAAACAATTATCTAAAACTAATGATAGAGTATTCAATGAATTCGATTTTTAAAATAAGATACCTGATAGAACAGAAGCTATGGCTGCAATCAAAAAAGAAATAATAACCCCAGGCCCTGCAGTAGACTTGGCGACATCACCAACAAGAATATACACTCCAGCACCTAAAGTAGTTCCAACTCCTATATTAAAAAAATCCACTATATACTGAATTTAATACCTAGGGCTATGAGATCGTAAGCTGCCAAACACCTTCGTAGACGATATTTCGATGACTCGTTGTTTTTGATTATTTTCTTTCTGTTGAGACTAGTCAGAAACCTCTTTACCTTCCGCACGCATGAACTCATTACATCAAATTGAAAACACGCTGTTACCAGTTGTGTAAATTCAAAAACATAATTGGACATTGGAAAAATTATATTTCAATTATCAAGTAACACAGAGAAAAATAAACAGACAGTAAAATTTAGTGTTTTTACGACGTTTTCTGCTTAAAAAAATTCAATGCAATCATATGAACGCTAGGTTTGAAGGAGAAATACAGATATCCTGAAATACGCGAGCAAAGATATAACTGAGAATATTTGTAAAATTATTGTAAGATTTACTGGATGTATATGAATAAGGTTCGGGTCTTTCAGGCAGTGAAGTTTACTGAAACTGTCTGAGTTACTTGTGATGGTTGTTTTATTTTTAACTTGTAGGTTGTAGGACTATGGTATCAAGATCGCTTTCCAAAGTGGCTGACTGCATATCCCCCGAAATCACTGGAATTCCTTTCCTTTCATAAAGCTTTTTAAATAGCCTGATGTAGATGTTAAGTATGAACGCTTACCCACAAGCATTGGTGGGTCAATAAATAAATAATTCTTCACATTAATCAAGACAAACATTTACAAAAATACCCTTACATTCCAAAGACATCTAGTGGTCTTCCTAAATGCTGTTGTAACATACCGGATCATACTTTCTGAAGAAACATTTACCTTCCCAGCATTAATTAGTTTTGTGCACCACTACGTAGTCTCCCTTATACAGAGTTATTTTAAAATTCTTCTACATGATCCCCATCGATAATAAATAAGCATATTCCCATGGGTGTTATGGTTCGCTAGGTTTATCGCGAATCATAGGCCATATGGGATTGTAATGTAAATACAACCTGCAGATGTGCTATTAGATGCAGTTATATTAAGAATCACTTTGACATCGTAGAATGATTGTAATTACAGTAGAAGAATTCTATGTAGCATACTTTTGTCGGTATTATGCTCTCTATATCTACTTTAAGTAGGCTTTCATGATACTGTTTTTGTGACGTGCTACTGCTAACGTGCATTTTAAATAGTCATGAAGTTTTCTAGATGTACAGTAGATTTTAGACTCTACTTCTTCTTTGCAAACGGCCTACTTTGAAGTTATACGTTTTCTATATCCTCGAAATCTAAAAATGATCTATAACGAAATCAAAACGTCTTAATTGGACTAGTGCTCTTTAAAACAGACATACACTTACGTTTATTGATTTATGCCGCTTTGAAACACAAATAATAAAAGTTTTTAATCTTTGCAAAAATATCTGACAATACGAATTGGTCACTGGGAGAATCACCTAGATATGAAATACTGTAAATCAGGTCTAGTAGATCTCTTTAATGAAAGCGCATGTGAAAATATCTTAGCAATGTTCTTTCACTCCGATGCTAGTTATTATTATTTTAACAGTAACCCGATTAACAGGCTGGATTATACTGGAGCTTTTAAACCGCATAGAGTCTACTACAAATGAATAAGTACAACATGCGACACAAGCACTTTAAATAATACCTAGAACCGATATTCAAAATGGTACTATGAAGCCTTCGCTTTCCATAATATGCCTAAATTTTAGAATTAGCTGTCACACCCTTGCTAACAAATTAAGATTACAACGAGCGCTGTTACACAACCTTCCAATTAGTTTGTATCAAGCAAATGTACCACTTAACCTGAAACTACTTTACGAACACAAACCCACGTTTAATAAATCAGATAAATAAATGAAGGAACAACATTGTTAAGCATTAAAAAAGGGTAGTACATTTGGCAAAATGATCAGAAGTGGTATTTAATAGGGTTATAGTGAGGTTAAAGACAGAGCTGCAATTAACTTTCAGTTGAGACCAAAGTTCTTGCTATTATTAAGAACGCATTATGAATCTATGTTAGAGTTTATCACTTTTAATGTGGGAAAACACAAAAATATTAAAAGTTACTGAGTTGCACTGTCTCCCTGTTTAATCTTGTGCGCTGATGCAAACAATGATGATAGGAAGTTGTTTACCGTCATCTTGCCTATAGTGATTTTGGACAGAAACTTTCATCATAAACAGAATTTAACATTTGCTGTGATATTCTATTAATTGGTGGGTTGTGTGGCGTTAGTTGTACTGACTTAAACTGGATAAAACCAATGTGCATTTTAAGAGTCAGTCTTAGTACATGCATTTAGTATATGAACGAGTGGTTAAAAATTTTATTTCTTTGTAATATCAGTTAGTTAGGAATAGGCGGGCCAATTTCGAAACCATCATTTTCGCCTACTGTGAAATTGTATGCTATCTTGAGGGAAAAACTAAAGCCGATTTACAAAAATTTAGCCATATTCACCTTAAACATCCCATTGTAGTTCTTTGAAAAAGTAAGCTAAATCAACGTCCCTAATAAATCACCGCTTTCACTTGATTTGGAATTATGGTTAATAAAAGGACCATTATATGAAACTTCAAACACTATTTGTTGATAATCCTATCTCTTTCTTTTTCCAACATCTGAGTTCATACGAGTGTTACTCTTATGCACCATAGACATTTAAATTCATCACGGCAACACCACACACAACTAAATAGATGGTAATTTAGCTAGATAGCTTATTAGATCCAGTTTTAGCAGATTCCTTCCCGGTTTATCTTAACAAGCACATAGCCTAAGTGAATAACAGGTTAAATAACAAAACAATGAGGATATGATCATGACAAGTTTATTGTGCATCATTTATCAGGCATCATATAAATCATTCATTGAGATGTTTCAACAAAGCTCACTGTAAAATTCAGTTTACTGTAGAGTACGTAAAGAAAGACGGGTTTTACTTACTCGTTTTGTTATACAAAAGACGAAAGATGGTAAAATTTAACGAGCAAATTATTGATACAGAAAATGTAACGGTTTATGCTCAAATTATAATGGTTTGTATTTAATTAATTAATTACTGGAAATAATTAGTTGAAACATTGTTTCATAGAGAGCAAGTGATGCAATATAGCTAAAAAAAATAAAACGAGGAAAAACGAGTGTTGAAAAAGCCTGGGAAAAAACGGCAATCTATAGAAGTTTGTCGACACATATACAGCGACCGAGGACAATAAACCAAGAGTGGCTATTACCTGTCAGAAACTTGCATTTGTGCATTCCAACCATAAAGGCAAAGACGCTGTAAAAACAGTCACTAATGAATTTGACATCGTGCTAACTAGAATTCATGGTGAAGTCAGTGTGTTAATCATAAGGAGCGCGCGGTTCTTATTCATATTAGCACCAGGATACAATATAAATTTTTGGTGTCCTAATAGTTAAAACTTCGTGGCAGTTGATTTGATCCTTAATTCAAATCTGTATATGTTATGAATGTCCTGACATTGACAATTTGTAATAATATTTGTATGTATGTAAACTTATCATTGTGACTATGCCTGTAAACTGGCATGCTCTCATGTACAAAGTGAGAATAAAACGATTATTATTATTATTATTATTATTATTATTATTATTATAAGCATAACAACATGCTCAATATCTTCTTTCCATTCACGCTTTGTTTTAACTTCTGATATACGCCGATTGACATCATTTTTTAAGCGTTAATCAACTGAGTAATGAAGTACACATCACAAGGAATATATTATTTGCACCACGCAGCCTAGTCAAAGCTATAGAATATACAGCCTGACTTACATGCATGCACTAAACACGTACCTTCGTTAAAGAGGAGGAAGAGGCTTAAATAGTGCGATAGCTAGACATCACTTGAATACGAAATATCTGATTGATATTATGAAATGTTTTACAATGATCAACACTAACCAAGTCTCACTTTCCTCAAATCAGCTAAAGCTTCCTCCATCAGAGACCCTATTTAATCACCCATAAAGAAACAGTTATCATTTTTTTACTTTCCATGTAATACAATCTCTTCATCAAACCTTTTGTAATTTTATATCATTTTATTATATTGCTACATCATTTTGTTTTCTCAATATTTTTATTGTTGACTAAGTGAGCTCTACTAGTTTATTTTGTATTATTATATCACCATTCTATCACCATTGGCGGTTATCCAGTACGTAACCACGCACTTTCAGTTCTGTAATCGTTTATCCGATTACAATCTTCAGGATGTTCCATGACATAAAGTATGTTTATTTACATTATTTTACCGTATTTTACCACTTAACTTCGTTTACAGTTTCACTTTAGTCCAAATTCACCGTGATGTTTTCGTAATTATCTTCTCCCAACCAGCCTAATTACATGAGGATATTAATCCTTTATTTTATGATTTCATCTCTGATATATTTAATGTTGTAAGCTGCTAGCGAGGAAATGACGAATTTACACGATTCCACATTATTTAAAATTCTCCTGTTTAATAACACAGAGGTAACTAAACGACAGATAGATTTTTCGATAAATCCTCATTAGGCTCTACAATTATGGTTCCTAAATTAATGATCACATGATCGCATTGTTTTGCCCAAACGTTTATTTTTTCTCCGTTCAAATTTAACAAATGGAATTAACTCTATGAAATATTTGAATAGTTATTATACGTACTGAAGTTTTTATCAAAAGTAAAACCAAGAATGTACATAAGTAATAAGATATAATAAACAGAAAAATGATCTAATCAGAAGCAACTCAGAATAATAATAATGCTTTAAGATTAATTGATAGAGTGATAATAATAGTATATCAGTATTAATTTTTTTTACGTAATAAGAAGTAAAATGTTATCTGATATACAGATATAGTATTTAATTATTTAAGATCACAATCAGTTCATAGACAGTAATTTGAATATATAGTGAAGGAAAATATAAACGTTAACAAGAAATCCATTGAAGAAAGTCCGATGTACTTATTTAATGTGTGGCATTGTGAATACAACTAAAGCTATCTGTACTTTCATACTGGTTTCAGGATTGTCAAGTGAACTTGATCTCAGCATTGTATTATAAATTAGTTATTATTTATAAACATATGACGTCGCCTATGTAGCCTTAACAATTTTGGCAACTGAATAAATTAGTAAATGAATGAATAATAAACGATTACTTCAGTTTGTATTAACCATTGAAGATAAGGAATTCACCAACTAAGCTGTCAAAGACTGTCAATAAAGTTAGAGAGGAGGGAGGATTGTCATCAGTTCCTAACCTTTGTTGAAAGGATAAAAACACATTCATATTTACTAATGATGAATATCATACTCACCAAACAAGTTAATAACTAAGGTTGTTTGATTTTTTAGTTGATAAAGAAATGATCTTTGAAGAGATGAGTTTTAAGTTCAGGTCCGAATGTAAAAGTCAGTGTTGCGGTGAAGATACTTCTGAAAATAACACCATACCTGAAGCATAATAAGGGAAGTCGTAGGTAGAGAGAATATGTTTTAATAATGCAATACCTGGACTCCTGTTGCATATAGTATCTTATTTTTCAAGAATACGTATTCAACTTGTTTAACCACTACTTCAGGTATTAAATGTAAATGATTTTTTATGGTCTTAATGAGATTCTGACAATGTAGCCGAAAATACAAGATGTCTCTCTTCAGTTCTTAACCTAGTACCAAACTAATATACAAAGTGGTTCCTTACACCTAATAAATAAGGTAAGAGTTTAATATCAGTTTAGGAAGGATAGTAACTTGAGACTACAGAAGGCTGTAATACTTGCTAGTATAAATTTATCTTTTCGTAGTAACAACTGTTTCCCAGAAAGTAGAGGCATTTGTAGATCTTGCTGAAGACTGGAAGTATATAGTGTCGAGCTATGGCGTCATTTTAGAAACAGTCATACATTCTCTAATGAGATTAAAATATTGCTGTGGTGTCGTGGTCGAAATACCACTGAAGATATGAGTACTTTGAGCATTAAAATAAACACTCATAGACCTCACTTTAATGAACATTTCAGATCTCATTGAAGTATTCAACAAAATAACAATATCAGTATATGATTCCAACAGCTGTAAGGTTAATAACTATTTCTGATGAAGATTAAAAGTGACTTCATTGAGGTGGTTTTATGGAGATAGGTAATAAGTCTAGTTTCTTGTGTTCGTCACAAACCGATGTTTGTTTAGTTATCACTAAAAATCAACGAGGACTAGACAGATGTTTCATTCTAGTATTGGACTAAAACAAAGCGCTATGTACTCTTGATCAAACCTAGGGCCTCCAGGTTGGCGAAAGTGTTGCCATCAATACCAATGGGCTGGATGATTTCCACTGGTAGAATTCATAATTCCATCGATCTGTGATATAGTACGACGATCATCACAAATGACAATGAATGAGTGTCATACTGTAATACAAATCGATGAAAGTAAGAATTCTACCGTTTGATGCCGGTCAAGTGTTATAGATGATTGCTAATTAGGTTTTTTATCAGAGCTTTGCATAAAATACCTATTTTCGTTGACCTTGAAAAGGCTGCCTTGTAAGTTTTATGGGTTTAGTCATTGGAAATTAAGGTGTCATTATATACACACTAAAGATTTACTTCGTCAAATATATAAATTTATTGGTAGGTTATAAACGAGAAAATATGTATTGAGCTTGGAATTTCTTCCAGGTATTACTTCTACAAGAAAATATTGTTCTATAAATTGTTTTATGTTTATTAATCTATCGGTATGCTGATGATTAACAGTTTACCACTATTTCAAAAGACGCTACTAGTTTTCATAATATCAATGTTTATGCCAGATTCACTGAAACATACAAACTGACGAAAAGTAGACAACCATCAAGACTTAGTTAAGTAAGAGCACTATTCTATACTGAAGCTTGATCAAATGCAAAATGCTTTGAATTTGAATTGTTAAGTTATGATAACTGAAATAAGATTAAGTTATTATCATTGTGGATAGCACTTTTACAAACGTAAATTATAATACAGAACTTCTGCGAGTGAAAGGGCAGCCAATTATGATCTTGATAGTGACTTCATGATCAAGGCTCATGAAACAGTCTAAAGTGGTGTTTGTCGAGGTAGTTTAAAGTGACTTTGTAACTCTGGTCTTCATGGTGAATAATTTTAATAGCTAAAAATGGTTACTTATCTTCAGAATGTTGTATCATTAAGAAAAAACTCATTTAGTCGAGTGTTCAATCGTAAAATTCCCACTTCCAACAATTTGTGATATAGTACGACAATCGCCAATTGTCATTAGTGATAATTATCTCACTCGCTGCAAGTTTGAGCCATTTCAGACACGATTTCTCAATTTTACCCTGCTTCCAGTAGTCCCTAGCTAAAATTAATTAGTGACGAATACAAGTAAACATAATGGTAAATAGCCAAAAAAGACACCTACTTTCGAATATGAATCTCTTGATTTAATTGTACATATCATCTAGATCATCTACACGATGTCTACATTCCACGTCAGGAAACTTAAGCAATTCCTGTAAGTAAACAGAAAGCTATTATCATTTCACTAGTTAATGATAAGACCAACAGTATTCTAATTAACTTGTTTGCTTTCAATACGGTTAATACTGTAAGTTACATCTTGCAAAACTTGCCGTCAGATATGTATAAAGCTTTTCACGAAACCATCTATTCATATCGGTTATCATTAAACATGCAGTGATTATTGATGTAGAAGAAATTCCTATTTTCTTAAAACCTGTACATCTCATTCATAAATATTATCAATTTGCGCTCAAATAAAATAATAATAAGTAAAAACAACAACAACATGTAGTTAAGAGTAAACTTCAATCTGTATAATGGAAAATACGTAAAATGCTATTCATTCATTTATTCATTGTCAAAATATTGAATCTCAGTTATCATAAAAATTTTTTTTGAATTTAAAGTTTTACTTTTAGTGAAATAATTTAATTTTGTATATCACTTCATTTCGTTTTGTCTTAATGGTCAATAAGATAGAATTGTAATTATTTTATTTAGTATTGTAGTTATGGTATACTAATTCATTAGGGTGTTCCCTGGTGGACTTGGATTTTATCCAGGTCTCCAACTATTATGACGTGAAAAATTGCTGAGGTTGATGTATGCAACTAATTGATGGATATTGCCTTGTGCGGGCGAGGTCATAATAACAAACACCAATGAGTGCCTAGATGGTTCCTTCACATGTGCCCAGTCACTTTAGCCTGAAGTCGGAAATAGAAAGAACACAAGCTAATGAATCAACCAGACAAAACCATATTGTATTACAGGCATTCCTTTATATATAGATAAAGCCAGACCACACAATTAACCAATTTATAACTTAACATTAATAAATAACATGAGAGGTAGTGGTAGTGAACAGAAGTACACAACTAATTAACTGTAGTTCATAAATACGAGACGATATACTAACAGTAAATATACTAAACAAGAGGATACAATAAGAGGAACCTAACAGTGATAAGGATGAAATGTTTGCATCACTCACAGCAAAAATAATTGGAATAGTCTTCTAAAATATAGCTCTAAAAGTTAGTCATTCTTTTCTAGTGACCCATCATAACAAGTAGTTAGAGGGGAACGACGGCTAATTTTATTATTATTATTCGCAATTGAACTCATAAAAGATAGCTATCAGATTACAAACCGATGATAACATGACAATATTTCAATAATTCTGAACATACTAAACGGAATGAGAAAAGAAGATTGATTTTGTTAGTGAATGACTATAGTGCCTAGTGGGAAAAATGTACTTATGTACGCATACGCTCAATAAACCACAATCTACATTACCTTGGAATCCATTAACAAAAGTGGCCAAATTAAAGGGAATAAATGAATTTGAAGAAGCAGTCTAGAAGTATTGTAGGAATCTGTACAATTTTTTATTTCATTTAATTTACTATTCAAATAGACTAAAAAATTTATAACTATTTAAATATCAATATACATAATTTCCATGATGCTTCTGTTACAGCTGACAAACATTGCTTGTTTATTCTTGACAAATTATTTGTAGCTCATACTCCTATTAATCATTTTACTAATAATACCTTGATTTCTCCGATATACATTCAAATAGTTATATAGTAGGCTGTTATGTATACTAAAATCCATAAGACTAGAAGTTGAATAAACTATCAGTTCGGTCATCATTGTCAATTGTGAAAATTTTTAAGTCGTCTGAACTGTCATAACTTCTCCATCATAGGTATTTAAAACAAAAATTGAAGTGGTGAACAGGATTTAAGGATATTATAAAACTAAACATTTGACTACTGAAAAATAACTACCTTGATCACTAGACGTTGAATCTAAACGAATCCTTTGAATTTAAGTTCGTTTAATCTGGTTAGCATTTTTATAGCAAGCTTGTGTTTTACGGGATAGAGGTGCTAGCCCTATGCCCAACCCTCCTCCTTTACCTGGGCTTGGGACCGGCAGCAATCCTACAAGAGCTGCGGGCGAAGTTAATCCTCTGAAGTAATATATTTAAAATTATTTCGGTGACAATAAACATAACCTATAGTTAAATACTATGTTGGCTGGTATGCATAATCAAGTTGTAGAGTTCGAAATTGTCGAGCAAACTGTAATGTTAACAAAAAAACCATTCAAGCTTCCATTGATCTATTGAGTTATTTATACTAACTGATCATTGAAAATTTTCCAATATTTTGTTGTCTAGTTTATAGTGCTGATGGAGTTACATCGTTCAGTTTGAAATGTGGCTTCTAGTCTAGGATATCTAGGCTGATATCTAATGAAATAATTTCATGATTGAATTTATAGTTGATCTAAAAAAGCAAATAAACGGATGCTGGTATAGAAGTTGGTTTGGTTTTAAAATCATAAAACTCTATGGAAATCTTTATAGGTACATGAACCATATAAAGTTCCTGTATAACACATAATAATCTTATTACGACCTATCAGATAAATACTGATTGGACAATCGTATCTGTACTGTGTAAAGTCAATTCATTTAATTGATTATTCATATTTCCATATTAATCAATTAGAATCCAATTTCAATAATTGAATTATTTACGTGTACCACAAAGTCTTTCAATAAAATAAACAGAATAATTATCGATTTTAAATTCTATGTTATTTACTAAGAGAATATAAATAGACTATTTGACCAAATATAAGTGTTAATTTCATTTATTTACTGGAATTCAGTTTTGTTAATGCATAACTATCACATTAACATTATAAGTAGTGATGTTAGTCAACTAACTAAAGATTCACTAATATTTAAATAAATACAAATCTACTGTCCAATGTTTAGCATATTTTAATGAAACAACACTAAATATGTACTTTTTAATCGGTTATAATGAAAAAAAAAAAACAATAAATATGACCATGAAATTCACAGTAATTGCTTATTAGATTACGGTCAGAAATTTAAACAAAACAACTTATCTTGTTGCTTCTTATTTGTAAAACAGTGATCCTGGTTGGGTACTATTGAAAACCAGGGAACACTGGCCAGTCATTTCACTTCAGTATGGAACTACTTAGCAGTGCTTGCTCTCGATTCTGTTAGAGATTAAAAATCAGGAATTTCGAGTCTCAAGGAGAACTCACAAACGTCAGTATCACTGAACAGGCACCCAATCGGAGAATTCGCACCACAATTAATTTATGATGTGCCGCAATAATCAACTAGTTCCAATGATAATAACTATTCCACTTCAGACAAGTCCATAACCAATCTTCATCGTTAGTGAGAATTCTATTATTGGACGTTTTCTGGTAAAGCTGACGGCTGAGTATTCGCCACGAGACCTGAAAGTTTTAAGTTTTATGGCGTAATCAATTGTGTGCCCTGCTAAATGTCTTGTGCTGGAATGAAATTACTGTCCAATTTTTCCTGGATTTCAACAGTACCTAGATGAGACCAAGGTTTAACGAATTTAAAACAACAAACTTAAATACTAATCTCCACAAATCCACATTAACAAAACGTCTATTTATTGGCAAGTGGTTCTCAGTAAGTTCTCGAAAGACGATTGTTTATCATAGAGACAGCACTTTTAAACAACTGAAATTAGTTTGTGTGTAATATCCTTTCGGTGGCTTGAACGATAGAATAAATACGTACTGAATTCAAGATGAGGAGAGATGAACCTACTGGATGGTCTAGTCAAGTACCAAAACTAATCCTCCTACAGGTTATTTAATGTTAAGTTTCTTGTTATTTATAAGATCAGAGGAGGTGTAATATTGACTATGAAGTAGATAAATGTTGACTTCTTGACTTAGTAAAAAAGAATTTGAAAGATGATTGCTAATATTTAATAGAGATTCTAGCTGTAGGCCTTTTACATTTTCATAGGTTCTAGGCTCGATCGCGCATGTGGTCACTCCATATGAGCTGTTGAGTTATACTAATCACAGACAGAATAACAATCGAATTAAGGTGGATTTTTGCAGAAAAAGGTGTCAAGTTTAATTGTTTTTATTCATTAAACGTTGATGCTACTCGGGTACCACTAAAAATCAGGGTAGACTGAAAGGCTGTTTCATCTAAGTATGGGACTAGGACGAAGCACCGAGAACCCTCAGTTCCTCCAGGGAATCAAACATTGCCTTCGGATTGGTGAAAGTTAAACCCTTTCTACTACTGTGCTAGCTGTCGTCCACTGACAGAATTCCTCCTTCCATCAGTTTGTGATATAAAGCAATGATAATCCATTGTCATTCATAATAACTCCTGATACGTCTGGACTCCGATAGTAACGGCTTATAACTAAAACTTCAGAAACATCTTGAAGTTGGCTAAACTTGCTGGGAGTGAGACAGTTATCACTGATGACAGTAAATGGTCGTCGCGCTGTTTAAAGAGTGATGGAAGTGAGAATTCTACCATTGAATGCCAGCCGGTTTAGTGGTACAGAGGGTATGACATTTACCAAGCTAGTCCTATACTAAGGAGAAACAACATTTATGATCTATCTGCTTGCCAGTAGTGACCAACCTACATCAATCCACAATTATTACAAACAGTTTTAATAGAAATTCACTATCGGTCAGCGATTTTAACCGTCTGCAAGATGAATAATTCTCATAAATATTCATTCCTGATATAATTTTATTCCTCATTTTATTGCAAAAAATAAACTTAATTGATTGTGAAAAAGAGATGTGTTTTCTTTCTTGTAATGGATATGAACTCTTTATTTCATGCCTAGTGGGTATTTTAAAACTGGTCAGTGATTAATTAGCAGTCATATCACATTTCTGCTTCTGTGAATTCGCCTGAAAATATCAGTCTATCTAGAAAGAAAGTTATATTAATAAATGTGGCGTCTTCTTTTATAATTGTTTCTCTAACTTAAAATGAAAAAGCTTAACAGATGGAATCTCTTTAGTATTTAAGAAGATCGTATTCATGAAAGCCGAAATCGAAGGAGGATATTTCTGTATAGATCTTGAATATTTGGTTGTTAAATTCGTTGAGAAGGATATCATTTACATCGATTACATTCGCGATACTACCTATCTAAGGTCATGTTCTAGATTATTCCAGTTAGTATAAGAGTTTCAAGTAAAATTTATTGAATATATTGTTAATTTCGTAACAACTGTCAATTACAATAAACATTTTAGTAGGAAGTTGTGGTGATTGCTGAATGTGAACTCAATGTCATAACGTTAGACAAATACTGAAAACCAGGAAGCATTGGACAGTTGTTATGTCTTAGGATGAATCGAGCTTACAACCTTTAGTTTCGTAGCTAACTTGACTGTTTAACCACTGAGTTATAAGGGATTCAGCTGATGGTAATTGTAATCCCGATAAATTTGCAACATGCTGCATGACCTTATGTAGTGACATTGGTGGTTAGTTACATCAAACCTGACATAAATGAACTCTACGGATCATTTTTTCCTAAGGTAACTCCCGGAATTATCTCCTGCAGTTAGCATCTAGTGAACTGATATTAATTGTAATTGAGTGTTTTAAAGGTTGTTGGCCAGTAGAGTTCAACTACGTTAAGTGAGGAACAGCTACCTACAGATTTTAGTTTATGAGATCCCGCAAATATATCTCAAAAAAGCTGAAGTTAGAAATATTAGCTATTGAGTGGTGAGCTATTCAGTAGTATAAAAGCTAAGCGTTCAACACTAAATTTGATGGTCCAAGTTAAATTCCTTGGTGGGATTTTAAACGAACACTAACTAGGAGTCCTACACTAAAATAAAACAACTGTCTAATGCTTTCTGGTGTCAATAGTTGTCTAAGTCAAATCGATTCATAACATCAAAATTCGATGAATATTTTTATAACCTACTCATTTTGTCTTAAAAAATTTGAGTATACACCAATGAACACAAATAGTCACAATGATAAGATTGAAAATTAATATTATACACTTTACATCGGTTACTTTTTTCCTTTCCTTTTCGATCCCTTAGGTTAGATGTTTCTACATGAACGAAAGTGTTGAATAAAAATTAGAGAAACTATAAACAGAAACACATGATAAAATTAGTCAGTTAATACATTTATCTGTTTACAATTGACTATTTAAATTATGATTGATAAATAATTAATATGGCACAAAGAAATGCAAATAATAAAATGGGTATAAGAATACACAAGACGAATAATGATAATCAGATATTAGACAAGAATTTCTGAACTCTTTACATTTCGTTATGTAATTAAAGAATGAATGTAAATTGAATTGACATAATAACGGAATAATTCATATTCTGTACTATACATGACAGTGATAGTACAATAAAATTTATGTATCATATAGAATGAAAGTTATATAAAATGAATAAGTGAAATATTTTTGAGACTATTTAGAACTCACTGACATTTTGCATCCAACCAGTGTTCTTGAGAATTTCAGATGATGACAGTTTACATGTAGTAACTTGATTAGATAATTACAGCTGTTGTTATCAACTGTAGTTGATTTTCCAAAAACTTCGTGAACACGCATTGTGTATCCGAACTAACCTCGGATATAAATTACGACTATTTGTTTTCTGTCCTTGAATAACAAATATCTGATCATTGAAAAACAATAAGAAAGTCACTGTAAGCATTCAAATATCAAGCCTATCAAAACTTTGAAAAGTAAAAAGTAACTAGATTCTAAAAAAAATTAACTGAACGTAGCCGGGAAACTGACGAATTTTTAACATCAGTTTATTATCAAAGTAGCTGAAGAAAGTAAATACATTAACTATCAGTGTTCAGGAATTAATTTTGGAATATGTAAGCGTCTGAAATTTTTTGAAAATAAATTTAAAAACAATTGAAAATGAAAATTTCATGGTCAATATAAATGAACGGAACAAATGTAAAGAGAAACACTCCGCCCATTATCATACAGAATATAGCTGCTGAAATTATAACTTGACATTAAAAGGAGAACATTTAAAGATTGATCCAACGGGAAATTAAGTCAGCGCTTATCCCTTTCTTAAAAAAAATTCCCAGGAATAAAGAATAAAACAGAATTCATTTGCAGTTATAGAATCAATAAAAGTTATCACGTATTATTCACCAAGGACTTTGATAAATAGTTGCGCAATCTTACGAATTGACTGAATTTAGAAATGTAAAACATTAGATGGTAACTTAGAAATTTAAATGTTAAGTACCGTCCGAGAAGCATGAATGTATTAAGTTTGTTACGTAACAAAATCATAAATGCGTGATAATAAGGAGCCCTACACAAGAAAACATGAACTGCCTAAAGCTCACTGATTTTCAAACGTTGTCCATCTGATATCATTTTATGACGCGAAACTTTAAACTCAGCCATATCCACAACAGCCGATACCAATAACTAGTAAGTGATTGTAATCATTATACTGTATCTATTTGTTTTAAAAGAGTGTTTATAAAAATTTTTAAATGTTATGACTTACTCTTCCTGGATCCTCGTATCCGCTACACATTTTTTTATCTTGCTCGAGTTTACTTTAACCTTGCATAGTTTATAGTCTTATCTTCTTCGTGTTCTTGGCCCGTAACTGCATACTACCCTACAGGTACAAACTTGAATTAAACATATGCTCAATATTTCTTTTTTGCTTACTAATTTCTTACCATCTAATGGTAAATCATTAAAGAAAATTACTTTCTTTGTAGTTTTACAAACAGTCATTGCGCTTTTCTACATGTTTCAAGAAAATCTTTGTACATCAGTATCATGGTCAAGATTTGACCTGATAGTTAAAAAATAACGATTGAATAGGTTGTTTATAATAATATAATAATAACATATTTGTAGTATTCTGCTGATTAAAAAATAGAATTTCTAGCATTTGGCGTCTTAATGTTCTTAGATCGCTTCTTCTAAGAATAAATAACAATGTTAAATTGCTACAAGGTTAAGTAATGTATTGAAAAAATTCAAATAATTGGTATAAACATGACAAGTTTGTGCATGCCAACGTAATTTAGGCCAAAGGTGATTCTATTTATTAGCATACTAATGTGTATTCATGAAAATTTAAGTGAATGAACAATGTAATATTGGTGATACGAGATAGTAGAGCTAATTCATATGTGCCATTGTGATGGGCAGTCTGAACAGTTTACATGTGATTGTTTAGATAACTGGTCCAGGTTAAGTGTACAGTTAAGCTCTCTACTCTGTTGAGGACAGTAATACATGCAACGCCTCAGTTCTTCACTTGATTCATAGTTTATATCGTGAATTCCTTTAAGCTAAGTAGTAAATTAAAAACTGGAAGTACTCTATATCGGCTTTTTTATTCAATACGAAACTAATTTTCAATTTCTAGATTCAGATATTAATTAAACGGATACTAAAGCTGTTATTAGGTGATTATCCTGCACCATTTGAATTTGTCATATAAACTGCCAAATATCAACAATTTTGTAACGTGTTTTAGATTAGGTTGAATCGGTCATCTAATATTCCTAAATTATCAACGACTAGCTAGCATTAATCAGTCAGTTATATAAACCATTAATATTTAGTATTGTATGTTTCTTTTCAATTTCTTGTAAAGAAATCACCTTTTCTTTTAGATTAATTACATCATTTTCAGAAATAAAAAGATTTTACATATTTAGGGTGTTAACTGTGATCAATTGTTAACATTCAAAAATGTTTCATTTTCATTAGTTAATTTTAAAAGATTTACATAGATGCAGATATTGTGAGTTACTTAATTAATCTGATAATAGTTACTTCAATACAAAGTTTAAACTGTATTAAATGTAAATAGAAACTATAATAATTAATTAATTAGTAGTTAGACAATATTGAACATGAAATTGTTTGTCAATTAAGTATACATTGTTTGAATATTGTTACATGGATTGTGTTTCATTTAAAATGGGTGTATTTTAATAGATAGTCATTAATGATTGACCAGACGGAAAAAGTAAATCTAATCAATAATCAAACAATATCATTTAGTCACTAAATGTTGCTTTGATAAGCATGATTATTTTAGTCACCTTGAAAACTGTAATTATCATGACCATATTTAAACTAGTCAATCTCAAGGTTCGTGAAGAGTCGAGAACTAGTAACTTTTGATTTTTGCAGTATTCGAATACTAATCAACTAGTTTTACATTCACATACATTGCGAATGATTTATACTTCCAACGACTGACCTTTTGCAGGACTGAGATTTACATGCTGACTAAACAAAGCAGTGATCATATTTTTGGACAAGTTAATTTTAAATACTAATTGAATCACCGATTTTCAGTTGGCCAGTAAAATGAATGTATCTTTCATCTTAAAAATGTAAACATTTTGTTGATTAACACATTATCAGCCCTCTTTAATGACGTTTAAATAAATACCTATCATCGACCTAATTAAAATATTTGTATAAATGCGTTATTTGGCACATTTTATCTGGTACTTAAAGTAAATTCAGAATTTTGGGTAATAAGTAGATTTCAAATAGACCATCAAGTTCTGTATTACTAAATTTATACAGCTCACATCAAAAAATCTTAAAACACGGGGATACTCAATTACAATTACATTTATTATAATTCCATTATTGACGCTTACTGTAGAACATTTATCAAATAATCAAAAATATACTTAAATTCTGACACCATACAAAAATAAATGTTGAAGATGGATCCAGTGAATAAATCCATATTGACTAAATATTACTAATAACAAATGTAAAATAATAATCTTATTATTTCACAGAAATTACTTGTATGTCAATTTGTTTGTAGTGAAATTCAAATATTCAATTAATATGTTGCAGTATTCTTTGTTTGTAAATACACACTCTTCAACTTAGACAACTTAATAATCTAGATGATTATAACAATATTTACGCGAATCAATGTTCAATAGTTGAATGATTTAACCAGTTTCTTAATTTTTAAAGTAAATTAAAAGATATAAGCTCTTAGTGTAAACATAATGAATAAAAACTTGTTGACCTCATATGTGAATACTTATAATAATTCTTAAATAGAATTAAAAAGATTTTTTTTGTAAATTGATTTCATGAAAACTATAAAATGTAAACACTTCATGTATTTTTCTTTCTTTTTTAGTATAAATCAAACTGTTTTATATTGATTGTTCTTTTAATTATGATGATGAATAATGATGATGAAATCTTGTATGACTTTTTCTCACTGAATTACATATGAACGAATGAATGACTGACTGACTGACTGATCGAATGAATGTAAGTCTATTACTTTCTTGAAATTCTAGTTTTATATAGAAATGATCTGTTACTGATGAATAGGATAGATATTAAAATATTTATAATTATTGTTTATTGATATTACTTGTATATAAACGTCCATGTTTGTTTAAATGCTAGTTGATTTAAACCTTCTGTCTTTTAGTTTAATGAGATTATTTATTAAAATATTAACTGATTTAGATAATACAACTGTTAAAAGCTCACTCAGTGGTTTAATGATAAGGCGCTCGCTATGGAGCCAAAAAGATACTGATTTCGATCCTTAATGGAATCGTGGATACACAGAGCTGGAGGCCCGTACTTGGACAGAACGGCTGTCCAGAGAATCATGGTTGTCAGTCGTTGTCTAATTCAGATCCATTCGTAAAAGCAAACTAAATTATCGGAAGTTGTATCACGCTTCATTATTTTTATTAGATTTAACAATATAATTGTTGAATATACTCTACGTACGCGTCTATTTTCTTAAGATGTATATTGTGTTTACAACCCCCGCCCCAACTTTATTATTTATTGTATCTCCCCTCCCTTATTAACATTCTTATAATTAATATGCCTAAGTGAAATTTTCTGATTTTGCAGTTCCTACTATATATAGTGTCTCTCGTGAATGGGTGATTTCTCTGTTTTACAAGTGACTTAGTCCAAGTGAAAAGTAACAACATTTATGTAGTCTCTGCATTCTGACTATAAAAAGCCTTTACTTTAATGGGCAGGATTTAACATTGATTATTTTTTTGACTGTTTACAAGTAATTATCGTAATATTTGAAACATTTTAAATCCTTTTTATTCGTCAAATTTCTTGAACTGAAAATATCATAACATAATAGCACTGTTATTTCCTAGAAATATGCGATTTATCACAGTATGTAAAGAACAGTGGCCTCGATAGTACCAATCAGTGCGCTGACACGTCTGCCCTGTGACTACTAGTCTCCAAGCCGGAATGAACAGCATAAGACAACTGAGCCAAATACTAAACAGTCATATTATGTTTCACTCATTCATTTATATATACACAAAACCTGGCAGCTTATCATACTAATAGATGGAATAACATTTATACAAGACAGTAGAATGAACTTGTATGTTCCCATTGATTTATTATAGACTGAAGCTGGTCAGTCACAAATTAAAAATTTATACAAGACGGAAACATTAATGACTAGGGATAGGGAGGGTACCGATACATAGTTAACTGATCATAGTTCCTAAATGATAAAAGCTTTGATAACAGTTTATGAGTCTAGTGGGAGGTTACGGCAATGGAAACATGACAATAATAGAAATAAAATAATCCATAAACGTGTACTGAAAACCAATGAAATAATCAACTGGAAGACAGTTTAGAAAGTTAATTACTATTATTATATAGCTCGATGTAATAGACATTAATTCATTTTCATAATTGCATTTATTCTTTAAGGTATTATATTTTGAGAGCAAGTACTTTGTGTACTCTAGACTGGTTTGCACCTTTTTAATAGGCTGCCTTGTATTTGTTTTTAATACATGTTGAAGTATTATATTTAGATTAATAAAAGATTGGTATCATTTCATCTGATCTTTTCACTACCTGACAAATCCAACAATTATACTAGTCAACGTTTTTCCATACAATTTGTGATAGGGAACTACTTATTATGGAGAAATGAGTACAATAAATTACCTGAAGAATCGAGTCTAACTATTTACTGTCAATGACTGTTTATTTAATAAAAGAGTTTTCCTTTGCATAAAAGTTTATACATACGGTCAATTGTAATTTAAAGCTATGATCAAAACCAAAGTTCATTAGACAAGCACTCAACATTTAACAATATATTCACAATAATTAGACCATATAGATTAGGTCAGGTTACGAAAGGTTTTTTGAGTTAGCAAACAATTATTCTGGACGATATTTACAAAGTATGAAAAGCTTTTCATTCATAGACGAGTGTTAACAGAGATAATCTAGTTAAACTACAATACCTGTGGAATCAGCTCAGTTTAATATCATAACATTTATTTATTGATGATGTCGGATGTGGACATCAGTAAACTATGAAATGACTAAAGATGATATTGTATTTTTCTCAATACAAAACTCCATTATCAGTAAACATATCAGGATGATGAATATAATTAATAAATTATTGATTGTTTATCACAGAAAAATCGATAGTGATGAATTACATTTTTTCGCAGGTATATATAATGTTCCATTTTAAAATTTCTAACAAAACACTCAGGATTATTCTAATGAACAGAAATGAAGTATTTCAAAGTGCTTACAATAGAAAACATTAGAAATTCTTGGTACTTGATGACGTCTGATAATAATTTGAATCAATAATTAGCACATTAAGGTTTCAGATTTAGCTTTATAGTTATGATAGTATATATGAGGGATTACTGAACCGTAAACATCCTACTAATAAGTAAATAGTCTTTAAGGTGATTCGTTTGAGATTTTAAAGGAATTATATGAACTTGCGTATCAGCTAATTCAATTGTTAAAATAAATGCTAATAAATGGAAACTGATGATAATCGCTTTTTGTAACTTAAGATAATGTGATTCTATGAATTCTAGTTTACATGTCATATACCAAAATGAAATTAAACAAGCTTTAACATTTCATTTTCATACCGATTAAAACAGTTTGTACACACTTTTGAATAGTTTCAGTTAAATAAGAAATACATTATTTCACAATACGTTGGTTGCCACTACGTCAATACCTGTAAATGTTGTATACTAGTATAAAATGTTTAATGAAATTGATTAACATTTTAATAACCATTTATTTAATGATTGCTATAATATCCAACGTTTGCGGAAGATACTTCGAATCAGTTAGCCAGATGCCATCAACAACAACCTACTGTAACAGATAACATACCAGCTTCCATCTGAAGTAGAAATTAGGATAAAACGCTGGAGATGGATATGACACACAATGAGAAAATCATCAAACCACGTCACAAGACAAGCACTAACTTAGAATCCTCAAGGCCAATGGAAGGGAAGAAGACCAAAGAACACATTGCTCCAGCAATTGATGGCAGGCATGAAAAGAATGAACAGCATTTGGGAAGGACTGGAACGGCGAACCCAGGATAGAGTTGAATGGATAATCCTGGTTGACGGTCTATGCTGCACAAGGGCATAACAGGCATTGGTTAACTGATTGATTTGACAATGTTCAAGAATATGATGAACATAATTTTGTATAGAACAGCTCTTTATTTTTTTCAATTTGTGAGCGTAACACATAATTGCTATAATATTAAGAACGTATACACGATGATATAAGTGAAACATTCATAAACGCTTAAAGTGTAACAAGAATAACAGAAACAATAATGTGATATGAAAAACAGCACATATTTTGCAAGGAAATAAATACTGAATGAAGTTATGCGAATTGATACGCAGTCAATAAAATCATACTTAGAACAACATAGTAAAAATTGTAAGCATACTAACTACTATATTCTCCATATCTATTTTATACATTAATTGTAACTGTAATTAATGTATAACATAGATATTAGTTCTTATACTCAACAAAACTTCTTTAAATTAGAAAATAAGGAGTTATTAACAATGTTCAATAGTACTTGAAGAATAACTGAAGTAGAAGGTTAGTGGAGAATAATTAGTCTTATAATTTACAAATTAATGGTTATAGCAATATAATCTTTGAAACCAAAAAGTACTGGTCAAGCGTTTCGTCTCATCAAAGGTTAAACGGAAAAATTTTTATACTTCGAGGAGAGAGAAAGTAATCTCTAAGCCATTGAGCTGGCAGTCAATAGTGTCCATCTCTAACTCTAGTCAGCTTGTAACTACCTTTCAATGTCAGTGGTGAATCACTATCTCACATTTAAAATGGATGACATTCACCAGTCACTACTTGTAAGAACTCAGGTAATCACATCTTAAATTGATCACTAATCAGTATATCATGATTAGACTTTAGAGTTTATTGTAATAACCGAGAAGTCGCATATTAGGACTCAACAACCCTCTAACGTTTACTGGTTATCAGGGATTTCCTACAAAATGTTAGTCAATGATGACTGTGTTAATGACATGTCATAACGAAGCTCAGATTAATGCTGGCTGCAAATCTCTTTATTTAAGAAGTAATAGATAGGAAGCCCTATTTGTCAAGGTTACATATTAGTTGGTACTTGTCAGCATGGTGTACTTCTGATCTTAAGGGATCTAATGTCCTTTGATAGATTCAAGTCCTAGTCGCCCAGGTTTTCAATCTGAAACTTTAATAGCAAACTATACAAGCCCTAGTCTAGTGTTACTGCCGACTACCAACAAACAGTTAATGTCAAAGCTAAGTGTATGCATGGTTAGGTTACTTGATCACATTGAAAAATAACCCGTAGATTACAACCGACGCTAAGGGTTGGATGAAAATAATATTAAATGATCAATCAATATAATTCGTCTGGAACAATTATTCAGACTTATATGCAATAACCAACAAGAATAAAGTTGTAGGTCCATTTTCAAACTTTGTGACATTTCTTTCAGAAAACGTTTAAAAACGTCTGTTAATAATGCGTATGGATTAATATTAGACTAAATGTTTCTAATACATTTTGATGAGTATGTTACTAGTAGAACTACTTACCAATCCACATTTAAGACAAATAGAATGAGTCGATTAAATATTCATAGACTAAGTAACTATTTAATTAATATCATGAAACAAAAACGAACAGAGTTACAATTCGATGGGTATAACCATACATTAAAAAAAATACAAACAAGGTTACTTTTAGTAACATTGATGAAATTCTTTAGTTGAAATACTTGACCATTTGTAATCTAACCTAGACATATAAATGTAATTATGCATGCATCTACCCCTTATACCTCAATCAGGCATACATGCATACGAATGCATGACTTTACATATATTTATTTGCAATAAAATATGCGCATATATGCTTCATTTTATGTTTATTAAAAAATTTATAGCATTGACAAAGTATGCATACTCTGATGTAACTGTTGCATATAGTAACTATGATTGGAATGCAATATGATTTCATGATTCATTTCATTGGTATGTAACTAACGGGCATAAGGATTGTGTTATTGAATCATATGTGATGTTAAGACGAGTTATAGTTAAGTATTGTTCGTATTAACCATTTTTACTATAAAGGAAAATATTTTTAGAAAGTAAATATAGAATATGATTAACAAACAAAATATGAAATGATTGTTTAGTTAGGATAAAATTTAGTGTTTATTTGTCAATGTATTAAAAAAAAATAAGTAATGGAATGTAAGTGATTCATTAATTTAGGAGGTTTGAGAGAGTTGCTTAGTTTTAAGGTAGTCTACATTGTGAGTTGGCATCAACAGAAGTATCAAAAAAGCAACACTGTAGTAGGTACATGTTCAGTTTCCATCACTCAGGACTTTTCTTAAATGCATACTCATAGCCTCATACATGAATAAATCCAATAACTTCAAATCCATGTACACAAGTAATATTAGTAGATTTTGTAGTTCACAATCACGCAGTTCATACTAACAACTTCGATCAATTCATCTATTTACATTGGTGATGCTTATCTCATTCCCAACATAGTTATACATCAGTAGTCACAGTATTTTACTTGAATGTTGAGAATTGTTTCTTTAATGAATCAGTAGGTTGTATAAGTTGGATGATTGTTATGAATTAATAGTGAGAAATGTTATATAAAATGGATGATGATTGAAATCGAATGTGATATTAGGTCATTTTATGATTTGGACGTGTCACCTATTTTTTGTATCCAGATCAATATCACACTGACTATTGTATGATACTTAACTGATGAGTGGGTCTCACGTTTATTTCAAGTAGTGTTGATATGATAAAAGAGATTATAAGATTTGTTTGATTAACTTCGATTTATATTTTCATACTATATGACCATAGATTTTATTATCTGAGTTCAATTATTCACGCAACACAAACATCTTTTCAAATGTATTATATTCACAGTGGAATCACTGTCAAACATTTTATTTGATTTTCAGATTCCTACAATGATTGTTAAGTAGAGAGATTTATGGAAATTTACCTATTGAAATATGATTTAAATAACAAACTTAAAACTGAAAAATATTAGTAAGAATAGAACAGCTGATTTTATTCCAGTGTGACATTCCCCATCAGCGCAGGATTTAGTACATTCACAGTGCCATGAGTACAAAAATGTTATTAAATTACTAAGTTGTTATTCAATGGTCTGTATAAAAGTACCGACGATTGTGTAACTGAGATTTACTCAAAACATATTAAGTTATTTAAATGCTACCGATAAAAACGGAAATATTTGCACCTAGTTACTAGTTGATTCAAATTATCATTGGGGATCAGTGAATAACACTTAAGTGGTCTAAAGAAAATATTCTCACCGATATTTATATTCCATAAGTTTATTATTATATTAATAATGTTTGATTGTATTGTAGTCTGTTGATTGTATATTTACACAGTCAGTTAGTAAGGAAGCACAGTGACGATGACAAGCATAAATTTACACATATCTATCGATGACTAAACAAAATAAATTAGCCACATTTAAAAGTGTGTAACGAATAAATGGATCCCAGTGTTTCTTTATAATATGAATACTTTAAAGTTATTTACTTCATGACTACTTTTCATGGATTGATTTTAATTTGGGAGCCGTTCAAAACTATAAATTTCGTTATTGTGTGGGACTCCTCAGAAAGAAACATCCGCTATCAAACGAGTAACCAAAACTAAATTCGACAGTAAGCATTTAAGCTACAGGTAACCTTATTAACATACAGTGACATACATATATTTCTAACTTCAGTAAGTTCTTCTAAATGAGATTATCTGTCTCATATCCAATATGGTTAAGCCCCATTTATTGCCTCCCTTTATTAGACTTTTGGAACTTACCTATAGAAAATAATCACTAATAAATAAATGATATTTTATTGCAAGAGATTGCAAACATTATTCCATGTTTTAGGCAAATTACAGAGAATGACCTTGGTTTAACAAAACAACTGTTTTATCCTGGTTTAAAACTTCTCATTGATGCACACTTTATACCAAAGGAATGTTTTACAATTATCCCTTTAATAACTTTAAGTTGCACTTATCGTTTTATAAATAAAATCACTAATATTTTATCACTAAGCGTTTATTTTTAAAGTATATGCCATGTAGGTACAAATAAACAATTTTAAATCATCCTTGTCATAACTTACTAAATTGTATTTGATGGTATGATATAATTTCTATTAGAACAATAACACTATCATGTTTACTCTTGTATTCTATAAAATGACTATTGACCATAGTTCTTTTTAAACAAGTTAAAAATTAACAGTTTATTATTAAATAGGTTTATTTAACATTGAATACAGAATAAAACAAGACGTTAAGATAATTTAATTCATGTTATTTTATTGAAATTATGTTGTTTATTTTTCTATTAGTGATTAGTATGAATTGTGAAAGTTGCATTACTGTTGTATTTGTTACAAAAGCACTTACATGAAGTGTAATTAGATTAGTGAAATAAAGAAAGAAGTGAATAATGTAATTTTAATGTGATTTTAAAAGTGAACTAACGCATACAGTGAAGAACAATAGAAGTATTGAATAGCTGATACATTTTTAAGTAAAACTTTTCTACATTGTATACTCTTGGCCACAGACCTCATGACCATATACACAAGTAATATTAAAAGATTTTGTAGTTCACAATCATGTAGTTCATACTAACAACTTCGATCAATTCATCTATTTATATTGATGATATTTATCTCATTCCCAACATAGTTATACATCAGTAGTCACAGTATTTTACTTGAATGTTGAGAATTGTTTCTTTAATGAATCAGTAGGTTGTATAAGTTGGATGATTGTTATGAATTAATAGTGAGAAATGTTATATAAAATGGATGATGATTGAAATCGAATGTGATATTAGGTCATTTTATGATTTTAACGTGTCACCTGTGCTTGTAATCAGATAAATGTCATACTATTTAATCGTCTTATATGGGACTTATCTCCCGGGTATGTATGTTGATATTGTGGCTTCAAAAAGTACTTTTGTCTTCAAACACTACTGGGGAAACCCTTCATAATATTTTCAAGTGAATAAATTTGACCAGTCTATTGCAGTAGAATTTATATTTTAAAGTATATTTGTGAATGTTGATATTAAGTTGTTTTGTTAAGTTGTGTAAACAATTTCTACCTCTAAATGTTTTTAAATGTAATATTCTCTTTAATTTCTTTCTTATATCTGGAGACATTTTAATAAGCAACTTTAAAAAAATTCCTATTAAACAGTACTTCCCTGGTTAGTTGACGCCCTTATTGGTCATTACGTAAGTTACTTTGTAAGCGTTTCGCGTAGTTACGGATGATAGATTCACTGAGTGACTTCAAAATGTATTCGTACTTTGAACTACAGTTTTTAAATAGTTATGTCTGGTTTGTCTACGTATCAGAAAAAAAGATGATGGACTAGCCTTAAAATAATATGACTACTTAGAAGCTATTCAAATCATTTCGTACCTAATTTTATATTGCATCGAAATAAACAGTAGTCACTTTGAAGCTTAGCGTTTCAACAGATTATTTTATTGGAAGACTGCTACTTCTATCTACAGAACTTCGTCATCTATAATATCTTTATGTCGTGGGTCGCAAACAGTTGATTTCGAATTTGTAAAGCTTCCCTATTATCACAATCAGATGGACACCGAACCAACCAATTTTAATCAGTGGTTATGAGAAGTATGATATTTACAAATGATATTGTGATTAATTTCCCGGATGAATATATAGTTATTTACCTTAAGTTAGCTGAAGTTATCATCAGCATTCTCAAGGATCAAAAAGTGGGTAATTCATTTAACGAGTGAGCTGTCTATACTAAAGATTATTCTTCATTAAAATTTTCATTTCAGTCCCTAAACTTTACTCTATCTGTGGTTAAATCTATATATTGAACTACGCTATAAGCAAATCTTTAATGTAAATTACTTTTTAGTAGGCAGCATTCTATCACAAAATGAGCAGAAGGACTGAATAAAACACACATGAGCGATGAAAGTGATGCGGATAACCTAAGTCCCACGGGTAATTGTTTTATTTTTTTTTAAATCTAAGTTATATGAAGAATATACAGCCATACATTTTAGGGTATATAATTTTAATTATTCACTGATTGATCGAACCATATTTTCTTAAGTTTAAAGTAGAATTACTCATGAATGGATAATAATTATCACATGTTATATTACCATGCGGTGAATTATTATGTGTTACCAATATCCTTCTATGATTGATCCAATGGATTGGTTAGCTTTTGTGTATGTACACATGCATATCTGTGTAAAGTAAATTATCTAATAATAATCAGTCATGTAAATATTTGTTTCGTGCAGCTTAAAATTATTTTAAAACTAACCAACTGAAAATCATTTCGCTAATATAATCCTTCCCAAAATGTATTCGTTGTATATACAAAGTAAACTAATGAAAGATCATTTGTATGACACTCTATGTGTTACTCCCTACGTATTTGCCTTTGGTCTGCTAACTGGCACGTGCGGTCTGTACAGACAGCTATCTACACTTTCACAAATTTTTCAAGCTGTAGTTTACTAGGTTACTAATTAAGGAAATAACGATTTAATTCCCTTTTTTACCTAGGCGTATGAGCCTAGAATAAGTGATGCCTTTTTTAAAGCAATATTTAGACAAACTGGTTTCCATTAACATTATACTGTTCAACTTTCCATCTAATTAATAGACATATTAAGTGTATTTATACAGTGATTTCTAAGTTACCCGTAGAAATTTAATTCATTTGTTTAAAACGTTACTGTATACAACTTTAGTCTCAGTCAAAGATTTGTCTCGAATTAACACCTATGTATTGCCACTTGAGATAGGTTGTCATTGGAATATAATCGCATTTTAGTTGCTAAGTAAATCGCTGGCTTATACTTTCTTCTACTTATTTTCATCATATTTCAATTGACAGTCCCCCCCCCCCGATAATAACGTGCCTCTATATTAGATACAAAGAAACCAATGACTGAATATTGTTATAGAGAATAAGACGTTTGAGCTATAAGTTTTCATCTGACCACAAAAATCAATACACAAATCGGTATCGCTAACACATCTTTCTAATTTACAAATTATGAATAACTTGAAGTAATATTGTTATTTTTGATACTTTTATATGCAGTATAAGCCTAACCAACGCATTATGGTTTCAAATGGTCATAATGTCTGTGATTGGAAGACAGTGTTTACTCATTCACTTGAAGAATAAAACTGTAAATATCTTGTCATGAATTCAGTCTTTTTAATTACTATTAACATTAGACATTCTTTCTGTTATATTGTCACACATTCAAACTGAAATAATGCACGAACTACATTTAAAAAAGCATGTGTACTTTAGTTTATCAGAGAAAAAACCCATTAGTGTTGAATGTAGGGTTATATCAACTTTATCATGAGTGCAAATTGACATTTATTTTGTAATTATATTTGGTTATTATGAAGATTAAGGATCTTTTTTTAAATTTGATATTACGAAAATAATTTTGGAGTGAGTACACTGGTATTCGCTGAATAAATTGAATATTTTCATGTAAACACTGAAAATGTTAATGTTCACATTGGTATTCGAACTCAGCTCACTTCGTGCCGAACGCCACCACGTTCATTACTAGGCTACTGAGTCCAAACATTCACACTTGTGTGAACATCAACATTGGGATGCAGGTACATCCAGATGACGAGTCCCAAGTAGGATAAAATGCATGTTCTGGATTTTGCTTACCAGTCACAATCCAACTCAAATAATACTTGTAATTTATCGATACATCAAGGTGATCCGCTCAGGATGCACATATATCAACAGAGACTGATCAGCTTCAGTCCATGACAAATCAACGGGAAGATGCGAACTCATCGTTAATCAGTTAATAATTATATTTGTTGTAAAATTTCCAACAGTGTTGATGTAGGAGTTATATAATGCAGCTGTGCTTCAGTTTTGATTTCAGAAGTGAATGATTCTTAATAATTCTGCTGGGTTTTTACTGATGGTTGATTTGTTTTGTTCGGTATCTTGGAGACTGTTCAAATTTGACTTCGAGATCGCTTTCTTTAATTATTGATCGATCACCAACTAACAATAATGCGAATTCTGTCTCAAAGTAGGGTTAAGTTTGATTGTATAACTCTGAAATAGACGAATAGACAAAAAATAGTTCTCAATGGAATGGATGTGTGAAACATTATGTTAGGTTATCTGAATACGTCCCGTGTTACAAGTCTTTCAAACTGACCTTTCAAGATGGTTATTTTAGTGTGTCATTGACATTATCATTCTTGGGTCAGAGGTTTGAAAACATCCCGTACTTTAAAACTGTATAAGTAGTCTGAGATTAATTATTCTTTCAAATAATTCTCAGATAATCGGATTGACTTTTTTCATTTTCCGTGAAGGTAAACTTTGAAATGCTTCATTTTTTAAACCGTCTTATGAACAAATTTTCTGAAAGCATGAGGTTAACGAATAAATGAGTGGGTTCTTTTTGCTATTGGAATTCAACTAGGAAATCTCTCAGCCGTCCTTTCCATGTTAATTTTCTATATTGAATCATTACTTCATTTAGTAGGTAGGGAATCAAAAAAATGGTAATTTCGATTCCTGCTAATGATCCATCATAAACTTAAATGTCTGGAATTATTAAAAGACTTCAAAACTTTTGTGTCTGACTTTTTATAACATATTATGAATGTAACGTCGACATACTTCTCATTCAAAGGTGATTATTTTTAGTTTTTACAATGCAGTTTTCAAAACTTTCTGTGGACAAATCAGGTATTAGTGGATATAACGCAGACCCTATTGGTACACCCTTTTTTACCGATGTATATATGTAATTTTTAATGAATTTTATGTTCTGATGCACATACCACTCCCTTAATAAACAGGAAAATAATCAAAATACTTGATAAAACATATTTATGAGATATTAAGAACGTTGTGAATAACTTCAACCGGAAGGCCTATTCATCCATGATATCGAAAAGTATGTAAGCTATAATATTATTCGAATGAATATAATACATACATATTACTGCATTTTAAATTGATAGACCAACATGAGAATATAAGTTAATGTCATTTAAATGGAGTACTATACTTATTAGCTATTTTGTAAGAGAAATCTCCGAATACGTAATCAAAAACAGAACTACCAAATTCCAGTGTGAATGTAGCAACTTTAGGTAAATGAGTCAAAGTTCATTGATCCAGATTATCACCTTTTATCACTTCATGATGTAATGCAAAAATCATTCAGTGAAATTAATGATGTCTCTTTCAGTGTTTTCACATAAGTTGTGATTTAGTACTATTTACTGCACGGTGGCATTGTTACACTATAAAGATCTCGAAATTCTTAAACAATCATTGAAGATGGCATAGAATAAGTGGTTTATTGATAGTCCGCGATAAGAAAATGGCTTCAAACTCATAAATAATCCCAAATTCAGTTAAAACATCTATTAAAACGGAATTGTCTTTGGAAATTTATTTTACGGAAAAACAACATTTATATCCAAATACACAACCATTACTTTGCCAAAACTTGACTTTTACTTAAGTAGTTACTAATCTATGACATTTTGTAAATTTAAATATCTGCCGCTTACATCAAAAGATTCTAAATTTTGGGAATAATAATACTTGATGTCTTTTTTTGCAGATATACTGGCTTTTTTAAAATTCAGGACAACAAAACAAATCCAAACACTCTGGAATATTCCAAAATCTAGGAGAAAACAAATGAAGTAAAGGAAATATACACGTCTTATTTACTGTAAGTTACTTGATGAAATCACTTTTCTTTCAGTACTTCTCCGCTACACACTGTATACAACGAAGAAAAGATAGAAAGAGAGACCATGTTGAAAATCACGGTAACAACATGTGCACACGTACAAGCATACTATTGCTAATTTAATAGAGGTTGGATATGTTTCTTATCAATAATTATCAGTCTAGACATAATTTATTATGAAGTTTAAAAATGGTTTATTCATTTGAGAGAACATGTAAAACTACAACATATCTAAATTAATACGACCGTAGAAAGTTTCAGTGTTCACTGACGTCATTATTATATAGAAAGTGAAACTGTACAAATTCACAATTTGTATTCATTGTTTACTAAAGTACTGTGACGTATATATTATATGAAAGTTAAATATTGGCCCAGATCCTCGATGAAGTAGATTAGTATAATGTTATTGAAATTTCACGCAATTAATTTCTGGTTTCGATTATCAGATTGTTTTAATTCCTTTTTAGTACCATTAATTATTGTTGACACATATTTATTATTGAAGCTAAATACAGCCTATATGCCTGCATTTAAAATTGTCAGAAATTCCTATGATTATGTGAACTTTTAATCATGTTTTACAGTGATTAACCTAGATCTTGTTTATTAAAAATCAATTTTTAATTAGAAAACATTTGATAAAAATATTTTTCCTTTCTCACAATGTAATTTACTAAAAGACTGTTAAATTCATCTGGAGAGTGTTTCATAATTCGAATGTTGCAATAAAATGTACATTAAAACAAAATCATCATTTAAACAATTCAATTTGAAATGCTCCTTTATAATTATTACAGAATATTATTTAAAGTACTCATATTTCAATAATTTTGAATGAATACAGCCCTTAGACAAAATGTAGATCAATATACCTTTTTTGTAAAGTAGAACAGATTTTATTATTCATAACACTTACTACAGCCATGGAATCACTATAGATTATCGTAATTAGTTGATGTTGTTAGCAATCATTAAATAACAAATACTCACTAAGTATTCTATTAGAATGATGTTTTATGGACTTCAGATAGGAGAATTCTATTTGAGGTTTGTGCTAATGATGTTATCTAGGAAGGTAGTCAAAATCTCCATTAAATTACCATCCAGCACAGAAAAAATAACTCTGCGAAAATCATTTGAAATTCTTTGCCACCGTCTCGTTTCCTAAGTACTTAATATAAACGATTAAAGTTTGAACGAATATGAAATCTATCATTTATATGTAATTACAGTACATTATAATTCCTGTATTATTGGTATTACTTGTGTGAACATCAACATTGGGATGCAGGTACATCCAGATGACGAGTCCCAAGTAGGATAAAATGCATGTTCTGGATTTTGCTTACCAGTCACAATCCAACTCAAATAATACTTGTAATTTATCGATACATCAAGGTGATCCGCTCAGGATGCACATATATCAACAGAGACTGATCAGCTTCAGTCCCTGACAAATCAACGGTAAGATACAACGTCATCCTAATCCTTACAATACTTTTTATTGAGGTACTTTTGCGTCATAATACGTAACTTAATAATAACAACAATCAGAATATGGTGGCATATATTTTTAACAGGAAGAAAATCATTAAGTTGTAAAGTTTGCTCATCTAAGTCACTGGTTTTAACCAAAAATCTTAGCTGCTCACTAGGGATTTACTTTGAAAAACATTATTTGAATTCAACTGAGGACTCATGAAAGTGAAAATTAATTTAGATTAGAAATAAAACACCTATAGTCGACAGATCTTGTAAGCAATATTAAGAACTGACTGAATAATTATAAACTAACTTACTAGTTCATATCTGTGGAACAAAATTGTTTTTAAGTTTGAGTTCCAGGTTTACATTTATCAGTAGGAACTATCAAAATAAGTTTCGGATTAAAATGAAACAACATTCCAGTGTTTACTGATTCGCAACAGTCATTTACTTACATTAAATCCATATTATATACTAATTTCCAAAGTATAATTTATGCATTTATCACTCATTAATGAAAATTATTTCTAAATACATTCTGGAGTTGTACATGTATCTATGTAATTCTCGTTGTAAAAAGTTGAAGAAATTCAATAGTATGCCTAAAACAGAATATAGTTCCATGCTTATTGTTCGATTGCTATCTCTGGACTGGATGATTTAATAGAATAGAGCCTTGGTCATTTTGAAAGACATTGTCAGCACCAACTTCTGATAAAAGTGAGCCATGTAATTTTTCCACAAGTGATTAGCAGTTGTTCTGTCGACCTTAAATTTAATTGGTTGTTAATGACACTCGTTCTTTGAGAATGACGATAAAAGCTCCATAATTCAACCATTAGGCCAAAAGATTGCAGTCAAAGCAAAACTATCCTCTTGAGCTAAAAATCTTCTCTACAGTTTAATGTACAACCACTAATTAAATGATTAGTATTACTATGTATAACTTAAAAAATCAGAATATTCAGCTGCAAATTTAAGTGGGATGAAATAAGCTAGTCAGTAATTCTTTCAAATATAAACACTACATCCATACGAAATGATGAAGATTTAAAGTTCAAGAAAACACCTTTAGTAGTATTATAGTTTTTGAGTTTAATGTTTAAATTACAAAGCTTCCATTGTTGTTATTGATAACATTACCGAAGCCAATGAAATTATCCAAGATTAGAGAACTCAACACCACCAAGACTTCACTGTCATATCTTAAAATGGTGGTCATGTTTTCAATATAATGAAATATTCAATAGTAGGAAATGCACATGCATTATAAACTCTCTAATCATTCATTATTAATAATGATGTTTGATGACATTCACATGAAACTGTAAATTTAATGAAGCAAGGAAAAAGAGAAAAGGAGCTTTGTACAATTCATGTTAGTCTAAGGTTTTTTTTCTAGAATCAGATTCAGATTAAGAATTGGGTTTTTAAGAACAGAAGGCTAGAGTATTATGTAATGTTTCCTAGTAAGCTTCCTTGAGTGTCTAATAGTCTTTCGAATAAGTTAATTAAGGACGCAGGCATTATTTCAATATAAGGTTCCAGGAGTTAATGGCTCGTTGGAGAAACCTGTATGCAACAAAAATTATATTCACCTTTAGTTTCTGATGGTTTAGTTTGTTTATTCTGGTTAGCGTTTTTCCAGCAAGAACAAAGAAGGCACGATAATCACCGAGATTAAAGAACAAAGGAATAGATAGGTAGAACACTTTAGGGAACTCTTGAATAGGCCAGCTTCACTGAACCCACCAGACATTAAAGCAGCATCTACAGATTTCCCAATAGATGTCACTCCACCAATGATGGAAAAAATCAAGATAGCCATCAGACAGATCAAAAGTGGGAAAGCAGCAGCACCTGACAATACACTAGCTGAAGCATTTAAGTCAGACATAGACATAACGGCAAGGATGCTCCACGTTTTATTCAAGAGGATCTGGGAGGAAGAACAAGTGCCGGCTGACTGGAAAGAAGGATACCTTATCAAGATACCAAAGAAAGGAGATTTGAACAAATGTGAGAACTACAGAGGGATCACACTATTGTCAGTACCAGGGAAGGCCTTCAACAGAGTGTTGTTGAACAGAATGAAAGATTCAGTGGATGCTCAACTTCAAAAAAAAACAAACTGGTTTCCGTAAGGATCGGTCATGCACAGACCAAATCGCAACACTACAGATCCTCGTTGAATAATCAACTGAATGGAACTCGTCACTGTACATCAACTTCATCGACTATGAGAAGGCGTTTGACAGCGTAGACAGGAGATCACTGTGGAAACTTCTTCGACACTACAGCGTATCAGAGAAACTAGTCAACATCATCCGGAATTCTTACAACGGACTACAGTGCGAAATCATGCATGGAGGACAGCTGACAGATTCATTCCCAGTGAGGACCGGTGTCAGACAAGGCTGTTTGCTTTCGCCTTTCCTCTTCCTTCTAGTGGTTGATTGAATCATGAAAACCTCCACATCTAAGGGGAAGCACGGAATTCAATGGACAAGTAGGATGCAACTCGATGATCTGGACTTCGCAGATGATCTAGCTCTTCTAGCCCATACACACCAACAAATGCAAGTGAAGACAACCAAAGTAGCAGCAACCTCAGCATCAGTAGGCCTGAACATACATAAGGGAAAGTGCAAGATCCTTAAATCCAACACAGAGAGCACCGACCCGACTGAGGGGTAACGGTAGTAAGTTAGTTAGTTAGTTTCTGAACTTGGGTCTTTGTCTTTTAAGACGTTATGAGCTTATTGTAAAGAAAGGAAAAGATAGATTAGTAAATCATAATTAAATAACTTTCTAGTCTCCAGTTTAATTAAGTGCAGCAGTATAACTTCCCCAGCCATGTGTCGTACGGTAAGCTACGCAATTTCATTAGTGGGTGGGTAGCTGTCCTTTTATTTATCCTGGGAGATCTGAGTCTCATTTTAAACAAGGGCTTCCTACAAGTACATATGGTTCTGATCTAGACCTGAATCGGGCCATATAAACCATAGTGAACATTCGTAGACCTAACCCGGTAAAAACCAATACTGTTTTGAAAGTACTGGCTGCAATGTACTAATGTAGTCTTAAGGTCATGGCCCTACTAAGACTCCAACAGGCGGTATTTGTGGGCGTTTTCGTAAATAGAATGCATAGTGTAACATTTAACAGTGCTGGCACCAACATTTTGGAGTAAAAAAGTAAAAAAACTTAAAAATCTCTTTATTTTCAGTGGTTCCTTGGCTAATATTCATCATATCTAATGATAACGTTTAATAATCTCCACATACATAACTGTCAATATTTGAACGTGGATTATATTTTCTCTGTTAGCAGAAATATTACTGGCAGAAGAATTGTTTACTTTTGACTTCAATTGATGAATTAAAATGATGTGATGAACCAGTGGTGTTGATGAATTTGTTGATTACAGCAAGTACAAAGCATTTTATTCATGTCATTATAAAGTAAACAACTTTTGGATGTAATTCACACAAGATTTATCATGACATTTTGTTAATAATAATGAATACAGGTTATTGGTTGACTTCTGATACATTTTGGAAATTAGATACAATCATATTGAGTGTTACTTGATGACAATGGAGATATGTTTCTACAAGAAATCACTTTGAATCTGCAATCCACTATAATATGCCATGCACCAATTGACTATGATAGTATAAAAGTTTATACTTATATAGTTTGATGTGACTTGGTGACTTCATGTAAATATAAAAATGTATCTACAAATATGTATTTCATTTGAATATAAACTAAGGCAATCACTCGTGCAATAAAACATTAAAAATTTCATCTTCAAACACAGCTAAATAATTAAGTTAATGATTTCTGCTTATGTCAATTTAACAGAAACGACATACATTCAAATCTATTAACAAGTATTAAACTATTTATGAAACCTTTATAACGTTTGTTTCCACATACTTGAATTTACACAAATATACTTCTTCAGTCATCTTGAATTCGTGCTGACCATGCAGTAGAGTATACTTTTTAAAAATTTTATCCTATACAATTAGTTTTATCACTGGAAGCGTAGTATTTTAACACTAGTTGCAGCCAAAAACCTCAATATTTAGGATGAATATACAATCAAACAGGATAATTTTATCATCACATGAGTCACATACATTAACGGTTTAATGGTCTGATTAAGGTATTCTTATAACTGATAACCTCTACATCATTAAGCGTTAATTGTAATAAAGTAATCTGAAATCTTTGATTAAACAGACTCTAAGAGTAATATTTCATTTTTTTTATTTAATTGACCTCAACAGAAAATCAGGTGTTTTTACCACAAATTAATTAGAAAACAGACAATAAAGTAAAAGGTATGACTAAAATTAAGTGCCCCCATAGATCCAGAAAGTAAATGACTGTCATGAAATATAATGCATGAAAGTATTTGTGTTCTCCCGTTGTTGACAGTACTAGCTGCTATTGATAAATTTTTATAATATCAGCAATAGGAAGACTGAAACTCTAACATAACTATACTCACATGAACCAAGCTAGCGGATGCTAAGGATTTGCGAATTAAGAAGACACCTCGATACCTGCTAACGATTTTATGATCAGCAACACAATAACGGGTGAGTTAAACTATTTCACAGTGCCTCAGCCCAGCCAACTAGAGGAAGAAGTTCAACATCAGCAAGAAGCGCGAATTTTACAGGAAGCTTGGCGGATGGATTTCAAACACAACTCATGTGTATATACACAAAATATTTGTACATCTATAGCGATTATTCACCAAATTTAAATTACCAACATTATTAATAAAACAATTTAATGTTGTCAAATGTGCTAGGGAGAGGGGTATAATTTACATTAACTCATATAATGTGATGAAAGTTTATAATCAAGCTTTAAAAAAAATCAATGCAACTTGATTAAATGAACAATTGTATTTTTAAGGATTTCGAATCCTTAACATTGACCTAGTAGATGACATATTAGACCTCAAAATTACAGATACTAGCTTCAAGATCCGTTGTGAATACCAACACTAGCAGGCAGGTACAATCAGCTGGAGAACTCCAAATGGGATAAACACTTATCCTGAATCTCGCTACTAGTCAGATATTAAATTTCTCAAAACTTTGTCCTGAAAACTGTTTGAAAGAATGTAACCAATTTTATATGTAGTATGTACTTTAGACAAGAGAGATGACCTTAGGAGTACTGATGTGTAGCAAAATACGAAATGAGCAAAAGATGTGAGTATTGACATAGTATCTAGTCGAACCAATAGGACTTGTGCTATAACTACTACCTGACTACACGGACTCTGATTAGTTGGCACGATGACAGAGTGATCAAAGATTTTCACAGAAGTAGAGAGATGGCGAACGGCACAAATCAACAAAAGACAATGCATAATTATTTACTGAGTAAAATCAATTGCTATTATGTATCGCATATTGGACCAGTTCTTAATAGAGACTAAACTAGGTCAGTTGTGTACAGAAATTAGGGTAATTAATCCAAAGTCAAATTATAACAGCTTGAGAAAGGGAACAGTTATGACGGTAGTTGATGAGTCACTGGAAAACTAATAATTCGAAAAATATAGCTATCACATTTACTAAACTTTAGGTAATTATAATTATACAGTACATATTCCTATATTAAGGAAAACAGGCTCTAGATATCATGCAATGCCGCTTATTGTCTTGTCACAACAAAAAGCATCGCTATCATCAAGTACACAGCCTGTTAAAGTGGATTGCAGATTAAAAGTGATTTCTTGTAGAAACATATCTCCATTGTCATCAAGTAACACTCAATATGATTGTATCTAATTTCCAAAATGTATCAGAAGTCAACCAATAACCTGTATTCATTATTATTAACAAAATGTCATGATAAATCTTGTGTGAATTACATCCAAAAGTTGTTTACTTTATAATGATATGAATAAAATGCTTTGTACTTGCTGTAATCAACAAATTCATCAACATCACTCGTTCATCACATTACTAATTTGATAATTTTAATTCCTATATTAATTTGAGATAATTTGTGGTGATAGGTATTATGTTTTGTTGTTTGTATTCTTCCAAGATTGATATTGGTTGTGTTCCTCTGAAAACCAAGGAGCGCTGGTGAAGCCTTTAGTCCTGGTATTTGACTCCTTACTAATGCACACCTTCGTAACAATTGCAACACACTAGTGATTAACTTTCGGATATTCCTAAAGTTCTTTTGAGAAGTCGTTATCCGTGAGGATCAGACATGCCAGATGTGAGACAGTCATTACCAATGTCAGTGAATGATCGTCATGTTAAATTACAAATTGAAGGAAGTCGGAATTTCACTATTAGATGTCGATAGGTCAAGTGGTTTAGAGGTTAATCAATCACCAACCTAAAGGACATGGGTTCAACTTCTTGAATGGATCGAACGTAAACACTTCTGTGTTGTCGCACACCAAGTCCATCCATTAGCTAAATATTTTCTTAAACAGAATGACTATCAACAATATTTTGGTATGTTAAATGATAAACTATATCATTTAAATATAATTTCTTTTGCTTTCTTATTGATAACGATGTATTTATGGTTATGAGTATTTCAATTACGGTATCGTGAATCCACTGTGAAAATAGTACATTTAGCTATTGGTGAGTTTTTGGTCATAATAATCATAAACTATGAATCGTACTTGCAAATAAACCTTTTTAATTGAATTTTGACAGACAGCTGTTTTAGATATAGTCTTTTTTTCAATGTACAGTAAGTGTGTTAACATCTACATTTTCTGTTTATTTATTTAGCCTGTAAATGATAGATATTACAACTTACATTAAATGTTTCATTTTAAATGTGGAAATATTTGCAACTGACTTCAATGAACATTGTCAGTGTAGTTTAGCTGACTTAAAGAACCTGAAAACACAGAAATACTATGATTAAGAGTTTGAAATTAATGATTTGATTAAATTGCATTCTATGTAGCAATGAACTTGAAAATGAACAAAAGTGCTGGATTTAAAACTCTTCATTTAACAATGAACTTTACCAAAAATCCTAATGGTTTTTCGATTACATCAGATGTTTGAGTTCAAGTCATTGAGGTCTGTGAAAAAGTGACATGTACAACCTCTTATTTTACGAAGGGTGACACTGGGCCAAGTAGGTCATTAATCATTTTAATAATAATATGACCTAATTTACTTAATATAAATATCGATTTTCGTACTTAGTATCTATCTAATTTTCGTTTTCTTTTCAAATGTTATTTTTTATCGCTATTCCTACATTATTATTATTATTATTATTATTATTATTATTATTATTATTATTATTATTATTGTTCCTTTCATAATCACATGAACAATTTTGAGGAATACTCACACCTTATTCTACTGCATAATATCATTTTTTTACTTAGGTATTATTTTAAGCATTTGCTTTGATTTGTATTCACATGGTTTATCTATATTTCGTCTCAATATGTATTTATTCTGATGGGGATCATGATTACCTTCACAATTCCAGTTGAAGCATAGACTGATTGAAGATAATATAATAAACTAGCTATTTTGATGCTAGCAATCCCAACTTCATATCATATAATCTAATTTTTTCCTTTAAACTTGCTTATTCACCTTGAATTATTAATTAATTTGGATCTAGTTGATTGAATTCGTCACAGGTTGATGTTGGCAGGATATCATTAAAAACCAGGGAGCGCTGGACAGCTATTTCGTCCTGTTTGGCGCTGCTGATGAGACCCATACTAGGACGAAATAATTGTCCAGCATTCCTTGCCCCACTAACATCAATCTGTGACGAATTCAATAAACTAAACTTAATACCAAACTCCACAAACTATCTGAATCTTAATTTGGATTTATTAAAAACATGGAACCAGATGAGAATTTAGCAAAAAAATACACTTCGTTTATGATTACTTTGCATAAACGACTTCTAAATGGAACAAGGTGCATTGGTTGTAGCCAATGTTCACTTTTAAAAACATAATTGCTATGCTATAATGTATAAATTAATCAATTTTCTAAATGTTCATTTTTATGAATATATTCTGATCCCAAATCAATGCGAAAATTTTCATTGTATCTTACTGTTATGAAATATTTGATGATTTTAGCGAAATAGAACTTGATTACAATCCCGTATATGTTTCAATAAATATTGACTACAGTTTTTACACATTAAGCAGCATAATGTAGTTTCTATGCCTTAATATGTTAAATATATAGTGTTCCTTATAAATAAAAATTAGGAACCGACTGTTTTAAATGTTCCTAGTCCAATATTTATGGGAGTTTTGGATGTTTATGGACTAGAAACTGATTGTCATCCCAGTTAAACATGATTGATCAAAATATGAATACAAAATAATACAGTTTCATCCAAATATGAATAATTTGACTTAGTGATTAGCTAAAATAGAAAATTGAATTTCTAATATCATGTTTCTGATTGCTGACATTTGCACCTGTTTTTGTCATCTTTTTCCTACCCACTTTTATAGAGTTACTATCTACCATATTTCCAAGGTCTACAGTATGAAAAGTCATTTTGTTATCCTGTTTCTGCAAAGGAGAGAGATTCTTGACATGCCTCAACAGTAATTCATCTATGAATATACTACCTATACTGGATTCGAAAAGACTTAGTGAAAAAAGTCAAGGCTTGGTGGCCAAATGTAAATTAAAACAGCTGGTAAATCGATTGAGGAAGGCGACAATTGATAACCAATGTCCAGGGTGTGTATACTGGACATACGGAAAATCGGATTACTTAAAACATTGGTCTATATTATTGATATGTATGTTTATCATGACCTGTCTATCTGTCTATCTCATACACCTTTAATTTCTATTCTCGCCTGTCTTTACACATACACACATACCAAGCCTGTGAAACACACTTGGTGCAAAAATGACTATCTTACTGAATGTTCATAAGCGTGAACAAGAAAGTGGGTGAAAGAAGTTAGCAAATTTATGTATAACAACCAACGAATAGTTGAACAGACATAAATTCTATTCCCTAATACACATGTTCATGCAAACTAGTATTAATTACTACACCTGAAGCGTAGTTTTCTGTAGCCACAGTAACAACTGTATCAATCGTTGCAGAAACAACAACCAAATAAGCTTTCATTTTTCGCGGATTACTTGAAAGAACTTTCGAACATTTGATTTTATAACCACAAGTGATAATACTGCAAATACGTCTACAGTAATAAGTGGGATTCTTATTTCGTTTTGTGAAACCAGCACATTTCGTTTAGTTATAGAATTACGTATCAATAATTTGTAAATAAATAAATAAATATAAACAAATATTACAATTCCTTGAAAACGACTAATTGAATTGTTGTGACTGCTTTCCTATGAATATATTATTCCCATATTCTATTCCGATTCCATTTCTTTCAGATTTCTATGATCATATAATGTCACAACAGAATGCTAACAATGTTTCGTCAACATCACCATGTTCTACATCATCTACCCCGTTATCCTCTTCACAATCATCTTCACCAATGATAAATGCCAATTCTACAACTTTACCACGTTCATATAATCTAGCTGTAGAGATTTTAAACTCTCTAGCTATACAGCATCGACAAACGTTATCCTCATCTGATTCAAAAAATTCACTATATGATAGCATTTCGCAGAAACTACAATTTGAATCACCGCTAACTTTACATAATTTGTCATTAAATTTATCCAATATGACAAATTCTCAGTTGAATTCCATTCAAAACAATGACATAAATAGTTACGATTTTTCAAATCATATCCGGACTACATTAAATGATGATTGGAATAAATGTACTGATACTTTGCCTACAACATGTCGTCAGTCGAGACCGCTCATGATGAATACAGTAGAGGATGTCTCATCTTGTGCATTAAATAGTAATGATGATCTTTCAAATCCTTACAGAAGATTAGCTTCATGGTCTTCTGCACTTTCTAATGTATCACCATGTGCTGTTGCAGCTTTTCAACATGCATTAGCTCAGTTAGCATTACTCGGTTTATCAACCTCTACTTCAACAACAACTTCAACCAGTACAAATGGGCTAGATTCACATAATCTATTAATGGATAAAACAACAAATGTAAATGAACCTATAAGTTCAGTGTTAAATTTATCCAATGAAAATGCTAATTATAAATTATTAGATAAATACTGTACAAATACTAACTGTGATATCCCATTGTCTGTATCAACTTCAAATACCTTAAATCAAGCAACTATGTAAGCTTCGTTTTATAAAAATATGTAGCTTTTTTCATAAAACATAACAGTATCCATAGTTTTTTTTTAACAACTTTCTCGTTTAATGCTATCCACAGCGTTTTTAATGCATACTAAATTTATTATAACCAGTATTTTCGATTATTTTCAGTTCAACTGGTGGATAAATGATACACAATAAAGTGTAATTTACACTTCAGATTTCAATTCAAAACTTACCTTTTATTGAATCAGTGCCTTTTTTTATCCACTATAATGAGCTTCTTCACACCAACATCGTTCATAAAAGTTAGGTACAGACGACTCCAGACACTTGAAATAAAATCTTTTATCAAGATTCTACTCTTATCTTCAACACATACGAACTAAATGAACAAGGAAATTGTCAGAAATGCTAAATACAACACATTTACCGACAATTGAAGAGGTTATAGATAACCGTAGTCAATTTCTACAGAAAAATTTATGCACCAAATTATTTTATAAATTACTCATATATAGTTCTTTGTAGGTGACTTAAGCAATAGGTTAACAAAAACAATAACTAGTAGATAAATGTTTTAACTCTGTGAACCCATTTTATTACTGCACTATCTAGCCAATTCTCATTTACTGTTTTAGTTATCTGAGGTTATGTTAGAAAACATTTCAAAGTACTTCGTAAATAGACTGACAAACTTTCTAATTTTCCTGTAAATTATTATCATATATCTATCCATGTTATCTGAGTTCATATTTTCTAAAATGTAATTACATCAGAATGTTACTGAAGCGTATTTGCTATAAATTTATCTCAAAGAAATTACTAAAATGTTATCTTATGAAAAAATTGATAGATATTCAGGACTCCACACAAATGGCGCACATTAATAATGAGAGAAAAAAATGACCTTTCTCGATGCTAGAATAGACAATTACTTGAAACACTCAATTTGTGTAAATGTTTAATAACCTTTTTTCTAATATATAGTTTCCCATAGAGATAAGATTAGTTTTCTTAGTAATTATTATTCGCATGACATGAACTCATAATTATCGAATAAAAGTTATGTTTTAGTGGTTGCACCACTTGGTCAAAATAAATACCAATTTATCTGCTTCGCTATAAGGAATTAATTAGGAAGTTTTACTGACTTGCAAGCAAGCTGAGTACATAAACCTGTATTTGGTACCCCGAAATTTTACTATATTTGTGTTTATTATCCAACAGTTTAGGTTGTGCCAGATAAAGTATATTCATAAAAGTCCGTTTCAGAAATAAAGTCTTTAACAGAAAAAAACTATACTTTAATATATAGCACTTACTGACAAAATGAATGTAAAAAATGACTGAAAGTGCTGGATACAACACACTTATTAAACACTGAGATTATTATAAATGATTCCTGCATTGATTTTAATAAATTTTCTAAGTGCTAGACCAAAGTTTCTATCATGGCTAGTGAAAGCCATGGATTATTAGGCAAAAACTAGTTTACTTTTAGTTTTACGATGATTCAACATTCTATACTCTTCACTCTACGATGATCAAGAAGATCATGATGGAATCTCTAGAGAATTTAATTTGAATACCTTAGTCTTTGACAGATTGTATATTATTTTATCTTATTTTACTTATGAATCAATGCATAGTAAGTAAATAAAAAAAAGAAATTGTCTTGCATTTTCTGCATACTATTAATTCCTTTTGGTTATCCGAAAAGTAATGTTGAATAAAATTCTTCAATAACAAACAACGTGCATACACTACTTAATATTTTTTATTTTGAAGATGACTTTCCACATTTACTGACTAGAAATGGTTATTTTTTTCCAAGTTTGTGATTAATGAATAGTTCATATACCTGAATGAGTATTTGAGCTTTAGAGTTAAGTAGTTTAGCTCGTCAACCACTTCACTCATTTCGGATACTTGATGAAAACTAATGAATTGGTGTGTGATGAGGTCTCAGCCCATTTTAGAAGCTGATCTGACTTTTGCCACCTTACGTCACTTATGGCATAGGCGAGAAATCTATTTACCAAATAAAGGACGTGTATACTGTGTTTATTCAGTCTTACTGTTTGGAAATGAAAAGTCACCATTAAGAGTAGATGACGTTCGTGGGTAATCAATATTTAATCATCGGTATATTTGAAACATCGCCCGGTAGGAAATAATGAGATTAGAAGACTGGTATTAGGGAAAGATGACAAGTCAGTTTATTTTCACTGACTAAGGTGGTTGGGATATAAATTATTTATACCAAACCACCAACTATCTCGTCGCACATTTCTAACTTATATTGTAGTAGGATGACAGAAAGCTAAGGCTGGTCAAGCCAAAACATGGCATTAGTCCATGAAGTCACTGACCGACATTGTGAACCGTGTTGGTAGATGTAGACTATTTGGATTGGGTCAGTGCAATTGTTACAACCAATGGTCGAAGACTAGGTGAAATAGCTCATAATCGGTCACTGTCGTAGGTGAATTCATTCATTCTTTCTTTCTTTAAATCGTAAGCTTAAGATTGTTTCATAGCTTTCTTTTCACGAACTAACTCTTCCTCCTTGCATAGTAATTTGTATGCCTACACGTTTTTCTTACTACCATCAAAATAATTACTACTTCTACTAATTTGGTGCTCATCTCGCTGTGCTAATGAGGTGTGGAAACATGAACTGGTGGACATGAATGGTAGATTATATGTTTTCCACTTACAAACATGTAAAAGAGCTTTAGATTTCACAATAGACATTTGCTTTATTCAAATGATTATTTTTAGTCAAACATGTTGAAACCCCATTTGTCTATTTAAAACTTATCAGAATAGTAGTATTCTTAAACTTTACTTTGAAGCCATGTAATCCAAAAGAATGCACAAAAGTACTCATTGACTGGTTTACTATTCATTGAACTTAATTAATTATTTCACTTAATGTATTATATTTTGACCATTTATTTTAAGTTTTATATCACTAACTGATAACCACTGATAACCGGGTAGCACTGGACTATTGTATGAGGTCACTGAATAAACTACGAAGTTGGATAATATAAACCAATGAATTGTAACCTAGTGGTTTAAAAATTTTAAACTCACATTGAAAGGTGATACCCGGTAATGTTGTGGATGGTTATTGCTGGGGAATATTATACTAGGACAAAATAGTTATGTAGTACTTCCTCGTATTCAACGATTATCTGCAACATATAACACCAGTCATTTATTTGTTAATCAATCGATTCACTGAAAATGGAGGTGGATAGATCCTGTCTGCATTACATTCATAATATAGCGTGCAAACTTTTAAAATTAAATATTAATTAGCTAACAATCTGTTATAACACACATAGACAGATGCATACATGTACCTCTGGACATCAGTGCATTCATGTTATCATTATTATTAACTCAATACATAAAAGGAACTATGTGACTTTATTAACTCACTATTGTTGACATGATATCAGTATGAAGATTTTATATTTTCTATGCACATATATCTATATGTGTCATGACATCTGCCTATTTATTTAACTATCCTGCTATTCATAGCATATCTCACATTGTTATCTCCTGTTCTCAGAACATCAAACTCACATAACACTACTCGTTGTTAATCACATTTTTAATAAATAACCTGACCTTTATTATTATCTTGAGTAGGATATAAAATATTTTGTCAAAAATCTGAATCAGTTTTTTGACATAATGAAATATTTCTATTTTGAAAAAAGGATATTTTCCTTTCCAAAATGAATTTGTATCCATAACTTTGTTTGCCCATTCAATATTTTTGGTATTATTGAAATGTCATTTGACTTATTAGAAAGACGATTACCATAGCAATTATTCATGCTTGTATGGATCACTATTGCACTTCCTATATTTTGCTTTCGTCATATTTAGTTACATCTTAAATCACTTTGATTTATTATATTTGTAATATTAATAATTTGCCTAACTCGTATATTATATACTGGCTGGTGCACCTAACTTTTAGCAACATACTTTATGTATGAACTAAGGTAGGCAGAGTGAAATTCAAATCTACGACCTAGACGTTGGAAACCAAACGTTTTATTAACCAAACCACAGCTTCACAAGAATATACCTCATTTTAGTAAGTACTGTTTAAAATATCGTCTATGTTTGTATGTGTTTCATACAGGCTGTTATAGAATATTTCCTTGTTTATATCCAGAAACAATATGTTTTCACTCATTTACAAATGGTTAATGAATAAGGTTTATGGTTAGTACATATAAGTAGTTTCGATATCACGATATCACTAGCTGACTTCTAGTAAATGTTTGGAGCCCTCTAAAATGTCTTCAGAAGCTAGGAAAATATTCTCCCAGGAAAATTCAATAAAAATATGATGGATTTTGTATCATATACTGATAAGACAATCACTGCTTTTTTTAAACAATTTTTAATAGATCTTTCAAGAAATTTCTAGAATATCAATGTCATCTATACACTTAAACCAGCTTCCGCTTATACTTCCCAAATGTTTTGGTTCCTTATTGAAGTGATGGGTCATTCAGTATCAAACATTCAAATAGATGAATACGCGTTAGTAATCGTGGTCACTAGACACATCCAAGAAGTTACATCAACTTCATTGTTTCTTCTGCCTATAAATTTTTGACTATCCAGAAAATGCATTCTATAAATCTATGCTGGTCACATTTCAGACAAAATATCAAAACATATATAAAAGATGATTCATTTTTCAGCTGATTGTATTCGTAATACAGTGATATTCGTAGGGTATCAATGAACACATCGGACACTAGATAGCTGTTTCGTCCAAGTACGAGACTTTTCAGCAGTGCGCGGCCCCGATGTCGTCAGGAGAATCGAATCCAGGGACTCTAGGTTGAAGAATGCCTAACTCTCTATACCACTGGGGTAAGCCTCAATTCCGGTTATCTCAAATGACAATGGGTGATTGTTGTGCAAATTGATGGGAGTGGGGATTTCACCAATGGACGTCACCTTAATGGTACAGAGAGTTAAGCGTTCGTCAACCTGGAGGCTTTGGACTTGACTCATCTGGCGAAATCGAGGCTGTCTAGTGCTCCTCGGTTTTCACTGGTACCCTACCAACGTCAATGTTTGACGAATCCAACCAACTAAATATCATACCAACCTCTAAAAAATGCCTAAATTTATTTCATTTTTTACTGTACATATATTAGTCAGCGATACTTGTATGAAAGCGTGTTTACGCAGTCGATGCATTTTTATTAGATAATAGATAACATCTTGTTATGTCATTAAAAATACAAACTGAACTTTCCTATTGTTACATTACCGTTCTACAAAGAAACGGTATATTATTCTTGGTGTTCAACACACTGGTTGATTTCTTACATTCATATCTATTGATTATCAAATATGATGATGATAAAAAAATCAAAATGATGAAGGAAGATAGATGTACAAGTGTATATTCCATTTTATGTATACTTTACTAGGCGGCTTATCTATATGCAGCACAGAATGCACATGGTATTATTTTTTATCATTAATGCCTATCTAACTGTCTATCAGGAATATTATTTGTACTGGCAGTAGTAATAGTATTAGTAGTACTGCTAGAAAGCAGTGAAATAAAAATCAATTTTAATTTTTCCATCTTGCAGTCTATCCTGCTTTTGAAATAGTACAGCCATTTCAGTGTGTGTTAGCTCATATGTATACACATGTGTGCTTTTCCATCTATGTGTTTGTATTATAGCCTTGTATCTATCCCCTATCATCATAATATATGGTTTATTGTTCTGTTGTGCTCTTGTATACAATATGCTATATTTTATGCAATTATAGACACTGTATAATCTCTTTAAGTTGATGCGTAATACATCATGACGACAGAATATATGATTATTATTAATCTTAGCCAAATATACTTTGTTTATATCGCCCAGATACAAAAGAAATCAATAAAAGTGAACACTATTTAAATAAAATTATTAATGAATTTCATTTCCATTATACTTGTTTCAAAGTATATTACATTTCCTAAAAGTGCTAAACGTTTAACGAATTCTGTATTTCCATAAAACTAGTAAAATGACAATTGTAGTATTAAATATTATACAATTTATGTATATCTTATTATTATATCTCATTAACATGTGCATTTGTATGACTAGATCTACAATACAATTTGAATGATGCAAAATAAGATTGTAGTTAATCCACAACATTTACAAAGTTTTTATAAGTGTCTTTTATCCAGCATTTCTGATTAATTTTTTCAAATTCATATAATTAGTAAGATATACATATTAAGGTGTAATTTTTCCTAAAGGTTTCATTTCAAATCCAATTCTTTTTATTGTGCTTTTCATCTGGTATGTCTAATTTTCTTATATTGAAATGAGGTATCATCCTGTTTATATGAAATTATGCTGTAATATGCCAAACTCATCCACTAAATGAATGAAACACTGATCTAAAAGCTGGATACATCACACTTATTTGACGCTGAAAACGTTGTGAATATTCTGAGAGGATGAAATTGATCATTGACTGATAATGTATACGTCACTGTAAAACATGACAGATATGTTCATCGTTTTGTACTACTTAAAAGCTTTACATGAATACCTAGTGACAGCTCTTATCTTGATCTAGAATCGACTACATGTATATTTATTTAATTAGTATGACTGTAGTTAATTGTCGGAGAAGTTACTGTAAATTTAGAATTAATTATCATGCTTACATTTTCCCGGATCCATCAACTTTATATCCTAAAAAACAATATTCTAATACAAATAACAGTTCGTAAACACTATTTATGTTTTTTCCAATGTTATGCACGTCTTTCAACTGCAACCGGAGCAATTAAAATCGTTTAATCTAGTCTTAATGAAGAATTCTTGAACTTGAAAATATTTTTCATCATAGTCTAACACAATCTGAGAAGGCATTTAGTGGATATTTATAATATTCTGACTTAAGCACCTCTAGGAAACTTGATTACAGATTTTAGAACAGTATCATTAAACAAAATGACCGTACTAACAGTAAAATGTGAAAATATTAAGGAATCAATGGAAAGTTCCTGGAAATAACCCTACATTTATTATTAAATGCATAATCTATACACTAATCAAATTCTAGAACATAAGAGTTAATAAAATGATGAATAGAAGAAAACGTTCATTTATCAAGTGTAAGACCAACAAAATGTACATATATACTCATACGTAAATTTTGAAGGAATCATACGAATTGACTTGTGTTAGACAACCAACTGAAACCGGAAATGAGTACTTCACAGGTATTTCGTCTTAATATGGGACTCATCAGTAGTGTGCATTCATGACCTCATCATAGAATCTAGCTCAGACCTTCAGGTCCTACCTAACCGTCACTTATCTAAACCGAATTCTGATAGTTGATATTTCTAACTTTAGTCAATTCGCAGTACATATGAGAGACTTTATCATAGGTCAAGTACTTCAAATTCAACAATTTTCACTATATCCAGTTTTAAATAATGTCATTGTTTAATATCATAGCTGAAAAGTTCATCACTAATTTACTATTCACCTTAAAGAAAACACTTTCTAAAACGGACAACTTAGCAAATTTTATGTCTGGAAAATGTTTTTATTTATTGATTTCAAATAGTATTTGGTACCGCCTTGTTTACAATTTCGATTGTTAAATGTTTACATGTAAAAGTAATAAAATGTGCCATTTTCAAGTTCTATCTTGTATTTCTTTTTCATTGCATTATTACTTCTTTCTTCTTTTAATGGTTAGTCAGTGTTGATTATATATACATATCATTACTAGTATATTGCCACTGACAGTAAAGTATGTACATGCATGTTCATGTATGTGTGTACATGTGTATTCAGTTTCTATGTTTACATGTATTGGTGTATGTCCTGATAATGATTTACATTTTAGATAATCAAATTTATTGGCATCTTTACCAATGATTAATATGTCCAAGTTAAGATAATGACTGGTTTATACTCAGCATATATACCTATATCTGTATACTAGACTAAAATGAAAGTTTCAAAAGAAACTGTATGTCTCTATCATATAATCAATAACTGACAATGTGTATTTCGACTGTTTTTGTCGTTTTTCCATAACGTGTATATGTAAACAATCCAATTTTTTTCTAAGAATGATAAAATAATAACGCATATGATTACATTATTATCTGTGTTTATCATTAAAAACAGTTATTGAAACTTAAAAGAGTGTCGTAAGGTAGTCACTTCTCTGTAACGTTTTTAATGTTCATTAAATGTACTGTATTCAAAACCTTTGGTTCATTTGAACACTGAATACTAGAGTGTCATGATGATTATAGATTTCATTATAAGCCTGATAGTTTACTGTGCTTGTGTTTTTTAATCAGTATGTTTGGCTGTGTTATACTGGCATATTCATTGAAGGGAGTAATCATCTAAATAGCTTAGTGTTAATAGTTACAGACTGTAAAGCTGGATATTGTATTTTACTCGAACTCTTCTGGTAATAATATCGTTTCTAACTTTGATCAAGCATATTTTCAAAAAACAATCATTTACGTAGTTTGATTGACAACCTGTACCCCCTAGCTATGATAACTTCATAAAGAGGACTAAACGCGCATCCTGGAATCATTTATTGATCATACTTATAAATGTTATCACAAATATTAAAATACATTGTAACAGATAACAAGTTAGTAATATTTTAATTCTATTTTCAATAGAAAGTGATATCAACTAGAGTACCAGTAAAAAACCACGAAACTAACTCAATGTTCTGTACGTATTTTGGTCTGAGTAAGGTCTATAGTTTATTGATACGAACTCTTTTAAGGTTGGAAGTATGAAATAAAAACTACTATAAAAGAATTATATGGTGCTTAATGATTCTTCAAGTGGAATCGATTATTGACAAGAACTATCTCCAGGCTGAACAATTTCCTTAAATATTTTATATTAATACCATTTTATCTATCTTAATTGAACAGAAATTTATTTCTCTTCTGATTTCACCATTTTCTTATCAAGAGTGATTGTAAATGTATTTACAAGAGCTTCTGACAATGATATTCTTGTTTCTCACATCTTATATAAATTGGTATTGTAAAGTTATCTTCTAACATTGTAGAGTACTGTGAACAGTATGTTATATCTGACCATCTGTCTCATAATATGTTCACCTTCGTTTACCATAATTTCTTGTTTCGGCTGAAATTATCCGAAATAGCTGAGGTTGTTCAATAAGTGTATTATGAAATGTATTCTCAGTTATTTTTCCTTTCATTCAGTAGACGAGTATTGCACATTAGAGAGTAACCCTCATTAGACATTTCATTACAGATCTTCGATGTTATTTGCGACTGTCTTCCACTCACATGACAGTGTAACACAGCTGTGCATATATACAGGAACACAATGATAAGACATGATATGAAATTTTCTATAGAGATTGCACTTTGAATTGAAGCATTTATAGATTAAATCAACGAAAAACTGACCAAAATTCTAAATGCATTACACCTATTCAATACTCAAAACATAAGTCTCCAAGATCAGTCACAATGATACAGGCACCATAAATGTCTAACTTCCTCTAAATATTGAGATAATGCTATTTCACATTTTTTCTTTTTCACTTATATCTGTAACATTCTTTATATTTAAATTTTCATTGAAATGGATATTGTTATTACTATGTTATCACATTCTAAATTACATCTACCTACTTTACTATACTATGTAAAGTGTAACAATTTGACCTGATAAATAGTTATCTCAAATCATACAATGGATTGTGTTTAAATTTACTGAAAGTGTTTGCTCAGCTTACTATGATGTCTACATGTATTATGTAATTAAAGAATTCGCGTTAAATTGACTAAATAATCCGATTACTTTCTTTTTAATAAGAAAGTTATTAAATACATTTTATGATGACATTTCAATTCGAAAAGAATGCAAAAATGTGTATTTGTTTAATTTACAAGAATTTTACATAGAAATAGTTTAAAAGAATTTTCATTGCATGACGATGATTTCAAGAATTATGTATTTGACGAACATGATTAATACTAGGTGTTGTCATGTTTTTCTTCTTAAATAAAGATCAGTACTTGAAGGTGATTATATGAATTTGAAACGTGATTGTTCAAATATGGTCAAGGTTATTAGGTAATTAAAATATTGTAACCAAAACTACACAAAAGAAAGAAATCATTTATATATTTATCTGTCTGTCAAGTGAACCAGTTGAGTAATAAGAATGAGTTGAAAAACATTTTATCTAACAACTGAAATTCAATAAAATTACTTTTTTAAATATCTTCATAAACATTATATTAAGAGAGACAAAGTTTCTGATTTAATTAGTTGGTCTGGTCTGTATCACCATGGAAAATCGTCTACACTGTTCATATTACGAATCAAACATGCACCAAAAGTCTACGTTCAAGAGGAAGGCGTAACATGAGTACTACGATCTCCAGACTACTCTTACATGTCGGACCTCAAATCGATATCTTGAAATTCAAGTCCTACTGTCCTTAAATTCTTTGAAGCTGTAGCCATCAGACATCGAAAACCCGATGTATTCATCCAAAATAAACAGTTACTAACTCTTTCGTGCTTTGGTAACGTAGTCCCTACGTCAAACAATTTTATACAATTTATTTTCAATACATTAGCACATTACATCGTAGACTCTTCTCTTTTACTAGTTTCATTTTTAAATAACTGGGCTCTACTCACTTACCTTGCTTTGTTCTATTTCACTTGATAACGGCTGTTATTCATTACTAATCGCTAGTTTCTAGTTCTTTGACCTCTTGTTAATATCATTATTCCCCCCCACCTATATATTCTTGTAATATTTTTTTCTACTACTTAACCTTATTTACATATTTGCTCAAACTTTCGATCTGCTGTGATAATACTGCACGTACCTACTGCTCTCAATTAACGTCATTACACTAGTACCTTGAAAATCGAAACTGCTACAGGTTGTAAACAGCTGACCGGAAACTGACGAGATAATATGAGTTTATGTTATTCTATTCAAAAGTTTACTTTTACGTAGTTTTAATTGAAATTAATTTAGCTGTAAAGTTTACTGAAAGAATGATGTAATGTATCTAACCTGAAGATGAGTTTACAAACAAAATACCACTTTATCAGGGAATTTTAAAATGTTTAGAAAAGTATAAATTCTATTACCTAAATCTTACATTTTGATAATTAAATGAATAAATTAAGCTTAAACTATCCAGAAAGTTGTTAATGTACAACAAATGTTTTATTCACTAGTTTATATCATTTTATGTCAGTTCTCCTGTAGAACACTGCATATCATACTGTAATCTTCATTAAACACTCCACTCCAAGTCCCTGAGTTTATCGTCAAAATAGTCAGTATGGTACATTCTAACATTCTGGATAAAAACACAAATATATTTAAAATTTCAATCTGTAATGGAATATTTATTGAAGACTGGAGTAAAATATGCAGAACTCATTATACAAATCAATTGAATCGCGATGGTTACTTTTGTGTAAATTGTTATTTTTATTTGATTGAATAAATCACAGATTGGTATTGACACGGTACCATTGAAAACCAGAGAGCACTCGACAACTGTTTTGTTCTAGTATGGAACTCCTCAGCAGTGTGTACCTTAGTTTCGGCTCCAGAGGCTTCAGGTTGGTAAAGGCCTAACCCTCTGGAACACTGGCCTGGCATCCAGTGGTAGAATTCTCACTTCCATTAATTTGTGACATATAGAGCGACGACCATCCATTGTCATTGGTGATAACTGTTCCATTCCCGACAAGTCTGAACTTCAACAGTCACGACTTGTCACTAGAGCTTGAGGAACATCCTGAAGTTAGTCACTGATGAGCTTATTGTTTCAATGGAATCGAGATATATATCACAAATTGATAGAAGTGGGGATTCTACCACTGGATGCCAAGCCAGTGTTCCAGAGGGTTAGGTCTTTACCAACCTGAAGCCTCTGGAGCCGAAACTAAGGTACACACTGCTGAGGAGTTCCATATTAGAACAAAACAGCTGTCGAGTGCTCTCTGGTTTTCAATGGTACCGTGTCAATACCAATCTGTGATTTATTCAATCAAATAAAAATAACAATTTACACAAAAGTAACCATCTCAATTTAATTACAGTAATATGTTCACTAGTGACTAACTTCAGAATGTTCCTGAAGATCTATTGAGAAGTCTTGACTGGTGTAGTTCAGACTTGTTGGGAATGAGACAGTTATGACCAATGACAATGGGTGGTCGTCGCGCTATAAACATTAACATAAAAATCTCAACCAAAAGTGCTGGACTTAATGCACTCAATGAGATGTGTGAACGTTACTGATAATCTTAGTCAGTAGGTTACTATCCTTGCAATTGGATAGACAATTTTTTAATGAACATAAATACTCCAAAGAAAATCAAATATACCTTAACATTTTATTCAGACAATTAGTTTACTAACTGTTAACTTTATGAAATTTGAAGCTGACTAACGAATGTTTTGTGTAGCGCGAAAAGATTTAAAATTATCAATAACTTAGTTTTTGGGCTAACATTTAATTATCTAATAACCTGAAATGATCAAGAATATTCCTAGCTCTTGATGAGTAAAAGGAGATTGATAGTTTGATTGAGAAACAATAGATCTTGTTCTGGATAATATCATCAGAGTTTATTTCAAGTAGAATTTTAATAACCTTGTTACTAGTTTAAGAGAAACTGCTTACTGACGATATTAAATCATTGTGGCTTTGAGAAACAAGAAATTTTCAACTTATCGTATATCACATGATACATATCGAATTCTTTCTTTTTAAACACTCACAAAGCTACATTATTAAAGGCATAAATCAGCATTAGCTAATAACCCTTTTCCAAGTACCCTTTTATGAAAATCGCACTGTTTCTGTTATTGTTTTATGATAAATTAATTAATTTGATCCTGGTTACAATAGTAATGATGTGCTATTACCGTTCATAAAATGATCTGGTAAACTGATAACCTTTGTTCATATTCAAATTTCAGCAATAAATCATGAGCTCAACTATACTCCACCTACTTTGGTTCAAACAATTTAGTAGTATCACTTGTTAACATATATATGTATCTAAATATTTCTTTGTATTCACGTAAAGCTGGATTAACATTTAATTGACATCAACATTGTTCGCCGACATTTCTAATTTACGCAATGAAGATTTTTAATGTTTTAATTTACTTAATTCCTTATTTCTGTCTTGATACTATTTATTCTCTGTTTGTCTATGCTCCTGTCTATTCATTTATTTTGTCTCACTCCTAAATTTTTTATGAATCGTATAAGTTTTTGGGATTTCTTGTACGTTAGTCCTGTCATAGCAACGGTAAATATCTTTTGCACATGTCTAAATAGTGAACATTTATCTAGCGTATAAAACCTATTTTACAATTAACTGGTCATTTTCGTCATCAATAAATGAGTTTCTGTATCCCATCAAGCTCTCCTGATATTAACCAACTGACAACTGAAAGCTAAATTAATTCAGTAACAGCTAAGTAACTTACACAGATAATATAATGATATGTTTTCACTTAAAACTGAAACTCTACTACAAAACTACTTAAAACTCATGGCCGATGCAAACTATGCCGTTTAATATTTCTTAGCAGCCCACATGCATTAGTCAATAATGAATAATGTAGAACCGGTCATGTATGTACATCATTCGAAGTTTCCACACAACAGCAGTACAGAAAATTGAATACTAAAGTAGCTAAAGTAATAGTAATATCAATAGTAAGAAAAAAATTCGACACCAGCAACATAATTTGAGAAGAAAGAATTAATTTGTTAAAAGAAAAATGTAAAATAATTCTAAAGCACTTGATCTAATAGAAGACAAAATATAAATGCATTTATCTCACTGTAATTGATTTTAAGTCGTCGCCTAAAGTTTATAGCTATTAGTTATGATATTTTTCACAAACCCTCATCAGATAATCTGCATTTACCAACATAGCTCAGATTAATGGTCAGTTACAATACACAGTAATATCTCCGGCTTGCTTATAAAGTAATTCTTCACTACCTAATAACGACTGTCAAGGTAATTATGATTAGGTACGCGTGATACATGTTTCAACCACCTTAGTCATTGATGATCCATGTATACATAACTCCGCATGTAGTAAAGTTTAGAAACTTGTGGTCTTTTAGAAAGTAAATTACACATAAGACAATCAGCCAGGATTAAGATGACCTCATTTCCAACTTTCGTTACTCCACTATGTAGTACGTGTATCATTCAATGTCATAAGTAGTATGAAGTCTAATTTTCAAAATATTTCACTCTGCATCACTCTTCATTGTAATCTTAAGCTCATTAACTACCAAGTACATGATTAATATTATCTGACTAGATAGTTTTCAAAGAAAAACTTAACAATAATGATCAAGAATAGTGTTAAACATGTTCACTAAATTAGTGAATTATTAGTATCAAAGAATATTGGCACTTTTATTAAGCAAACTAAATTTCATGTAAAATTAAAGAACCATACACAAATGTGTATATCTCATTAGAGTGTTAGTTTCTCGGTTACTGCTTTAATTTCACCACGTCAATGATTTATAGGTATATATTTTCATATATATGGCATACTTTAAATTCCTTTCTTTATCTGATAACAAAAATAATCTTGTGATGTAGGTGGAATATTTTTTTTCCAAGAAATGTTTTATAATAATAATAATATTAATAGTAATAATAACAATAATAATAATAATAATAATAATAATAATAATAATAATAATAATGATCACAATAGTACGAAATATACAAAATACCAACGAAATAGTTTTGAAGTTATTTAATCTATCTATCCTATTGGAATTATAACTGTAACCAATAGAAATTACAGTTTTCAATGTTTTATTACTTTAACTGTCTATTCATTCTTTTACACTGAACATAGTTTCTCTCCTTTATGTGTTTATGTCTATACCAGTTTGTATTCACAATATAGTAGTGATTAAAAGGATGTTATGAAGAGAAAATATACACTGGAATGTATATCTTGTAAAATAGTCAAAGTGAAACATGTTATTTGAATTCGATTTTACTAATGTTATATTTTTCATTATGTATATACCTTTAACATTGAATTGAAATTTGTTTTTGAAAATTATTGAACTACAACTTTCAATTAGTTGGAAATTATCGAATGTTAACTTGTTTAAAGAATGAAGTAATGTGAATATGTATAAACGTCATGTAAAACTGTTTGGTATTTCCTATTTTCGTCATTATAGAGCTTCATCAGATTTCATGTTTTTATGATATATACGAAAAATACTGTTTAGTAAGGACTTAAAAAATAGTTTATTAATGAAAGACGTTTCATCTTAGTAAAACGATTTATGTAGATGTACTGAACTCTGTTGTATTTCTATCTCTGAAACAACTTAATTTTCTGTGAAACATAGTTTAGTAATAATATATTTGTAATGTCCCAATTAATAGTAAATGTCGATGTTCCCGATGTTTCTTGATTTTGTGCACACTACTTCCTCAACAAATAAATAACATAATTAAGTTACCATAAGTTGAAATAGGATAGGGGAACAAATCAAAATGGTTAGAGTAATAAGCAATAGGTCTGATTATGATAATTCCTAATCATTCATATAAAAGCTGATTCATTGTAAGGCATATTTACACTTATTCGTATATACCTGATGTGTGTGTATGTGTGTGTGTGTGTCTGTGAATACCATATTAGTAACATGGAGGAATAAGGCTAAATAGATTACGTGTTTGGAAAAATGGTTTAAGTTGGATAGACAGTTACACCTTTCTTTCTAATGGGGGCAGTAAAATACAACAATATGTGAGAAGCTTCAACCACTTACCTTTCTTTACAGTTAGTGATGATGTCACGAAGTCTTCGAAATTTAATTTAATATTCATTGGATTATTATGAATGTATTATTTTATTAATACAAAACATCCACTTGATGCTCACTTAATCCGAGGTTATCAAGTTAAATCGATATAGTAATATCTACAATTTATTCATGATAATCATTGCAATACCAATAAATAACCAGATCCAAGTATATATAAAGGCATTAATGATATTTACAATTTAAATTATTTTATGAAGTTTGATAAGTGATATATAAATTGCATGTTTATCGACGCAACTTTAACATTCGTCTCCACCTAATTACTTAATTTCATAAGTTAGTGAAGTGCTGAATTTAAATTTTGACATTTATGTACCAAACATGGAGTACTATTGCGAAATTAACATCACGTTTACGTAAAGTAGAATGTCTAGTTATTGGGTGGTAACTAGTATAATTTTTATTTTGTGCTAACTATATTTTCCGATATATGCATGTAGTTAGTGACTGGATATCATGTGAGCTATGTTTTGATATTGTGTGGTTTGACGCAGACAGCTGGGAACTCAGTATGAATAGCTTAGTGGAATAAAATATCAATCTCCTTAAGATTCCAGGTGCATTTCGGTAATAAAAACCAACTCGCTCAAAATCGTTGTTCAGAATTTCCAGTTAGCTACCTGGAATTAACTAACATGAAGTCATCTAATCAAAGCTTCTATGATTTTAGAATGCGTTTATTTATGTTTTCTAGCTGTTATACAAGAATGATCATACAGTCAAGTTAGAACGATGTAATTAATTTGCGAATTGTTTAAATAATCGCAATCAAGCTAAAAATTATTCACCTAGCACATTCTCGCACACATTACTTATAACTCTGGGTCATATATCACAAGTCATCAACTGATTTATGGCGATTTCCACTACATAATGTGAAAATTATTTTAACAGTACAATAGTAACCACACTTGATAATAAAACAAGATAAAAAACATATTCCATTAAAATTCTACCAACAGTTTGCAACTTGTAATGTTTTACATGCTAGAAGTTTTAGCTGAATTTTACATAATTCAAGTTACAGAAAAGGAGTTATGTACTAATTGGTGTAATAAAGAATATTAATATTATGCACCAAAGAATAATTAAACCTTAGTAAGTTCTGTGAATGTGTTCCAATTCAGTGTTATATTCAAAAAGGTAGTTCTGAAAAGGCACTTTGGGTAAATCAATAGATTGTCAAGTTTTAAATGAGTGGTGATGTTAGTTAATTCATTAGTATGTGAATTGATGACATTTATAAATTAACCCTTCATTCGGAATATCTCAAGTAGTTGACAAAGTCTTGCAACAATGCTAACTAACGAAGAGACAAAAAGTAACAGACAGACTACTGATTGATATTCTCCTTCTTTTGAACACAGAATCATTGTTCATAAAGAGTTTGGTATATATAGCCCAAGCGAACTAGACAATTTTTGAATCTATCTATATATGGGATTTCAGGTATCGGTTAGTTGCTAAAATGTTATAGTACTGAACTTCTTTAATTCTAATTTAATACAGATTTAGTGAGACTGTATTAAGAAGAATCAAAAGTAGACTCATATATCACTTATCAAAACTCTACTACTTTTTCAGATACAGACTAACTGATAAACATAGTTTGTAATGTCGTAATAGAAAACGGATGTTGCATATTTGTATCATTGAACACGTTCTTTCTATAGGCATAAATTAATATAACTGTTGAATTGGATTTTGACTAATATGTTTTTCTACTGACTATACCTACAATACTGTCATACTTGAAATACAAACGAATTGATATGAGTTTCATTTTGATTGTAGTCCTTTAGCCTTTTCATTTTCAATTCTTATTTATAAAAATTCCTCAGTATTTCTTCTCTCCCCTTCACCAACATTTTATTGAGTTAGTAATTTATTAAAATGCTTGACTAGTGATTGTTTTCTAAATTCAACTTTCATAACTCTATTGTAATTGAGTTATGTAATCAGATTATCTTTATCTTAATCATTTAATGACAACACGATTGTGTTAAAGTTTGCTATACCTTGTGTCTGTTGAAATTCTATACCACTTAATTTAGTCGAGGATAATAAAATAGATAATTGTGTAGTAAAGCAACGAAGTGACCTTGACATAATTTCATTTTGTCATACGTTCTCTTTCAATTATACACATACAAATATATTACTTTGTAGTTTCTTAGCAGCTGATAAATATTTAACATTTTTTCCACTACATAAATAACGAATTCCTTTATGGTGATTATAGTGAATAGATTATTTTTAAAAAAAATATATAGAGAAAAGCGTCAATGAATAAACGAATAAAGAATGTGCAAAGAAAGAAAGTAAAATAGATAAAATACTTTAGATAAGAAGCATTGTTACAGCCTTAGTATAATAATTAATTTAACTATATTGTAATACTTCGCCTTCCCTCCCCCCTCCCCAACGCCCTCTGACCACCTCACTTCTGAAAAAAAATATTTTACTGCATTATTTTACTGATAGAAAGTATGAGGTGATCTAAGAAGTAATTTTACAGTATACATTGTCGCTTTTTTTAAATATTGAAAAAAAAAGTTATTATTATTATATCGTATGGTTACAATCTTATGTTCATAATTTTTCTAAAATAAAATATCTTGATATAAATAAAATCATGATACAATATCAATTCCTATCTACAAGCTACATGTTATTCAATAAGTCAAAAGAACAAAACAAATTTAGACATAGGCGAGAAAGTGTTCATATGTGAAATTTGTTTTATTGTTGAATAGAATAACAAAAATTATTAATCCAGATAGATAAATGATTTGTGGACATGCTAAGCGTGAATTCCACATATTCTACTTTAGATTTATTATTTGATTGTATCTAAAATATCTATGTTAATAATTCACTAAAAGTTTCTAACTCAATACTTTTCTTTTCAGACCTCTTACAAGTTATTTATTAGGCTAGTGAATTCAGATAATCCATAATTTCTTTAATGAGTATAATGCTTTGCATCATTTTTAGAAGTAATAATATAACAAAAGTAGTTCAGAAAAATTGGTTGAAACCGAAGTATACTGGCGGGATATATAAGTAATCACACGGAATCTTCGTCTAAACTGCAAATGAATAGTCACTAGACAACAGAACAAATAGTCAAATATCTCTAAGTATGTACTAAGGAATTGAAGCCAGCACTGATTTACAAAATGGTATAATTACATGTTAACAAACGAAGAATCAAGGATGAAAGTGAAATTTGTTAGGTGGTTGAAAGTAGTCCTGCTTCATATAGTTTTTGTGCTAGTTGTCACTCATTGGCAAGGCATGTTCGTAATTCTAGGGAAAACTTATGATGTTTGTGATTCGAATCTGGTTTTATACTTTATGATGTTCTTAATGAGAAATAATCATATTGACTAATTATTATCCAGTTGTGACTAACGTCATATTTGACTAGTACTTTGTGTTTCTTTTTTGCATCATATTTTACATATACTAGATGAGGATATCAATTAGATTTAAAAAGTTATTCACTTTAAATTAATACATTTGTTTTGTTCATTAACAGTAGATTTTAAAAAAAATGTCATTCACATAATCGAGTTATATTTCATTGTTTTAATATGAGTCAGATGTTATGTTCCTGAATGAAGTATACATGTATTTATATGTGTATGCATAACATGATAGTTGGCAAATACGCGCATCGGTCCGATTCGGCAAACCTAAGCAGTACAGTAAGATGAACACCAAACTAGTAGAAGTGGCAGTTACTTCAGTGGTAGTGAGAAAAAAGTGTGAACATATTGAATATGGTACAGGAGAAGGAATTAGCTCGAGGAAAGATATATAACAATTTCATGTTGACTTTTTAAAGAAAGACAAAGAAAGCGGAGTCTTACTGTCGAATGTACAGATATGTAACAATAGTAAGGTGTTTCCTACAGACAACCAGCGTGACAACGACGCTGTCTTCCCACAACGGAAGGTTCGGCGTTATAAAAGGTCGACCCTAAAATTACGCACCTCACCTTACTCAACGGATTTCCGTCTCCTGAAGTAAGACCATTCCGATAATGGAGCTAATGCAACAAAAACCACCTGTAAAATGGTCGTATTTCACCGGTCTCAGACAGTTGTCACCTGAACACCGCGATTATACTCACGAGTTATCAAGATCACTTTTAATCCGACCTCTTTTTCAAGTACCTCATGAAAAAGAATCCCTCCACGGTGTGAGTGACCAAAACGTAATAACTGCCCTTATACCTCTAACAAAACTCAAGATCAACATCTTTATAAAGTTTCTTCTTTGAATCAAAAAGTTTTATTCTTTAATATCTTAAATGAATGGTAATGTAACCGATATTTTTGGATTGCATACAAAGCCTTAAAGGTTCATAGTGTTTTTCTGCATAATTGTATATGTTCACTTGTTTATTGACTGAGTTCATGCATACGCTCTCTACGGAAGAAATGGTTAAGGGCTAAAAATTATATTCATCGATAAAATTCCATTATAAAACTCTTGAATTTTTTAAATTTTAGAAATTCCATATTCATAGTTTTATGCTCATATCTTGAGTTTATGTTTAGAATGTTTAAATCATTCACATTCTTAACTGTACTGTTTATTTAAATGATGACTTATTTTTCAGTGATAAGATACAATAACTAAGATAATTAATGAATTCAATGTAGCCTATTCACTGGTATTCGTCAGTATATACAGTGTTTAATTAAATAAACCAGGCTATATTTCCAAGTCGACGGATAATATTTTCTACTAGTGAAGCAAATAACTTAGTTCAGGAGCTCTAGTAAGCTGTCGTCAATGACTACTTATCATAAACATAGAGATTTGAATAAAATTAGGCTAATTAATTTCGTTGGTAACCATTTACTCTTGTTATTGTACATGAATGAGACATAAATGTTATTACCTCTATATCGACTAACAGCAGATTTCTAACTGCTTAACCTTCACATTGGTCTTTATCCAACAGTTTTCAGCAAACGTCAGCAGTCAAATGGTTTCTTTCTATTTACTTACTTTTAACTAATTGATTGAGTTATCATCATTTTGATACAAATTACTCACATCTACAAGAAATACAGACTTTCTAAAAAATAATACAGTTACGTAAATTCTTTCAGCCATGCTAAATATCAATTTTGAGAGAATTTTTTTTCTGATGAAGTCACTGAATGAAGTTAATTAAATTTATCCTTTTTTTCAACTTTTCTGTTTAGTTACTCATGGCCTTGTAAAGCAAAAAATCATATAGGGTACTTAGATAACGATAGATCTAATTAACAATCAAAACTTGAAATAATTACACTTTTTGTATAATATCGGTGTGTTTTAATAACACTTTTTGATCTACTTGTCATAGATTTATTTGTTGTAATGATGTTGGTTATTAGTTATTACGAATAGTTCCAGGCAAAGATTGTTGGTAAAAATAGTTTATAATGATTGTTACTGTTATGTTTTACGCCTTACGACTAATGACTGCGTAAGTTGGATTCACTTTAAGCACGTCGCCAATTGTTATGTATTGTAAAAATATACAATGCCCTTGATGATTGCTAATCACTGTACAAACACGTCTGCCCCGCGAATACCAGTACCCAAACCGGAATAGAGGAAAAACAATGATTTATGAGCCAAAAAGATAGATCCAGAAAAACGAATTATATTACAATCATGCCTTTATATATACACGAAATAAGACCACACAGTGAACCAATTAGGAAACTAACATCAATACATGATTCAGAAAATAGTGGTAGTGAATAAGGACAACTTGTACACAACTGATTAACTGTAGTCCATAATAAGAGACAATATAATAACAGTAAATATACTAATCGGGAGGATAGAGTAAGAGGAACTTAACAATAATAGAAATTTAATGTTTATACTACTCACGACCAGAATAAATGAATTAGTTCTCTAAAACACAGTTCTGGAAGTTTTTCACTCTTCTTTAGTGGTCCGACATAACAGCTACGAACTGCCTGTGTATTATCTCAAAGTACCTTGTTTTGGATAATCTGCTTTATAGAATCGATGCTTTATATATACGAATCATAACACTTGGTTGATGATGTAAAAAATTGCCTAATCAGTTTTTTTTAGATTTCTGGGTTTTAAATCAGGGTAGAACCAATGGGATTCATAAAACTTTGATTCAAATGTCAACCAACGTTTAAACAACTAACTTCTTATGTAATACAGCTGTAAACAACAATGTCTCAGTCTCACCTCATTATTAATTCACTTATATATTCTTTTGCTGCATTCACTGTTTAGTTCCTAATAAGTGTTACATAAGTTTTAAATTCCTTCTTACTATGTTGTATTTTAACAATATTAGGTACAAAAAATTGGAAGAAGGTTCCAAAGTAATAATACGTCAAACTGCAGATGCAGATGAACACTTTTTCAAAGCATTACGCGGATTAAAAGTGGATGTTTCCGTAAGTACCAAATAATTATATAAGCTTAATAGTACTATGTATAATTTAATCATAGCTTACATTCACAATGATTTTTGTTGTATAACATTGCTGATCAAGTAACAGGCTATATTGAAACATCTATTTCAAGGCAGTCTTATAATAAACTGTGTTAGCAGTATATCAGTGCAGTTCTTTTTTTTTAACAGAATTTCGGAGTCATGACATGTCAACATGAAATACGTAAATCGTCTGCCTATGACTAGTATTTAAACGTTTGTTTAAATTTTGACACAACATAAGTAGTTTTACACTGTCACATGTGTTTTGGAAACTCCAAATCACTTAAATTATTCCGTGTATATTAGCTTAATCTTTCATAATTTGTTTTGCTTCTACATACTGACAGAGAATTGAACTTCATGACTGCAATCCACTTTAGAGTCAAGTTGCACATGTGCATAATATTTAAAAAGTGAAATTAGCTCTTGTTTCACTATATTTCAAGTTGTTTTTAAGAATGAATAAAAGTAAAAATATAGTAATAATCAATTACGCAAACTACTAATTAGATATTTTGTATCTTTTGCATAAACCAAAATAAAGCGTTACAATGTTTCCTAATTTAGTTGTTGTTTCAACTGGAATTCTATTGAAATAATCTGAATTAGGATTACTATATATGAGTTATCTGCTTGTAAATTGTTCATGGAGGCTTTATACGTACTTAATTGATTAACTAGGAATAGTCATCAATTAATGTTAAGTCACCTTCTGAAGATCTAAGTTTAAGCAGAAGAGTGCCAAGAAAGACTCGAACTATGAAATAGGATTTGTTCTCAAATGTAGTGCTTCTGGAGGTGACAAGATGTAATGTAACTAATAATCTCCAATCCTTGAAGCGACTAAATAATTCAAATGTTTCAAAATATTTTCTTAGCAAAAGTGTTATAATAAGTCACATATCAGCTTGTAACAGTGTCTCGTTAGAAGTGATGAATAGTTATTGAGACACGGCGCATAGACGTAGGAAAGGTGAATAGATACGAGTAAACACATATTCACGTGAAAGGTGATTTCAGCAGACTACAACTACGGCGTTATAAATTACACACTCAAAAATTGTTTTTACGGTATAAGCTACTGACTATTAGTAAGTAATACGGTACAGTACTTTAAAAAACAAATCAGACTCGAATTCTCAAAACAGATTTTCAAATTAGACATTCACGATTAAAGGAAGCAGTCATTTTGATGTTGCGGAATACTTCGTGATAAAGAATCTTTTATCATAAACTAGTCAACCTCTTCATTTTTGTATATACAGTCTAATCTAGTGTTGTCTACGAAATCTTCATGCAAACGTATTAACGAAATGTAGAAGAGAACTTTTACATTCTTCTATATGCTTCTCAACTGTACAGTTAAATAATTTCCAGTAACTTTAAAATATTTTGTCGGGATTAAGTACAGTATCCCAAAACAGTATTCAAATATCTGATCCACCTCGATTTCCCATATCATTATGACAAATATTACCTTCGTTGTAACATTGAAGTACTTCATAAGGAAAATCTAACAGAGAATATAGCTGAAAATAAACCAATTTCAGTTGAGCGTTGTGAAAAAGGTGAAGTTTTTTAAGAGGACTATTTTATAATATGACGTTTATTAGCACTGTCAAAACAAAATAATAGCATCTTATTGAAAATATGGTATACTTTATTTCTTACTGAATATAAGATCATGAATACCATAATTGTTTGAGTTGGATTGTGACCGGCAAGCGGAATCTAGAACGAGCGTTTTATCCTATATGAAACTTGTCATCTGGATGTACCTGCATCTGAGTCTTGATATTCACAAAAGGATGGTAAGATCCAAGTACATTTTAATTATGAATCCCATAACTTTCAAGTTTTGTTACAAATTTTTATGAGTTACATTGTTCTAGTAAATACAGTCTGATAAACAGTTGTCTAAATGAAAGCCATTTGCTATTTTACATCTTAACAGACGGATCTTAAATCACCTGATTTACGTAACCAGTCGAATGTTTTGGAAAAATCCGACAGTACACCAACAATTTCTTTAACTACTTCGACTTCAATTCCATCATTTGATTTTACTGAAGAAAAAATTCAACAATGGTCAAAACATATGGATGAAAAACAAAGTGATGAAAAGCGTTCAGCCGCAGAATTAGCTGTAGATGAACATTTCGAAAAATCGCTAGCAGCATTTCGTGCCTCTACTTCAAGAAAACAAACTGATCACATTGTCTGTAATGATTATTCAAAATCTCCAGTCTCTATATCACATTCCAAAAATCAGAACTTAATAAATACTTTGACATTAAAGAATTCAGATTTATATTTACATAATGAGAGATGTAAAGCACATAATACTAAATCGCAACACAAATCTTTACAGACAGTGTCAAGAGGTGAGCCTTATGATGTAAATTCAATACTTCAGTATAGGGACACTAAACCTACATCAAATCCTAACTTATCAATGACATGTGAAAATATTCATTTTTATCCATCGCCACTTTCAAGACAACTGACGAGTGTTGATGATGTACATGGTGATATTGGAAATAATGGCTCATTTCAGGTTTATAATCCAACTGTTACTATTACTACTACCGCGGTTACTAGTCGATTTAGGATGAAATTCGCCTCATCTTCTACATCATTGCCACCATTATTCCCAATTAATTCATTTAAACCTAAAAAAAATTGGTTAGCACAATATGACTGGCGATATCAGCAATCAGAGACAACAAATATTAGTCCAACCACACCGAATACTAATCAGTCTATTTTCGATTCATCGGGATCCTCTCCATCATCAATTAATATAACTAGTGAAAGTATGGAAGATGTTCAACATATTTCTAATATATCTATGCCAAAACTTCATATAATATCCGAATTACGCAATGCTAATACACCTGATAATAGTAATCATGGATTATCTACAGAAGAAGCTCCTGATTTAAAAGATGATTCTGATTGTATTTTTGTGTCTTCTTCATATTCCCCGCCTCCTTCTTCGCTTTCCTCCTCTTGTTCTAGTAATAATCTTGTTGAAGGTTCTGCTACAAACAATACAGCAGTTGAACAACTACAGTTAGTTAGTACATTAACAAAGTCAAGATTCTCATACCCCAAAATCGGCACAACTTTATTAGTTGAAAAAGATGATTATTTTGAAAATGAATCATGGGAAAAATCTGCTAATCAGGAATATATTACTGATAATGCCTTCAATGAAGTAAGTCACCACTGAAACTACTTTATTTATATGCTAGGAATAAAGCTTAATTAAAAGGACTGTTTTGCTAGATACTACTGGTTAGTCAAGAAAATTTATGATAGTTTACTCTTATACTGTAAACATTATCAGGTATTTCGTGAGATCATATTTAATAAATGCTATGTCGTGAACTACGCTAGTTACAATATACAAAATTAATAATCTCTCTAGGAACCAATGCCTCAACCAAGACTTTTGTCTGTACTTCAAGCTTGATGTTGCTAGTCACCTAATTGGAGTAAGGAACATGAAATAATTGAATCAATAACCAGAGGCTGATAATATTTTACTCATCCGTCTATATATATACAAAACCTAACCACATAGGTGACCAGTAAGGAAAATAACATTCGTACAAAACAAGAACAATAATAACAAGAAACTAGTGGAACAGATAAACAATTAATTAATTGTAGTTCCAAAAAGGAAAATGATATGAAAACAGTTCATTAGTCTAATTAGAGGTTAAGGTGAGGGAGGACATAATAATAATAACAGTAATAGTAATAATAGAAGTAAATTTTTCAACTTACATATGCACAAAATGAATGAAACAGTTCTGGAAGTTAATTAATCTTCTTGAGTCTTCTGGTATATTAGTATCAAATAGGATTATAATGCAATCTTAATAATTCATAAATATGCAACAGATAACAAGTTTTTTAACAGTAATTGTACTTTTCTATTATTATATTATTTGCCTATAAATAGAAGTTTTCAAGTTAACAATTACTTGGTAATTCATTTATGTAGATGCTCTTCATTTTATTTGAACTATTCAACCGGAATGGTTTAAATTCATAACATACCGATGGAAAATTGATGTATTTATACATTTTTTGAATCGATGATACTATCTGGCCAATTTTTAACTACATTCATTGCTAACCTAGTTTTATAATAGCATTGCTTTACAAATTACTTTAATGCATTTAACTACCATGAATGATTATTTGATAACAGTCATTTGTTGGTTATCACAACATCATCGGTTTATTCAACCTGATGTGCGAAAGACTAAATTGGTTCATTTTTTTTTTCATTAAGTTACACAGTTTAAATGAAATCTGTATTACTATATAGTATTAATAAATAATAATTATAGTACTTCAAGTACTACTACTACCACTAGGTCCAAGTTCTTATGAAGACAAAACTGAGATATTAGACTTTTCAATTTTTCATCCGAACACACAGTATCTTGGTTCCCACCAATCATGCACTGGTGTTCTCTGCAAGATGTAAATACTCGATGAATACACTATGTCTCTTTCAAAGTAAATACAACACTACAAAGTCTCTTAATTTATGACATCTCATAATAGTGTTTCTTGGTTGTCAGTACCTACCACTACACTACTTTAATCATCCTAATCAGATTGATAGTTCCCAGTCCATTTGGGCATATAACTTATAACTCTTTTAGTAGATTTCCGACAACTTTTATGCAAATCGATTAGTGATCCAATGAATTATAAGTAATATCACTATGTCTACTTTTTGATAATCATGCCGTTTAATAATCATCACTGCCAGTGAATCTCTTCTTTTTTGTGTAAGCTTATTAAACGACATTTTGTACATATTAGAACTCATAAAGAAACCCTATTGTATCTTTAATCAAAAGTGTTAACTATTGCATCGTCAAGTAAAATTACTCAGCTTGATAAAATAACTTAAAACTAAATAGTATCAATGAGTCATTACAAGATAACGTTTGAAGATTCCATATATTGTTAAATTTGAAATCGTACATTTAGGCGATAACTAATTAGTTTCCTATGTTTATTTTATGATTGAACCTGTAAATTTACTAAATTTAATGATGATTAGACTTGATACATTCGACTATTTACAAATATTATATGTATAATAAAATTTCTTGAAAAAATCTTTGTAGAAAATTCAACGCTCGATTACAATCAATATCAGGTTACTAGTGACTAACTTCTCGAGGTAATTCTTAGAGTTCAAGTGAGAAGACATGACTAGTGGAGTTCCTATTATTTCGGTTGTGAAACATGCACAAACCGATCGAAGTGGATGACGCTGCGCAAATGTACTGCAACTTGACTGAGTTAGAAATATCGACCTTTATAAAGTGCCTAGGTAATTTAGTGGTTAAAGGTTCCCTGCGAGTCCCAATAATTCTGGTCTCGATTCCTTGGTGTGGTCCTTGATTTTCATTCTTAAAGGGTAAAACACTAGGACGAAACAGCTATTCGGTGCTTCCTGGTTTTTACTAGTTGTTTAAATCACACCAACTTGTGGTATTAAATTTAAATTCAACAATCTCAACAGTGCCCATCTACAGTCATTAGATTTGTTGAAAGGAGAATTCAGTAAATATATTCTATTAAATTCTTATATTTCTCATGTAATAAGTGACTACACCTACTTAGGATATTACTCTTCACCTTTGTGATTGTGTATATTTATGTATCTGGTAGCGTTACACACCATTTCTATTTAAAGGACAAGCTACGAAAGCCAACGCTGAAGTGCATTTTTGGTTGCTTTATGTTAATTATAAGGTAAAATTTAATCTAGTTGATAATGGTAATTAACATTGGGCTTAAAATATTTTGTTTCTTACACTTCTTCTAACTATTTTTCTGTTGTTTCTTAATTTTTGCACATATTAGAAAGAGAAGAATGGATGTACTGAGAACAAATCATTCAATGCATCACACAATAATACTAAGACTACAGCAACAACTACAATCACAACTTCTACTACGACAATGATGAATAATAATAATTCTGTTGAATCTAGTCGAAATCGACGATTATCCAGTTCCATTTCGTCATCTCAAACATTATATGATGAGGATAATGAACAGGTTATCGAAGAAAATCTAGACCCAACAAATGCTTCTTCACTTACAATAAACAATAATGAAAAATATTCAACTGACAATGCGAAAGGACATATTCATAACAGTAATAATAATAACAATAAAGTGAAAGATGAAGTTAATAATAAGTGTACGATTATTCAGCAATCCCAACTACATCAAAATCAAAATCATAATAGTCAGCATCATCATCCTCATCAACAACATATAACTAGTGAAACAAATGATAATGACGAAACGTTACACAATATATGGAGTTTACGTAAACGTGTTTCAACGGAAGTTAGTCCATGGTCTACATTGAAACGATCCAGATCCATAGTGACTTCAACAGGTTTAAGTAGTGACAAGTGTTCCATAAATAATGGTTCATCAGATGATATATGTTCTGAAGAAGCTTATCAGTTAGATAACAATGATGACTGTGAAATGTATAATACAACAAATGATAGAGGTTTCGTTCACAGTAAATCTATGGATAGTACATTGAATCCATTTGATAGTAACAATTCGAATTTAAAATTTACAAAATGTCATAAATCTAGTCGTAAATCTATAAATGATAATGAACTATTAACTGGACAGAAGAAAACCTGTAGTGAACCAAATGTACCTGATAGTAGGACAAGTATTGTAGAGAAGAAATCATTAGTTGGTGCATTATCTTTTCCATCATTCCATCAACTTGAAAGCTGTCATCAAAATTCTTGAAACTCTTCCAAGTCAATCTTTCGTACAGTATATATATATATATATATATATATATATATATATATATATTTCTCATGAATAGCAGTTTAAGCCAGAACATCTTAATTAATTAACCGGTGGGTATATAAACATGAAATTTCACTTTCATTAACATTTAAACCATGTTTTCTGTTTGCATTCTTCGTTTAGTGAAAAACTTAAACTGTTTATTATCATTTTCAGGTCAATGTTCATTTCGATTACTTTGTTTTATTCGTTTGAAGTTTTAAGTATCTTATTAACATTAATAATTTACAATTGTATTAATTCTTCACTCTTTATGTTCATAATTAAAACAAATGTTACGTATAATCATCGATTTGAATGTTAAAAAAAAATATAAATGAAAATATTTTAGGGTGATCAGTATTTCATACATAAAATATGTCTTTCGTTTTATTCTTTAGTATATTACTACTGATAATATTCTTTACAAAACACTTCTATTAATAGTATCATATACATAACTTGATAAAATGTAATTATTACTTCATATTCATTACGCATTACTTATAATATGCATATGTCTTAACTGGCATACACGTCAAATTGTTTATCAAATGAATATTGATTGTTTTTCAATTATATTTAAATAAACAAACTGATTACATAATATGAAAATACTAAACTCTCACTGTTACATATAACATTTTTGTAGAATCAATTGAAAAATGTAATAAAATGAATAAAATCCTGTGTTTTATTAATAAATAATAAAGTATTGTAAACATCAAAAAAAAATATTGACTAATTTTTTTTCATTGTCTCACTTTTAATTATTCCCTTGTTTATTGATGATTTGTACAATACATATAAGATAATGTTATTGTTAGTAAACAAGGCTACATGTTGTTTATTACATGAATTGAATAATCTAAAATTAACTGACTAAATAAGTAGTTATTCTCTTAAGAAGATGCATACACTAAGTTGTGAAATATTAGCGATTTTAATATCTTTTAATTGGAATGTTAAAAATATATTACTTATTGATACAATTAAGTATAGAATAATTACTGTGTATACATAGAACAATTAATAGAAAATCTACTATAATTTAGATTATTTTTTTTAATTTGAATATAAATATTTCAAGATATTTGTATTAGTCATTAAATGAAAGTAAATGATAATGTATCACTTAACTTTTAGCTGTTGTTCTATAAACAAGAAATAAAAATCAGAATCTTACAAGAAGTATAATTCCTTATGTGAATTAAAATACTTAAAGATAGATGGTCTCGTTAATTATTTTTTACTAATATACACTAACAATAAATCATATCTACGTATTTAAATCATCAATAAAGCAGAGAAAAATTTAGCATCAGAAAGTAAGATGCTTACGAATATAAGTAGAGTAATTTTGGTAAAAAATTGCTTACCACGATGAAAACATTAAAAAGATTGATCTTTATGTAATATTTGGAATTGTATCATGCACAGAGATATAACTGAAAACATCATTCTGTGTGATCAGTACGAGCACAAATAAGCAGATGCATTTAGTTAAGATATTAGGCTAGAATATTACTTTGGAGATTCCAAATAAAGTTAACAAATCTGTGAATAACGTGAAAAAAATGCATTTCGTGAAATACCATTAGGATGCTTTCTTATGGTCAAAATATACCTGAGTTACTGTTATTTAGCGTTCTAGGTGTGGAGTGTGTAGAAAACCTCACAGGTGCCGTGAGATAAAATAATATTATCAATGGTTGGCTTCAGATTTTCAGTATAACTGACAAATTCAAAACTAAATAGTAAATATCAGGTCAATTATTGGTTTGTACGTGCTAATTATCTCTACAAAGTGAATATGTTGGCCTGTTTTTAGTACTTTTTAGGAGCTTAATGGCTACAGCAAAACAATTTTCTGATTAAAACATGGGGATTCATAGGTTTTTGAATTGTACACAAAAAGGTAACATTTGAAAAGAGCAGAATTATGTGGGAAAGTAGCTGTCTCATAATGGCCTCAGTATTTTATTTATAACTGTTCATATTCTTATATCGTGTTAAAGGTCTTGAGAGTAATAATTTCAGTACAGTAGGTTACTCACAATGAAGGAGATATGTTGATTTGATTGAAGATATATGAAGTTACATACATTTCCCAATCAACAAGTGCTCATATCCAAGTAGCTAGTCAACATTAGACACAGTATCTATTAGCTTGAGATGTATATACGTTCCGTTGCGGCATTTAAAACTTCCTAAGCATGGGAGGTGAACATTGAAAATGCAAGTTTCAGGAAGTTATAATCTTTCTTCTAACAATGTTTTTACTGTGACCATTACATTAGATCAGTTGTTGGACGGGACTTATAAAATTAGTATCGTGGAGGTAGTCTCAGTTTCTGATCTAATTGTTCTATCCCGAATTCTGAGCTAAAAAAATAAAAAAATCAATTACAGTATCAACAAATATGAAGTTTTTGTTTATATGAGACAGAAGTCACTGTGTGCTGCGCATGTTTGTCAACTTAAACTGATCATCTGAACACGGGATTTCTGTCTATATCGGCAATGTAGTACTAGATAGTAAAATCACTTATACTATGGCGCCTAAGCCTCCTTTATCACACTCCACAGCACAGGATAAGGGGGGAGCACTTTCAACTTTAACTATGTATTATGATCAAAAATTAGTCTAGAAAACTGCTATCGAGGTTTATCTACTGGCATTTATGAATGTATTATAACTATTGGATGCTTTTCTTCAAGAATACTTGATAATTAGAATAAACAGATCATAAAACAGATATTTGTCGTGAATCGCAAGATGTATAAGCTTAAGCTTAACTGAAAATACGGCATAAACGTAAGATTATTGCAATGGACACTCTGCATTACTGTGATAAGAAGTATGTTAGATTTATGTCTCCGCGAAAAATTAATGAGGACACCCTAAAGAACTAGTTGAATTTTAAAGATTTGTCTAGATTATAAGTTGTTTTGTTTTCCATGACGGTCAAACGTAATTACTGCTTTGATTCTACTGATTTTGAACAGTTTATGTTTTTCCTTTATTCATCGATAACATTTTCGTGTCCAATGATATAATCAATCCGACATGAAGACTGATTACTCACTAACGTCAGTTTATTTATGTTCGCCACCCTTTTGGAAACTGTTAAGATAAATGCATTAAGGAATTAACTAATTAGTATTCGTTTCCGGATATTGCTTATTCTGACTAAATTCTGAAGTATTCTTCTGCTCCATGCATACTTTTGTTACATTAATTTTCTCTCTGGATAATTTAACCTTGCACTTACTTTGGTCTGATTGCTTGTTATGCAACACTGGATGATTGTAATTTTTAAGGTTTGTAGTAATCCACTGTTATAGTATAGTGTGTAGAACAGTTACACAACGAACGGGGATGTGAACGTAATTTTTCAAACTTTACCCTCTTCTGATTTTGATTTAATCCATACTTTTCTACAAGTTATCTTCGTTACCCTCCCCAACAACGGGAAATTTGTACATCTTAGTACCTGAAAATTCGCTATAAAGTTGTTCTTAATGCTCCTTCAAACTGCCTTTTCAATCAAATTAAGGGGTTATTGCACAGCTCATCTGCGAAAGAATTAGGGGTTAGCTGATCACCTTTGTTGGCGTTATCAACAGCCCCAACAACACTATCGAAGAAAAAACTAGCGTAAAGTCTTATGTGGAAATCTCTTTACAATCTCTTGATAACAAGTTTGTGCCCAACAAACTTTGTGAGACATTTTTCATTATTGAATATTTCTACTACCCTAGTTTCTCTTAACAACTGCTTACTCTTTCCAATGTACGTGGACATTAACTTTTACGCCCTGAAACCTTGTCAGCTACAAGAAACACCATTGAAGATATGTGAACATTTTCTTATATAATAGTACTGTTTCACCCTCTTAGGAGAGGTGCATAGGTCATATAAATGAGTCCTTAATTAAATTCACACATGTAGCGGTAAATAATCCTCAAAATAAATAGTTGCATAGGCTCTCGACATTGATGCTGACCATGTTTGTTTTGGCGGACACTACTAGTTGAAGGCGCGCGGTCACGCATCTTCACCAGATCACGATTCGAACCACCGTGGGTAGCATATCTCTCTAGTTTGCCAGCCTAGACGTTGCTATTCCATTAAAGCTCTGTTTACGATCAAATATAATTTCGCTTCCATCCTTTATTGCCTTCTGATTTCCCATTCGCAAGAGTGGGGTCCATTCGATAGAAGTGTCTTTGGTTATACGACAAGCGCAACTTAGTCATATATCCGGGGTACGCTTCATTGGTGAGACCAACGTGATCTGGACACGATAATTTACTGTAAGTCCGTTCCTTTTTATAGTTTTAAACAGAGTATTATTGGTGGTTTAATTTTTTTACAGCATATTTTTTTTTTAACAGTATCTTGGTTTTTGCATTCATTACTATTTTTATGATGTCAGACCAGACTCCTAAGCCAATTAGGATCAAAACCCCTACGCCTCCAAACTTTCAGCTCATTCCTTTCTGGGCAGATAATGTCAAAGCCTGGTTCTGCTACGCAGAAGCTGAATTCCGAAACCAGTGTGTGACTGATCCACGCGTTCAGTTTCTGGCGGTTGTAAGTCACTGCCGCGTGAATTAAAAAGGTACGTCACCCCATTCTTTTTCAGTCCTGACTGTCTAGAACCGTACGAACAGCTCATAAGATCGATTCTTAAACGAGGAGATTTGTCCGATTGACAACGTCTTGAGAAGTTGTTTCACACCATTGATCTTGGTAACGGTTCTGCGACCGAAATGTTATTGCGCATGAAAGAGGTAATAGGTCAACGTACTTTTGACGAAGGTCTCTTCCGTCAACTTTTTTTATCAAAACTGCCACAACAAGTGCAAGCAGTATTTGTAACTTTTGACAACAACCCAGTAGATGAACAAGCTTCATCTGCTGATCGAATTCTGGAGATTACCAGAACTCGCCACAATGAGGTTTATTCTGTTACAGAAAAGCCTCTAGAAACCGAAAACGAAATAACTAAATTGTGCCATACTCTTTCTCGTTTCCTCGATCTACACGAGCAACGCCGACCAAACAATCCTCGACGACGAAGTTCATCGCGTAAAAGATTCTTATCTCGACCTCGATGAACGGAAAATCCACATTAATGTTGGTACCACAACACCTATGGCAAGGAATCAAAGAAATATAGAAACCCCTGTTGTTTTTCTAGCCTCAAACCCACTGCGTCGGGAAACTATCCCGCCAGCACGCGTTAGCGGCAACCGTAGCCGGTGGAAGCAGCCGCCTGTTATTCATCACTGATGTGATAACGAAGGTTCGCTACCTCGTCGATACTGGCGCAAAAGTCAGCGTCCTTCCTGCAACTTCATCTGATCGCCAACATGAAGCTGAATTCGATCTACAGGCAGCTGACGAAAAAACAAATAGCCACGTATGGTAAGAAATATGTCTACTTAAACGTGGGGTTGCGAAAACCCATACACTGGATTTTCACTATCGCTGATGTGAAAATACCTATCATAGGCATAGACTTATTGATCCACCACAACTTGCTTGTGGATGCTAGCGAAAATAGGCTAGTCGACAGCAACACAAAGCTGTACGTACGTGGAACCACTGCTAAAGGTTGTAGCCTATGTCCTCTTCGCTTTAAACATTTAATTAACCCTTATTTCCAGCTAATACTTGACAAGTATCCGGACCTGAATAAGGCGACGTCGAAATTACCATGTGTACCCAGCAATGTTACACATCCCAGCATGACTATAGGTCAACCTGCATTCTCCAAAGCACGCCAAACAGCTCTCGAAAAATTAGGGATCGCGAAGAACGAATTCGACCATATGATTGACCTGGGAATAATCCGCCCATCCAGCAGCCCATGGTCATCTCCATTACATATGGTCTCAAAGAAAGCAATGATTGGCGTCCCACTGGTGATTACCGACGTCTTAACGCAAAAACTAAGCCAGATCGTTACCCTTTACCTCACATCCACGACCTAACGGCCACGTTAAAGGGAATGAAAGTATTCTCAAAAATTGATCTAGTAAAAGCCTACAATCAAATACCGATGGCTGAAAATGACATCCCAAAAACGGCTATTGTAACCCCATTCGGTCTTTACGAATTCCTCCGAATGCCCTTCGGCTTGAGGAATGCTGCACAAACGTTTCAACGTTTCATTGACGACGTGTTCCGCGGGCTCGACTATGTCCATGCATATGTCGACGACTGCTTGATAGCAAGCCCAGACGAGGAAACACATATGAAACACTTGGACACAGCTTTTAAAAGACTACAGCAATACGGAATTACTATTAATATACAAGAATGTCAAATCGGAACAACTTTTGTTAGACTTCCAAGGGCATACTTTTGATGCTAATGGTATACAGCTTTAAAAACACAAGGTGGTGGCAATTCTAGAGTATCCGGAACCAACAACCATTAAGCAGTTACGAGCTTTCAACGGGTTGGTAAGTTTCTACAGACGATTTATCCCCAACTGTGCATCTATTGTGAAACCACTAACGGATCAGCTCCGTGGGAATAAAAAGGTGGTCACAATAGATTCAGAATTAAAAAATCCTTCGTTGCAACTAAAGAGGCAATAGCCAATGTAACTATGCTGGCACACTACAATACTGAAGCTCCCGTCAGCGTTGCGGTCGACGCTTCTGACTCAGACATTAGCGCAGTTCTGCAACAATGGACTGGCCAAGCTTGGCAGTCTTTAGCATTTTTCTCAAGACGATTAAACGACACTGAATCGAGATACAGCAATTTTGGACGTGAACTACTAGCCATGTACTGTGCTGTACGTCATATTCAACATGACATCGAAGGCCGGGAATTCGCAATATTCACCGACCATAAACCATTGACGTTTTCGATGAAATCATCATCGGATAAGTACTCTCCACGAGAGTCGCGTCATCTTGACTATATCTCCCAATTCTCTACGGACATACGACATATATCTGAAGCTAAGAATGTAGTTGCCGATGCCTTATCGAGAATACATTCCTTGAATCGTATCCAAGGAATCGACCCTGTTAAACTAGCTCAACTTCAAAGTGAAGATATCGACTTTCATCACGAGTTAGCTGCAACAACGCTCCAACTCCAAACCAAAACGATTGGAAAAGGTAAGAACACTTTTATTTGTGATTCTTCTACAGGTATAGCCCGTCCAGTCGTCCCCAGGAGTTATCGATGAGTCATCTTCGACACATTGCACAACCTCTCCCATCCTGGAATTCGTGCTACACGTAAACTGATTACTGATAGATTTTGCTGGCCAAAGATGAATAAGGATATTAAAGAATGGGCGCACACTTTCATAGCCTGCCAGAAGAACAAAGCAATCCAACATAATAAGTGCCCTCTAGGTACTTTCTCAACCCCTGATGCCCGATTCGACCACGTCCACCTTGACTTGGTAGGACCTCTACCAGACTCGAATGGATTTTCTTATCTTCTGACATGCGTGGACCGATTCACACGCTGGCCAGAAGCGATTCTACTCAAAGACATCACTAGTGAAATGATTGCTCGCGCTTTCGTCGAACGATGGGTAGCCAACTTAGGTTGTCCATCTATAATAACGACAGACCGTGGACGTCAGTTTGAATCTGGATTGTTCCACGCTCTGACGAAACTTCTTGGAACTACACGTTTCAGGACGACCGCCTACCACCCACAATCTAACGGTTTGGTAGAAAGATTTCATCGACAACTGAAAGCATCACATTCAGCAACAAACATCCCTCAGTAGACCGACGCCTTACCACTAGTTTTACTCGGGATTCGCAGCACAGTGAAGGAAGATGTTGGATGTAGTGTCGCCGAATTAGTCTACGGAACGACTCTTCGACTACCAGGTGAGTTTGTGGAAACCGCTTCCACTTCGGCAAACCTGGATATGAATTCTTACGTGAACCGGCTTACAAATGCTATGCGTTCAGTTAAGCCAGTTCAAACTCGATAACAATCGACAGACACCTTTATCCAACCTGCCTTAAAATATATCACACACGTTTTCGTACGTCGTGATGCCGTACACCGACCTCTCGACGCAACCTACGAAGGGCCATACAACGTCCTGAAACGTGAAACAAAGTACTGTACGATCGACAAGAATGGCCACGAGGATAACGTCAGCACTGACTGCCTCAAAGCAGCCTACCTAGAAGGTACACCTTTTAGTGTCGAATTCGCTGCAACACCTGCAAAACGTAACACGAACAAAGCCATTACAACGCAAGCAATGACTAGCACGCAAGTAGAAACATCAAAGAGCCCTGTAACGCCGAAAGCTACGCGTTCTGGTAGAAAAGTACGATTTCCAGAACACCTAAACGAATATTATGTCTACTAATTTCCTCCCACTACCTACGTAAGTATAACATTCTTCTTGTTGTCTTGAAATAGATAATAAACAAAACAAATAAAAATCGATAAACCCATTATTATTATTTGTTTTTTTTAAGAAAAAAGTAATAATAATAATAATTTTACTGTGTGCATTTTATAAATTTTCGTGTCAAAAAAACGTTTCATTATTTGTTCTCGGTGCTCAACACGTTTTTTTATAGACGCATTGAGTTAACAATTATTTGTTTTTGTACACAAAACGCACAGATTTAAATTTTCTTTTTTCTTTTCGACTTCCAGGCCGTCTGGAAACAAACAGAAGAACGTGGAAGAGACAAGAATTCTATTTTATGTACAATTACTTTATGCAACGGCACCATAGTGTAAGGACTGACGTCCAGAAGCTGCACAACATCGCAAGCTATCGAAGAAACGTTTACCAATGTCTGACGCATTGGGTTTTATCCTTTGGCTGGCACGTCTTAGGGTCCTCACAAACCCATTAGGGGGAAGTGAGCTGTAGCGGTAAATAATCCCCAAAATAAATAGTTGCATAGGCTCTCGACATTGATGCTGACCATGTTTGTTTTGGCGGACACTACTAGTTGAAGGCGCGCGGTCACGCATCTTCACCAGATCACGATTCGAACCACCGTGGGTAGCATATCTCTCTAGTTTGCCAGCCTAGACGTTGCTATTCCATTAAAGCTCTGTTTACGATCAAATATAATTTCGCTTCCATCCTTTATTGCCTTCTGATTTCCCATTCGCAAGAGTGGGGTCCATTCGATAGAAGTGTCTTTGGTTATACGACAAGCGCAACTTAGTCATATATCCGGGGTACGCTTCACACAGTTCGACAGAATATCTTAGAATCTTAATCCTAGAAATTTGTGCTACCGGTTTACTGTAAGAAAATAAACTATGCTAAAATAAAACATTTTATGAGACCCCTTCTAACAAGTCCATGGTAGCTAGTAATTATTAGATAAATGAGCACTTTCACACCACATATAGGATTGAGATTACCTTTCCAGGTATACCATAAGTAATGAAGAAACTGATCTGGCAGGTAACAAATTCTAATATAGCTTTTAATATAGCTTTTATTTCTGTACTACATACTGTTTGGTTTCTGATAATGTGAGCTCCGTTAAACATGTTTTTCTTGAAATTCAGAAAGTACTGAGAAAATAAGGTCCTGATTATTTTACAAGTTGCCAGAAATTACTAGATAAAAAAAGTCAAAAAAGATTTTCAGTTTAGGTCGCCGTCTTTTAGTTAGCGAATTTCCACTGATGCCGCTTCCCCAATCCCAGTAAGCGACATAACAAACGTAAACTATTACAGGGTATTTAGCCTGACATCTGAAGTAAACAGAGTAGTTTTTAATACATACTTAGTATCTCGCATAAAACGCGCCTCTCTATATATATTCACCTGACACAGCATATACGTCTTCCCATTAATTTTCTTTAAATGAAACTATTAACGTGTATCACCTTTCTAGAATACTTCTGGTCCTCAAGCCCCAAAACATAAAAAACGTAGACGACAGTAGTGAATAGAAAATAGAGTTATCTACCTTATCGTAAATCTTTATGTATTCACAACGTATGCACGCTGTCTAGTACGAGTCGCTTTTTATATTGTGTTGACTTGTGATCTAGTAGTGATTCATGACCGACAGCCTACAGAAAATAGTATTTAATAAACCTAAAACAATCAGAGCCAAAGACAAGCGGCGGCAAAACGATTTATGTTGAGAAATTATTTAACGCTGCAGGTCGCTTGCAACGGGTTTATGAGAAACTTGAAACGTCCTAGTTAAGTTAGATCACCTGGTAATGCTGTGCATTTGTTGTCTGGTTGTCTATCTCTACACTACAGTGTCGGAAAAACGTGAAACCGAATGCCTTAAGTGTTTACTTTACTTTCTTCCTCTACAATTTCCTCTTCTTTAGTCAATTGTCTATAATCCAATATTGATAAGTGTACTGGAAAGTTCATGGAGAAACATTTAGGGATATTAATTGCTCCCTCAACTTAACAATCTTTAAATTGTACATTCACTGAGCATGTTTTTTTTCAGGATATGACTGACGTGCTTCTTGGTTTCTGAGCTGCTTGAACTTTGGTGGCTTGTTGTCGGTTGCATATATACTAATGTTTCGTTTGTTGCATGAACTACCTAGGTTATGTGCATCGCATCAGATTTATATACAATTGAAGCCAAGTGATATACGAGATTTATATGCACTTAGGATATATACTTAAATGGACCTAACAAAAACATTTTCTATCAATAACAGTTTTGTAACCAAGTTCCTTTAGTGGATTTAGTTAAAGCTACATCCACGAAAGCGTTAACACTGATGAACTTATAAACGGTAAGTATGTTGTTTTCAGGTAACCAGTACTAGAATTTTATTTCCGTGTTTGCTGATTGCATAACATTTTAGTTGCCTTTCTAAAAATCTACATCATCTTTCTAAGGCACTGTTTAAGTGTCACTGTATGGAATGACAGAGTAAATTAGTGTACTTATTTAGCAAAACGGGTTGCATACAAGCATCAACTGATTGTGACTAAATTAACAAATGTTTGAACGAAACGCACAGTATTTGTAAGCAGTTTAACATAGCGTTTAAGATCTATGATGACTGATTTAAGAAAAGTATCCACGATTTCTTCCGTAAGTTGAAAGGTTGTACAATAGAAGAGTCGTGCGATCCTTTACCTAGCATTAGCTATCTTCAAAACTCTAAGGTTTACGAGAATAAATAGAAGTGAACTATTTTCATTGCATGATGTTAGGAACCGAAAGGCTTGTCTTCAAATCATAATGGAACCTTTCTATTGGGCTTTTAGCTTGTGAGTTGTTAGAAGTTGCTTTGTTTCATGTAAAGAGGTCTTGTTACAGAAAGTAACTGCCCGAATTATAACCAAAGTCTGTGGTTCACTGTAACGATCGATAAGCCATAAAATTTTAAAATCAATTGTTCGACGACGTTGTGTTATAGTCTCAGTTGGGATATCGCTGGTAAGCATTAATTCACACCTTACAGTTTACATCTTTTGATCCACCACAAACGATATATGTATTTAGAAGAGACAACGTAGTCGCCGACTACTTTACATCCGAAGCATGTTTCGCAAAGAACAACCTAAAAAATACATGGTCGTAAAATATCTTCCACTCAGCTAACGTGTGAACGACGACACGGAAAGCATCACAGTTCAAAAGAATAAATGAGATATGATCACCGTATAATATAATGCACTTAACCCTAGTCTAAAAAATTACTTCAATGTTTTATGTATAAAAATACCTTGTTGAATATTATGTAGTTTGAAATACAAAATAGTGTGGTAAAGATTTTCGTGAAAATCAAAAACCACTGAGGAAGATATTAAAGTAAATACATAATATTTATCAAACAAACATCCAAATGCTTAACATCAGCATAATTGTTGTGGTATTAATAGCTTCACACTAGCTATTCCTTGTTTCATCTTTGGACATTTGTTTGTGATGTTAGTTATTGAATGCTAGACCTTGAGCATTTATTTAAGTGGCAATATGAGTAACTGTGATGATTACATTAAAGACTTGCGAGAACAAATTGATTCTGTATACAACAAAATCTGCGCCGATTGCCATCATAATGTAATTAAATATGCGTCATTGTCCTATGGAGTGTTCCTGTGTGATCTATGTGGAGGTGAGTCTCTTCAAATGAAGTTAATAGTAACCAATTCTCACTCTTGTTAGTTTCACACCAATCACTGAATGGAAACATCAAAAAAATTTCTACCGATGAAGAGAACAAGCTCATTTGGTCAGATGACAGTGTTTCACGACTGAGGAAGTATGGGGGAAACAAAGCTGTAAATCAAAACTTGGAAGCCTCACTACCTGTGTATTTTCGTCGTCCATGGCCCGGAGTCGAATGCCCAGTTTTTCTAAGAGAAGCTTTCGTAAAATCAAAATATATTCACGAAGAATTTGCAAAAGATTCTATCGGAAGAGGAGCTCAAAGCCAGTTTGCTTGTTCCTTTAAGTCAGGTGTACTATTAAAAAAGTTACGTGACTCTTCCACGTTCTGTGAACGGTTTTTCGAACTATCTGTTGAAGGCAATTATCTTCGATATTATGTTAAGTCAAGTGACTTACAACCTAAACAATCACTGGATTTAGAAAGACTTAATTTTACCTTCATTTCATCTAAGGATTTTGGTCTTCCACCACATACTGCACTCATTCAGTTTGTTCAAGATTGTTCTACAAGACATATGTTTGTAAGAAGTGAGGACAGCAGAACCATAATTAATTGGTATAATGCAATACGATTAGGTAAGTATCACCGTTTATGTCTTGGTCTCAGTGGAATGGGTGCAACATTGTCACCATGTGAATTGAGTAGTAGACTTACCAGAGACGTGGATTTAGCTGGCTGGCTTTCTAAAACGGGACCTCGCAAAAACGATGCCTGGCGTCGCCGTTGGTGCATGATTTTACATCGTCATTTTCTATATACTGACCATCCGTTAAGCCCGTTTGCCAAAGGAGAACTTTTCATTGGCTCTAACAAAGAAGGCTACTCTGTAAAAAACAGCACCCCTGAAGGTTGGAACCGTCATAACGGATACCCGTTAACTATACAAACATCAACACGTCCATTTGTCTTTGTTGCTGATAAGAAAGAAGATCAGGAAAGATGGATAGAAACCATTCAAAAGATCATAAGCATACCCCTGACTCTCGCAGAACACAAACAGGCAGCTATGGTGACCACAAAGCGTACTAACGCATTAGACTTTCTCAAACATTCTTAGATCTATTAGCAGTCAGTCTTTTACTATTAAACAGGTTAAACAGTCGAACAAAGCCCCAGAAATATTTCCCACTACACTCTTATGTACATAAATGTTTAGTTGTTGCTAAAGTTCCAGAACATTTTGTTTAAAAACCTTTTTAAGTTAGGCGGATTCAAGTTGTAATCTTTCATTTTACCACAACTTGTTTTTCTTGTCATTTAAACCATACATACATATCATCTTACAGCTATGTATAATACAAGGTCATGATATCTTATTTACTGTAAACCTTGCGTAAAACGACTATTATTAATTACAACACTTGTACATTAACTCACGAAATGTAATTTTTGGTTGCCTATCATACCACTTGTTGGTAGATTATGTGATTCTAGCATTGCTTTTTATAATTATTCTGAATACTATTTTACGTGGTAGAGTCAATAAGTTATTCTGTCGTCTTGAAAACTCATTTGATTATTTTTACTTAATTGAAACCATAGACAGATCTCAACTGCCGGACCAAGATTATTCATTTTAGTAAAGTGTGCTTAAAAATTCATGGAAGAATGTAGTGTTTATAGTATAATAATAGTAATATATAGGTATTTCTTGATTTAATTAACAACAAGAAGGATAATCCTCAAAATCTCATAGTTTTATTAAATTTTATTTTTAAGCTATTACTTTAAAATCACATAAATAATTAGCTGCAAAAGTGTGAGAACCTTATTGCATTGTCTCAAAAAGATTTTAAACCGTATATGTTATTTATGTTTTACAAACAAACAAATAAATTTCCTATCTAAAAAAGTGGTTGATGATACAGAAATATACAAATTCTATCACCTACATTAAACGATTTCATTTACAGCGGCTATGTATTATTAACAAGCTTTTCAATTCTAACAGGATTCTACAAAACAAACGGCTGCTTTAAAACCACTTAGCTAAAAATGGAGGTAGGAATAAATTACCCAACAATGAACAAACTGAATTTTACAGATAAATAATATTTATTTAAGCCAACAGTAACTACTGGTCATTGTTCTTAAATTATTTACTTGTAGATTAACAGAGATTAACATCATGGACGCTTAAAGATATAGTATTGATGTTGAAAACTTTAAACCAAGCATTTCTGTTTTTAGTAAAGAGGATTAATCTCACTATAGAAGGATAAAATATAACCTTATTGTCCTTTTCTCATAATAACAATGCTTTTTAGATTCTGTTTTAAAAAGTACTAATGGCTATTACCCGATCCTTTATGCAGCTGTAAATAGTGTATCAAGAAAAAAAGAGAACTCCTATTGATGAATATACTTAGTGCAGTCGTTTAAACTAGCCATTTCTAGCTTTGTTTCCGTAAGGATGAGACACTGCGTTACAAAATACTTTATTGAATAGTTTCTCAGATACTATATGCGACAAAGTGCTATATTAATGTAAGATAAGGAGGTTACTAAAACTGGTTTTTGTACTATTCAGAAGCGTTTTTCCTAGCATTATGTAAGCGTGATTTATTAGCCATATGTTTTAACTTTTAAAAAATGTACTCCAGATTCCTCCACCTCATTATTAATAGAAAACAAAATCTGGAACGCCAAAGTATTTATTGTTAACGTCTCAGAAGCTTAATTTTTCAAACTAATCAGAAGAAAAACTATCCTACAAATTACAGCATTACATAGTGCATAATAGTAGGTATACTCGAACTTAGATAACAAAAAATATATACAATATGCTTCTGATGTTTGAAGATAAAAATTTACATCAGGTCTAAAAATTTGCTCTGTGCAAGCATGATTTTTATAAATATTATATTTTTTATAGAAACATTCTGGTGTTAGTAGATATTTTAGTCTTATACTTTTTAAGTGTTTCATGTTTAAGGATTTTTGGTGATATTTTTACAGTTCCGCACTGTTTTATTGCATCAAACGTGTACACCTGATTTAACAAAGTTTGTAATACTTAAACATCTAATCTTTACTCATCAACGTGGACACTGAAAATCTCGGGCTGTAAGGCTGAGTGACATAGAATCGGTAATGCATTATTTTCAATACTGTAGTTATGCATTATTCATGAGTGTTAACAAATACGGAATATTACTGTACTGTTTCTTGATGACTACCTTTAGCAACCTAACATTTATATCACTCTGAAAGATTTAGCTTTTATTACGTTGTAATTAACAGCGATTTACTATTAAATATTATTTTTAAATGATTTATTGACACAAAGTAAGAATAAAAAAATAATAACAAAGTGGTTTTGCACTTTTACTCACATTAATAATCAAAGAAAAAATTTGTGAGATTAATTTGGCGTTACTATTTCTACTGGATCTTCTACTACTACTATTTAAACAAGACCAAAACAGACGACTGGTTTTCAGAATAAAATGCTTAGAGTAAAATGTCGTCAAAGTAATTTAAATTTGGCCTGTATTCATAATCAGTTACAGATCCGTTTGTTCAGTTTTAAACCATATCTGCAGTATAAAAGATAATAAATTGCCTAGTCGTTTAAATTAAAGTATGCTAAGTTAAAATAAAATCCGAATCTGGGTCCGAAATGGTCTAACTGATAGAGAGATTTGTAAATTACACTCCAGATTCACTCTAAATCTCCCTTTGAGGTTTAAACGTATTCACATTCTGAAGATAGTATAGGTTTTAGAAATTAACAAAAATCAAGGCGTACTTTGTAAGTACTCAGTCTTGCAAGTCTCGCAATTTATTTTCATTACTCGTTCATTAAAATCATATTAGAAAAATAGCTTAAACTTTTCAGTTACGAATAGATCAATGTTGGCCTTTGAACCGAAATCTCAAGTTATTACTGATACCACAATCAACCTACATGGTATAAGAAACAAAGAATTCCAAAACATTATATTATTTATGTATACAATTATTTAAGACACAATATAAATCACAAAAAGAGTTTTCTATAATAATAATAATCAGTTAGGCAAAATAACTGAAACATTTAAGTTACCACCTTATAGAGACTGCATGCGTAGTAAATGCTAGTTTTCCAGTTTTAGTCCAAGTAAACTGCTAATGAATTATATTTTTCTAACCACTCCTTTACTGTTAAAAGCAGAATTTTTCCTTCATAGTTTGATTTTACTGTCAGTCACCACTAACCTTTGAGATTTACTTAGCAGCCTGCTTTATCTTAATATGTCACACCTACATTTATGTGAAATGTACGTTCGTTAGTGCCCTTGTAATATCGATATGGGTAATGGAGTAAATAAGTGATTATTTTCGTACTATATAAGTTCACAAATTAGTATCGGGTGTAATGTTAGATTAATGCTTTGATAGTGCTCAATCATTGCTAGCATTCGTCTTTAACATGTTGATTGGCCTTAGGTAAAACGAAGTAAACCTTCTAAGACATTGACTTCGTGGTTGACGATACTTTTAAGCAAGGTGTACTTACAATCTTAAGGAAGTTGATATTGTCTGAGATGTTCGAACCCACGTATAATAGCTTCTTATTATACGATGTTATTATTGAATTATGGCTGCCAAGACTGACCTCGTGTAGAACAAAGATGCATACACTGATTGATTACTTAGTAGTGACCGATTTCACTTAACATTAAATTTTAACAGCTCTGATCAAATGTGATCAACTAATTAATACAAACCAAAATTATACATAGTTTACTTCAGACTATATTCATCTACCTCACACAAGAACATGGTGTATGTACGGTGAGTCATTTAGACTAGTAGCTGCATTAAAAGTTGATCAGCGGATTTCACTATCTCAAGATATTCTTTAAGTCATTAGTCAATATATTTATCGTCTACATTGGTCATAATGAGGCTATACAAATAATTGTGTAATAAAAATAACCGATGTTATTCATTCACAATAAGGGGTCTGAAGTAAGATAGTCTGAACACTTTAGCTTCCTAAGTTTATCACTACTCGTAATGCAGCTAACAAGCTTATATATAAGCAACTAAACATCAACTCGATGAAGATGACCAGCTTGATCTCGCTAATGTGTACTGGTGATTGGAGTAAATAATATTTATGAGAAAAAGTTGACGGGAATTTAAGTTGTCGGGTGTTGCATCGCATTATTTAGAATCAGAAGATTAGTTTTATTGATCAACACATTTTTGCACGTTACAACATATTGTTCATTGTCTATGAATTACAATAGCATGATATGCTAACAATTGCATATTATCAAGTAAATACAAAATAAATTTCAAAGTACATATCTTTCCTAATTAGTGTTTGTCGTTAGTCAAGGGAATATATCAATCAGGCATTTAAGCATTCTATAATTTTATTCAAAATGATTCGTTAGTACTTCATGTTTAAGGCACTCACTAACAGATTGGTTGGCATTACCTAGCGCCAAACTGTTTTGTACGGTTGCTCCCTTTGGAAATTTAAACAAAAGAAGAGCATCGTAAATATACCGTATCTGCTAACTTTTATTCAACTACATCAAGACAAATAGTATCAGATGTCTCAAAGTATCAATATACGTCTAAAATAAAGAATGAATTGTTCAAAAAGCAAAATTATAATTTAATTAAAATTAGGATTTTGAATAATTTATTCACAAAAAAAGAAACGAAATGGTGGTTTTAAAATTAACCGATTGCATAATAAGACAAGAATTTACTGAAAATATTTGAAACTAAAAGAGAATATAAACGTATAATTTGTGTTCACCAAATTGTGATGAGATTGAAAAAAGAGGTCAGGTCATATGATATTTAAAAACTGAATTCATAAAAGATACAAAGTTCAGGTTTCAACCAAGTAACTGCGATGACTTTCCCAGGTCTTAGCATAATGGAATTATGTTGCTTATTATTTATTTCAAATGAGCTCTGTTTAGCCAGTTACTGAGACGTAATTGATCTATAAAATCCCTTTTATTCTGTAAGACATAGGTTCTTAGGAATGGTTCCAATAAAATGTAAAAGTGCTCATATGCCTACCCTTTTAGTGTCCCTGCCATTTCAGATACATGTAAACCAAATAAGAAGATGAACTGAATTTTTTAATGAACCAGTTGTATTTTGTAAGTATTATTGTTATTGTCTTGGTTAAAACTAAAGAAAAATCAGTCGAATGAATCGATGCCATATACATTTTCTGATTGTTCACTATTATAATATCCTCATTTTAATAATTTACAATAATCAAATGCTTACTACACTAATCTTGTCCTAAACACAGTCATTTTCAAAGAAACCCATTTATATGTAGTATATTTCATTAGCAGGCGTAAATTCTTTATAAATAACCTTAATGGATTTTATAGATTCAGCTTCATTTTATTGTTTTCACTAAAAAGTAGATGTTAATTGAAGATTTTTTCCAGCTAAATCTATTACATCTGTTTAATCATGTCTTCTGAATATCATGTAAGTACATGTACTTGAACACTATGTATGTAAGTATATTTATGCATATTCTTCAATTAATTCACAAAGTATCGCTTAGTTTTCTAACACTTAATTGAATTTATTTTCATTATTATCTTACAATTGATTCTGATATTATGATAAAAGTATGCATTTTACTTCTAATTTATAATGTGTATATGTTGAATTCTTTCTTTGTACTAATCAATAATATGATGAACATAAAGAAAAAAGTTGTACTTATTTCCTGTTGGTTACATATTCTACAAAAATCTTCTATACACTTACCAGTATTAACCAATGAAAATTGACGAAATTAAGAAAGGATTATTGGTTATATTTTATAATTAATTGACATTTTGAAACAATTTAGTTTCTATGTATGAATTACATATAGTTTCTCCTTATGAAATTATTCATGTAAACGTGTTTGTTTATTTTAAAAAAAAAACGACATGGAATCATATTCATTAATCATGTGATTATTGGATTTTCATTCAGTGAAAATTAGTAATAGACGTATTAATCAATAACCGAAAGAGGAAAATAATTGATGAAAAATTTTATTTTGTTTTATCATAATTCATTATATTATGTAGGATAGTTTTTTAAAGTAACTTACTAATAAATTGAAATGGGTTGTGATGATTGGTATTTTTAGTTGGCAGGGTACCACTGAAAACCAGAGGGCACTGGTTAGCCCACTGGTGCAGAGGGTTAAGCGTTCGCCAATCTGAAGCTCTTGGGAAAAAAACAACTGTCTAGTGTTCCCCGGTTTTCAATGATACCCTGCCAACATCAATCTGTGACGAATCCAACTAACTAAAAATACCAATCTCCACAAACTATCTGAGTATAATAACAATAATCAGCCCACTAGTGACTAACATTAGGATGCTTCTGAAGCTCTAGTGGGAAGTTATGACAGATGGAGTTCAGATTTATCTAGAACGAGACAGTTATCACCAATGACAATGGATGATCGTCGCACAATGTGTCACAAATTGATGGAAGTGGGAATTCTAACATTGGATAACAGCCTAGTAGTACAGAGGGTTATATGTTCGCCATCTTGAAGCCCCTGAGGTGGAATCTATGGTAAGTGTCGCTGAACAGTTCCATTCTAGAACGTAACAGTTGTCCAGTGCTACGTGGTTTTCAATGATGCCTTGTCCACATTAATCTGTGACGAATTCAAGTGTCATAATATTATTTTATAGTTAATGACTATATGAATATCAGAGTTGGAATACAATATCTATCTTGTGGTATAAATTCATCCATATTAGGATGAGTGATAATTAATTTGTTCTTTTTATTGACTAGAAATGTAAGTGTTAGAACTAATAAGTGAGAAGAATAGGATAAAAAGTTGGTCGGCAACTCAAATAATATAAGATGCATAAATGTTTATTATAACAACAATGAATCAAAATGAGCAATGACTAAAATTGATGATCATAGTATGGAGTTTATAGAGCTTATATCAAAAGTCTTGCACATCCTAGGGTTACAAGATATTCTGAGGACAAAAATAAATTATACTTTCAGAGAAAGAACAATGAAAATGACTAATTTAATTCAGTACAAAGTTAAAGAAGTATGCTTTTAGACATGGGGTAAAGTGCGAAATGTTTGCCAGTCCATCTAGTTGAATAAAAGTAATAACAGCATTATACTATCTATATGTTTCTTTAAGTTCTAATGTAAAATCATGCTGCAGTTGTCAGGAATAACTTGTTGTAGTCACTCAAGGTTACCCTATAACTAAAATAATGAATTATTAGTCATTCGATTTTACCTGGATGATAGCATGGAATCTTGTTCTCCACATAACATAGAGTCACTGAGTTAGTACTTGATATCAGATATGTACATCAAAAGTCAGCCGCTCACCAGGACGAAAAAGCACTTTAACCATGAACTAAGATCTTCGTAATCTATAGCCAATAGGAAAGTGGTACATAGCAACACCAAATTACTATTTAATAACACTCTTAGATAAACAAATGTCTTTTATTTTGAAATGAATATATATGCCAATCTATCCGAAATAAACTCGTAATTGGAATAATCCAGGCTGCTAGGAAAGATCGCACGAATCAATTCGAACGAAACAAAGAAGTTATTAGTGAAGGATACAAGCTGGATTACGAAATAATGAAGCCTAAATGAAATACATATGTAAAGTCTTAAGTTCAAATGAAATACTCTTTGCATCAAAAATCTTTGTAGGCGGTCGTAGTTTTTCTGTTAACTAAAACCTTAAAAGCTATACAGAAGTATAGAAAAGTGACCTAATTTTTATTTGGATCTATAATTTTATTTTTTAATTTGAATCCTATATCACAAATTGGCCTGGGTTAAACGATCACTAGAAATCAGATAGTACTAGACCCCCATTTCATCATATATACGACTTTGCAGCATTATATATTCATGATCCTACGAAGGAATCAACCTCACCATCGTCAGGTTTTCGCGGTAAGTGCTTACCTATAAATCACAAACCAGCTCAACACTCAACAGGTGATATTTCTAAATTGATTTAATTCACGATGTATATGTGTGACGTAGTTATTGCTGTTGGTGAGTAACATCCTGACACTCAGTATAGTTAAACTTCACTGATCATATCTTTTCATTAGAACTCCAGGGTTTATCTTCTAAAGTTACTGATTGTTAGATGGTACCTGATTTGTATAACGACTGAGCGTTTGTTGAGAAACTTTAAGACCCTGGACTCCACTTTCTGGTAGAGTTGAGGATAAACACTGCTTAGGAAAATCCTACTGAGACAAAACGGCTATCTAATGCTTCCTAGTTTTCAGTGGTAGAATAATTGGAGTTGATTCGCGATATCAAATCCAAATTCAACAACAGTCCTTGAAACGCCTAATTATTTGTTAATAATAAATCAAGTGAGAAAACGATTGAAACTCAGGAGGTTTGTATAACAGTTACACTCATCTCCTACAAGTATTATAAGCAAAGGAGTATACAGATATAATCTGATCACTCTAAATCATAAAACCATAACGGTTATATTGATAAAATAATAGTATGTCATCTTCACTTCTGAATGTTTTTGCTACAATACGTTGATTGTAAAGGACAAGTACTCTGTTGGAATTACAGTTTAACTATAATCTAAATTATCACCTTATTTTTAGATGCTTCATATTATGTGCATTTGGCTTTAACACAAAATATACATATTACTTAACTAATCTTCATAACTTCAGGTAACATATTTAAGATCAATTTTTAGTTTATATTAAATACTTCAAAACAAATATGAATAACATAGATTTAGTTTAGTTGTTGTAATTAGTGTTTGGATAAAGTATGAAGTATACTTGCCAATGAATGAGAATATATGTGGTCATACAGTAATATTCTGTATCATTTTGCTTAGTGGAAAATTCGAAAAAGACTTAATGAATTTTGAACTTGTTTATTGTGACAATTAATCGCTTTGTTAATAAAATACCTTTTTTTTAATTAATGAAGTAAAACCACGTGAAGTTCTTGATTATTTATTCATTGTATTAAAGGAGTAAGTAACACAAATGTTTATCGTTAATCAATATAATGGTGATTTCAGGTAGAGACAAACTTATTACTAAATAAAGTTTGCTTATGTAGATAGACAGATGTATGTAGACTGAATACAGTAGTAATGTATGAAAAGCCGAAATAACTACATTTATATTGATCATGGACATGGTTCAAATGTGAATCGCTTCTAAGGTGTTAGTAAAGATATTAAACTCAATAAAATGATCATAGATGCTGGTTAATTAAAAGGTTGTTGCATTGATCTCGAGTGTGAGTGAATATTATCCATGATTCTACTGACGATTTTGAATGTTTATCTATAGTGTCCACTCACCTGATATGATCTCTATTATTTTAATTGCTCATTCTTTTCTTACTAACTAACAAGACGGGGAGAAACAATATATTTTTTGGTAGATATGTGGTCAGAGTGTCAGGCTTCCAGAAACTCTGTGATTTTCTTTATTCGTAAACCAATTAATTTTTCGACGATTTTCCATAATTATCCGAGGAAAAATATTATTCTATATCAAATATTTAAGCAAGTAGATGGTGTTCACTTCTAGGTCAATAGAACAAGCTATTATTCATTTGTGGAGAGATTATAAACGGTGACTTCTTTTTTAAGCACTGGTTGATGATATTGTTTAGCGAAACAATGGAAACTCAAATATGAAACCACTCAGCTACAAAAATACAACACCTACAAAAGCGAATCACTTTAATCTACATAGTACTCCAAATGTGAAAACTCGAAATATCATCATCAATAATACACTTCAACCGAAAACTAGACAAAACATAAAGCTATTAAAAGGCAAATGAGAGCTTACTTAATTAATCAACAGGGTGCTTAATAAGTATATTGTAAATCATATCAGAATCTTACTGTGACCCAAATATACTTATAGCTATTATCTTCCATATATATATATATATATATATATATATATATATATATATATATATATAAACTAGTCTGCAAACCATGATTTATTCACAAAGTCTTATTATTACACATCGTACCTTAGTACTAATGTTTCCTAAAAGTAAATTAGTATCTCATTTGTATATAGGTTAATTAAATTGTTTCAAGCCTGTGTAGTACAATTGGATTCAAGTTTGTCGTCGAATCATTTAATGCATAACTTAATAAAAATTCGTTTTCATCTGTAAACAACACTAAAATAATTAAGGCTACAGCAATAAGAACATAATATCATAAGATTCCGACAAGGGAACTGATTAGGAATAAGATAGTGAGAAACAGTTTGTACTAAATCCATCATTACTGATTTTTAGCTCAACTAATTGTCTTGAAATCATTGGACCGTTCACATTTAAACCAGAATTCATAACCTTGATAGTTAAAGTTTGATGTAGGTTAATACATGGAAAAAATAGAAAAAACATATATTAACCTTAATTAATTGACCGTAAACTAGGATGATTTATAGCATACGGCATTTGTTAAGATCGTTAGCCAAGCTAACGTGTGCAATACTACTTAGATCAGTTATGAATGTACTGATACCACAATGTATCGATACCACAAACCGGTCTAAATTAAACAAACATTGATCATCTAAAAGCGATACACAGCTGTTTTGTCCCAGTATGGAACTCTTCAGCAGTGCTCATACATAACCCCGCCAGGGCCCGAACCTAGGACCCCAGTGCTCCTTGACAAACTCTTTGTCTTTAGACCATCAGGTTGAGTCCCAGCGGTTGATATTTCTATTTCAGTCAATTCGGTGATACGTTGGCACGACCTCATTCATTGCCATAGATGGATAACTGCCTGACACTTGACACGGTCGAAGTTTACTGGTCACGTCTTTCCACTAGAACTCCAGGAATTACCACTAATGAGCTGATATTAATTCTAGATGGGTGCTGTAAAAATTGCTGGATGTTAATTCGATAACTCTCTAGTACTCCCAGGTGATCAATAGTTGTCTGATTCAGATCAGTTCGTGATATGAAACTGACATTTAGATTAGTAGTAGGTTTTTATTTTAGAGACCATTCATAAACTGTATTCACAAATTATTCATCTTAGTACAAAAAATATACACATGATTACATGCTTCATTTTGATAACCATTATAACAATGATTCAATGTGAAGACGAACTAGATGCAACACAATTATTCAGTTTTGGTTACTGATTATCTTTCAACGGGTCCAAACAATAAATAATGAAGATGGTGGTTGGGAATAAAAGTACACTAGGAAGTGAGAAAAGGTATTAGAATGTGAGACTACTAAGCTGGCTATTTTAAAACAGAAAAGCTTTCTTTGTCTAGCTCTGACGTAATCTGATGATGGTATTTGATCGATCGTCATCAATGTCAATCAAAAATAATTAAGTCATTATTATTCTCGAACTATTACTAAACCATTTATTTTAGGAAATTATTTGCTATTATAAACACATTTTCATTCGTCAAATAATTGCCAGTAAATATCTAGTTAACTTATTCAAGTAATGTCAGCTTACAGAAACTATTCACTCTGTTAAGCAAACAACAGACCACAGAGAATAGTTACTATGAAAATAATGAGTTCTAAGAAACAATCCATAACACAAACATTTATTTTCAATATGTACATTAGTAGTGGTGATTTCGTTCTTCATTTACAGAACATAAGAAATAGAAGTAACAATCAAAATGACCCACTTCTCCTTCACAGTTATCTTTATCTGTAGGCAAATGTAAATATTCGTTCATTTTATTGATCACTTAGCTGTAGCGTTAAAGTTTTACTTAAATGTAGAATGAAGTATTTCACAAAAAGGTGTTTAAAATAAACGGATATGCAAAATAAGATTAACAAAGTACACAAATGTTATGACTAAGTTCATTTGTAAAATGAAAATTCTTCTAAGATTTCTTCATAAAACTAGTGGGGCAAACAGACTGAAGGTGATTTTGCTATTACTTTCCAATGTTTTTTAAGTTATGATGTTAAAATCTTACGGATCAATCGTTAAGTCATGATACATTAATAAATATTTCTTGGAATTTAAACATTTCACTTAGCTCTTTTATTGAATAAACCTGACCATTAGGAGGATGTTGGATATTAAACGAAATAGAAGAAATTCTGGAATATTTCCATCATCGTCATAGATGTTAGAATATTTACAAAGAATCTCGATACGCGTTTGCATTTGACTAGGTTTATGGTAACTGGTTGCTTCAGATGAAGTTATTTTTGTTTTCATTAAGGTATTTATAGGTGCATACATTGTTGTATCTATTAATTCTATAAAGTTATATTTTCAAAGATAAACCATCTTTAGTATAAATAGGGGGATAGACCTCATGGTTAGGTCTTATGATATAAGCGATTCATACCATCAATATTAGTAACATGACAACACAGTTATAGACTGTTTATGTTAGATGATTATTATTTGCAACAATTAAGTGTGTAGATAAAATTTATTTAAAAGTTAATTTGTTTACCTGGAATTCACCTGATTTCTGTTTACAACAGATCTCCAATTTTCATAAATATCTTCGACTTTTGCTAATAATTAAGCATAAAAACAAGGGTATTTATCACTACTTCATGTTTTTTCATTCGTCGGTTAACCATCATGAAGTATAGGTTGCCGACCAACATTCTCCAACTAACTTTGTCCTGGCCTTCCTAGTTATTTTCGATTACTAATCATTCTTTTCATATCTACCTCGAATTATCAAGGTAGTCTTCTTTGGTCTTCCTCATTCGATTTGACCTTGAAAACTCTAGATTAGCACCTGTCTTGTGACGCAGTTTGATGATTTCCTCCCTGTGTCCTGTTCATCTCCAGCATGTTTTCCTGATTTCTTCTTCACCTGGAAGTTAATTCTTTCTTTGTTATAGTAGGTTATTGCTGATGGTATCTAGTCAACGGATCCAAAGTACAAACAACGGTCCTTAAATACCTGTACCATCTGAATAATGGTTTTCATCGTTCTCTAAGTTTCAACTCCATTCGATAAAGCTCTCTTGATGTTTGCATTAGAAATTCTGACTTTAGTGTTGGCAGACGGTTGATTTAAGTTCCCGATGTCCTTTAATTGTAGGAATACAGTTGTTGCTTTACTAATCCATGACTTCACATTACCATTAGATCCCCCCTTGCTTATTAATGATGCTGCCTATGTATGCAAAAGTTTTTACATCTTCCAGAATTTCTCCGTCAAGTGCAATTGGTGCTAGTTGTTTTGTATCTAAGGATCTTGCTTTTCCCTTGTTTATGTCGAAGCCTACTGCTGACTGTAGAGACTGTTGGTACACTGTCCGTCTTCACCTGCGTTTGTTGTTGCATGTATAATAGAAGGGCTAGGTCATATGCGAAGTCCAAGTCAACTAGCTGCATCCAAGATGCTTATTGTATTCCGTGCTTTCCCCGAAATATTGAGATTTTCATAACCCAGCCAACCACGAGAAGAAAGAGAGGTGGAAGGGCGAGAGTATGCAGCCCTGTCTGACACCAGTTTTCACCTTAAAAGAGTCTGCAGGATTTTGCAGTCTCGTCCGTAGTCAGAATTCTATATGATATTGACTATCTTCTCAGATACACTATAGTGTTGATATGAGTTCCATAATGTTTGCTTGTCAAAGTTATCAAATGCTTTCTCGTGTTCAAGGAAACTTGATGCAAAGTGATGAGTTCCATTCGGTCGATTGTTCAACAATGATGCATGGTGTTGCGATTCGGTGGGTACGCTCTTGGTGCTTACTGAATCCAGCTTGTTGATCATGAGGTTAGGTGTCTACTGGACCTTAAATTTGATTCCAAAAGAATGTTGAGGGCTTCCTAGTACTGAGAGCAGTGATGCCTCTGTAGTTCTCATACTTACCAAGATCCTCTTTCTTTGTCATATTGATGAGGTATCCTTATTTTTAGTCTGTTGGTATTTGTTATTACTCCAAAATCTAAATGAGTATTTGAAGCACCGTTACAATTACTTCTACGTCTAACTTTAGTGTTTCACTTGGTATATTGTCTGGCTTTGCTGCTTTTCCACTCTTGATTTGTTGGATGGATATCTCAATTTCTTCGATTGTTGGTGGGTCGACATTTATAGGAAGAACTGTAGAAGCTGCTTCGATGACCGGTTGCTTCAACGGGGCTGGTCTATTCGAGGGTTCTTCGAAGAGCTCTACCTACCTGTTTTGTTGTTCGTCGGTCTTGGTGATCATTTTACTACCCCTGTTCCGCTTCACTGTATTTTCCAGATAGCTTTCTTGTTTTGTCCTATAGGTTTTCCATGTTTTCCTCTGTTGCAGCTTTTTGCGCTGTCATTGATAGGTTTTCACTATATTTCCGTTTATCCGCTTTAAGGCTCCACTTCATTTCCTTGTCTGCTTCTGAATATTCTGCTCGTTTATTGGATTTCTCTACTGTTGTTCGGCTGCTTTGACTGCTACCTTCTTGTTCTTTCTTTCTTAAATTTTACCAAGAATATCAAGAGAGATCCATTCCTTAATATGACATATTAAAGTTATTGCTTCTTTAATCTCCAGTTGTTTTACATGGTAGTTTTCCTTCCTTTAAGAAGATTGTGTTATTAAGAGCCAGCTTAAATTCATTGAGTTTGATAGTATCCTGAAGAAAGGTTTTATAAAACCTTTATAGTGCTGTTATTTCTGTTGTCCAGTCCTTTTTTGGCTTCAATTTCCTCTTGGCCACCACCAGGTGATGATCTGACACTACGTCAGCTGCTCTCTTTACTCTCACGTCTTCCAAGGTCCATGTAAACTTTAGATTGATACAGATGTGGCCGATGTATGTCTCAGTAGTGTAGTCCAGTGATTTTCATGTAGCACTGTGTATGCGTTAGTGTGAGGGGGGGATATAGCGCCAAACATAATCATTTTGTTGAAGTCATTTTGAACTGCAAATCTCTTACTGTTTCTGTTACTTTCTGCCAGTCCGCCACGTCCTATGATATCCTCATATTCGGAATCGCCTATACCAACCTTGGTATTTTAGTCTCCTATCAAAATCGTTAGGTCCTTGTCCAGAAATTTCTCTACTGTTGACTGCAGCCCGGCAGTCATCGATGCTATCGTCTATGGGCGCATAGCACTAGATAACATAATCCTCTCCAGTGTCTCGAAAGATGCTTTAATGGTCCTAGGTCTATGACATTCCCATTTTATAAGTACTTTTCGTGCTTTTTTAAGCAATATCAGTGCAACTAATTATATGTGCGAGGTATTTTCTTCTTTATGGTGGGAGTACAATAGTATTTCTTCCGAGATTAATCTTTGTTGTCCAGCTTGTAATTATTGGGGTTCAATTATTCCAAGTATATCCAGGCTGTATTTTTTCATTTTTGCAACAACTTGAATAGTTTTTATTGGCCTTCAACATCATGCGATCATTCTATGTACCAATATTATTTGTTGGCGTAGTTGTCAGAAATAAAACATCGACCTAGTGAATTCCAAAGAAAATTGGCTTTCACCAAGAGATATTATAACTCTTCGAGATGATAACCCGCCAACTCCCAGGATAGAGCTTAAATGGTTTAAATTGCTTTTATGGTTAGCTTGTTTTAGAAAAATTGTTTCCCAGTGGAAGAGATTGTTAACCTTATACCCAAATGTTCTAGTTTAATTCAGGCTTGAAATTGATTTTGACCCAAGAAGGGCTTCAGGAGGAGTTAGCAGTTTATGTAATATTAGGTTATTTCAGTGTAGTAATTTAGTAATTAAAAAGAAGTCTTCAGTTAGTAGGTACATAGTTTAAAGGACTATTCACCTACTTCTTTTCAGAGAACTTAATAATATCACTGACTACCAAAATAGTAATAGATTTGGAGAACAAAACCTTGTATTTATTAACTGAACTGAATATAATATTTTTAACATCATTATTTAATTTCAGATAGTTATCCAATTTGAACTGTTAGAGAAAGCAAGCTTAGCCTTTTCAAAGCAAACAATGGTACACATCTTCATGATCTACATAAAATCATTAAAAGTTAATTTCAGTAATATTAGAAATCGAAGTCTTCTACCATTAAAGTTTGCTAAATAACTATTATGATATTATTTTAAATTTATGTGATGAATCTCAACATTCTATCGGTTACAAGGAGTTATGTAGAATTAAATATTTAATATACTTAATCTATTGAGATCTATCAAGTCAATATAGAATGCTTACATGATAGAAGTGAAGAAAAGTTGATAATAATTGAAATTTGCCTTATATACAATCGATATCCAAAGAAGTTTATTTAAAAGTATGGAAAGAAAAATCCTGCAGTCGATGAGCGTTTGGCTATTAAAAGAATCCGGTCTTTGTGTCTTACATTCAAAGATGAGACCTCTAAGTGAATTAATGAAGGCAACCTATCCTGCAGCTCAAATGGTAGCCCTATATAACACCAGACTTTTGTCAAACCACTCAAAACTATATCGGTACCCTTTTGATGCAACCTCCAACAGTATCTGTAAATTCGCAGGTATTCGCGGTAGCAAGTACATAGGAAGGACTCTACCAGGATTTTTGAACATGTCCTTAGGAACCTATGTCTAAAAACCAATCTCTTTTTCAATATTTGATGTAATATGAATGTTCCAGAAGCATTCAAAAATGTCAGCAAACAAGAAACATCAACATTGCAACGGTAATGGTTATCAGATATCTTAAATCTGACATTTGTTTACAGAAAGATAGCTTGACAAGTCTCTCATTACTATAGTATAAAAGTTTTCTCTTACACACATCTACATGCTCACAAGCGATAGTGACTTTCGTTTAAAATTCATCGAATAATTTTGTACTTATCTATTTTAATTTTCTTACAGCTGTGTAATATTTTCCTTCTTTAACTTTACGGTGATTGAGTAATTCGCTCCCTCTTTACTACTCCTAGTCCGCAGTATATAAATACATACTAAAATTAACTACGACTATCAGTCTATTTTGTATCTCTATTCTAATTATGATGACTTCTATCTTCGTTCAGAACATTCACTTCAACCTCAACAGATGAAGTATAGCGAATATTTAATTCTATATAAGTGTTTGTAAATTTAAGCTGTTTAAAGTTAATGAGGAGCCTCGAAATAAAATGAATTCACTCTGTTCTGCAAATTTTATTCTTCTTGCTTTACTCAAATTTATGAATAAATATGGTTGTATGAAATTCTATCAACTAGTGTGGAAATGAAGTTCTACATTCTGGTCCATGTATATTAATTAAGGTAACTAGTGAAATTATACCAAACTGAGAAAAACTTCAGTTTTATATTTTAGACATATTTGAATTAACAATTTTTATGCAAAAAGAAAAAAATTGTAAAACATCAATAACAAAAATTAAAAAAACTGAATACATTATTCATTTTGGAAGAATCATTCATGAAATGTTCGATTATTTACTATCGACTTCACTTAATTTTTTTTCACTTTCATTAACGGTAGAGATTGTATAATCTGTAAATAATTAGTCGTCAGTGTGGTTAAAATATAGTTGAAATATTTCTTTTCATCAACATTTCATGAAAATTCATTGAATTTTCTACAATCAAGTGTGTATGCAATTATATGGAGTGTTACAATCAAATCTTAAGGAAAAATCCCACCAAGGCATTTCATTCAGACTGCATGTAAATCAGTATGATAATAATAATGAAATGTATGATAATAATGTTAAACTAATTACGACTGATTAACTCAATTTGATGAATTTCATGTATGTCTATACCTTAGTGTTGATCAGATTCTTTCTACCATTCCTACAAGGGGGCGAGGGTCGATCATAATCATAATATTTCAGTGACAATATCTCAGAATGTGAACTTAGTTGACGTGGGTTAAAATCCCATATTCCCATGAGCACTGTTGATATGCCTTGCTAAAGAATCCCAACTAACGCGAAATGTGCATCGAAATAGGATTTCCTTCCTCTAAGCATCAAGTATATTATTTTATAAATTGGCGAAACCGATTGATTCTTGGAGATGTTTTTGTTCCGAGTTTATAAAATATCAGTGGTCACATGTCATAAATTGGAAATGACCAATTTACGAAAACCTGGTTTTACATCAGAATTACTAAAAGGTGAAAAATAAATAGACGGGAAATACGCTTTGAAATCACAGGTAAAATGTATATGATCCAAAGCTATGACAACATCCTTTTTAAAAAATCCCTTAGACATTTGGATATAATCACCAGTTTAAAATGTTACTTAAAGTCAGTATAAAAACGCAACTTGTAGCAAGTTAATTACAGTTAAATGCTTGAATTGAATCCTCAAACTATTAGACAATAAGCCGTAAATTCAAGATTATTGGTTGTGTGTAAGCTTGATCGTTGTTAAATGAATTTACGAGATTTCGCAAATGTATTCTCATTACAGTTTGTAGAACTGTTTTCTGACTGTAATGCCCAATTATCACTAGTTAATGGGCCTTAAATAAACCAAACAGAGGAGAATGAGAAAAATGACTAGACATATATGATAAAACATAATTATATAATATGTTAATATTGGGGTAAATTTGAAATGGACAAAACTAAGAATTAAGTTTATGTTCCGAAATGATATATATCGGAAAGGTTTAGATCTCGACAAATTTAAAATTTCCAAGTTAGTTTTAAGTATAATAATGTAATGGCTAGAATCAAGAGGTTAAGAAGTATCAATATGGTTGGTTATAATTTGCAGCGTAAGCCGATGCGCCATATGGGATTCGAAAACGCGTTACCCAGCTTCATAGTTTGTAAACGATATCATTGAGACTTGATTGTCATGACTAACCCTTTGTAGAAGTGAGATACTTACATTGACTGGTCAGCCACCAGTGACCAGTACCAAGTTTTACCAATATTTTAGTGACGATCGTATTGTATCTATTAAGTTGCAATGTGGCTACATCAAATCATCAGTTTAAGAGATCACTTGAAGCCGGAATAGCTCGATAGTGATATTTCAAAATAAGAAGCCTAGTGAAAAGTGTTCAAATGCTATTAGGAGAATCAGTTCCCATACAGCTGCAGCTTTACTTTGTTAATTAGTGGCAACCAGTTTGAAGTCTAGATCAGATTGAGTATTCTCTCATCTACCTTCACCCTACTTACAATAAAACTCAACACATGTGATAGTGAGTCATTCTGCAACTAGATTAATAGAATTCTATCAGCACAAAATGATTAAACAAGCATAATATTAATCACTATTCTGTAGTTAATCAATATAAGTATTTTCATCAAGTTTAAACTATGACGGTTAAATGTGAAAAACTTTTTATCATATAAAAGAAGGTGAAAAGTTCAGTACACCACACTTCTAGTTACTAATTTCTCATTTTGATACAATTTATTTAGCACATATTTCACTAACGAGAAATGTTTTTCAAAAATCAATAATTAGTGAAAGTTACCATTATTAATATTTGCTTACTGCATTGATATACCAGAAAGTATTTAGTGAGCTACTTAATACAATGAATGACTACATTACATAATATGCACACAAATGTGTGCATGATTAATAATCTATTGATGGCTGACCAGATAAAATCGTTTTTGAACAATTAACAACTTTTAAATTCATTCATAAGTTGATAAGGTTAAAACACTGTTTGTTTCTTGGCAGCTGCAGGGTATTTAATGCAGATTAGTGGTTTTTTTGACGAATATATGAATTTTATTTGAAGGATATTAGAAAAGAAAAATGAACTGGGAACGGAGGGGGGAAGTCATCATTAAGTTGTTAAATTACGGTTCCATAAGGTTGAAATGGGGAGAGGAAACTGATAAAGATTTTTGTACTTTCAAAATTAATTGACTTCGATTATTAGCTAATGCATATGTTGATTTTAGGATTGTGTTGCAGAAGCTGTTTAAATCGATCAAAATGTATTTACCTTCAATTTCTTTATACCTAAGAAATTCAGCTACCTACAAAATGTAGACTTGATCATGTATGCAGAAGTAATGGATTCTATAATTGTCTTTACCTTGTTCAACAGTAGCCTAGTGGTGAACGCGGTGGCGTTTGACACGAAGCGGACTGAGTTCGAATCCCAGTGTGGACATCAACATTGGGATGCAGGTACATCCAGCCGACGAGTCCCAAATAGGACGAAACGCGCGTCCTGGATTCCACTTGCCAGTCATAATTCAACTTAAATATGTCTTTACCTTGGTTTTAATTTACCACTGTTATTTTATTATTTACATTTCAATTTGTTGTATATAAAAATTTCCACTGCTCATTTTATTTATCATTCATATCTACTTAATGTAATACTCACTTAACTCATTCGGTATTTTTAATTAACAAACACAATAATATTGTAATTACCGTACTACATACTTAATGCAATCTAATAGTAATTGAGTCAGTCACATTCGAAATTACTGATGTCCACATGAATAAGGAAATCAGCATCATAATTCATAATCAGTTTGAAATATTGTTTTGGTCGATTAAATAAGGAGGAAATGCCACTAAGCCATTGGCTTAATGGCCGAACCGTAACAGTAAATGAACCATAACGTAGGTTCCTTGGTAAAACCAAATTCCAGTGCGCTTTTGAAGCCCTTAGGGTGGAATTTGGATTATGCACTGCTGAGGATTTCCACACTAGAACGAAACAGCTGTCCAGTGCACACTGGTTTCTCAAAGGTATCCTGCTAATATTTATAATCGCATATGCTTTTACCAGTATGAAAGATACTTTGGTAATTTTTAATGATAGAAAGACATTTCAACGTGATAAACTTTAAATTATCTTTAGAAAAATGCATTTTACGTGGTCTTTTTTTAATACATAAGACATACATATTTAGTTTCATCAAAAGTATATGACTGGACATTTTTTCTGTTATTTAACCTTAGCTATGAATGTTTTATCTTAACGTCTAGTGGCATTTAAAAAAATTTTCTGAAACGAGTAAATGTATACTAAATTAAACATTCAATTGATTTGTAAATCCTATGCGAAATATTTATTTCGAAAATTTAATCTACTGATATCATTAAAAGTAGAATAACAAGATTTTTTATTTAGTGTTGCAGTTAGTTACGTCAATGTTTTTCTTAACATACTGTTAGATTGGGCGATTCAAGAATGATAACTTACCTTCGGAATTCTTATTTAGAAGACTATTTCGTTTATTTTGAATACATCTAAATCGATAATTTTATTTCTTTTATGGTTAATTACCCTGCGCCCTAACCTCTCACTAAACACGTGAACAGCTATTATGTTATTTTCTACTCAGTAATAATAGTTAATTAAATGTGTATCTGTCTCCCCCTCCCACCAGTTCGCATTCATTACTGTTCTTATTTTATACAAATGTTTTTTTATTGGTCTGCTATGTGGTCAAGTTTCTTGTGTATATAAGCAAATGAGTGAAATCTAGTTTTACTGGTTGGTTGTTGGCTCACCTATCATGTGTTTTTCTATCCGGCTTGAGGTGGAGGTGGGGGTTAGGTTGCACAGAGCAGACATGCTAGTATAGTACAAATGCCTTATTGTCTAAGTTTTCCAATACTGGTTTCTGTTAAGTCTGTCATCTTCGTATATCAAGATAGGCCGTAGTCTACATCATAACACATATCATTTTCTATGCTGCTACTTTCTCAGAGGCTGATCATTTTCAAAGTAAAAATTTGCGAGTAAAGTGCAAGTAATCTTTTTTGCCTTTCTTACAGACCATATGACTCAATTGGAGTGTAATGATAATAATGTACTTCGAAGTGAATTGCAGAACGCGCCAATTTACAGTCATCTTAAGGGTACGCTTCACATCATTATTTCAAACGACCGTTAATTTTAAAGCTGTTTAAAACTAAAAGAGACAATATATTTGAGAAGTGCACGGTCGTTGGTAATAGCATGTTGGTTGCATAATCATTTTTACTAAAAATAATTCTATTTATACACAACTTGTCTACAAATTTTGTGAAAAATTGTAGTTCACATAGATAAACATCATCAAAATGGTTTTCGAGATGTCGATACCCGATAGGATGCAGCGTGCTTCATTACGACGGAATCTAAGACTACCTGCTTACAGCGAAAAATCTGGACAGTATAGAATGAGGGTAATCCACTTACATTTTATCAGCAATAATCAACAAGTGGATAAATGAAAACAGGAACAGAGAGTACTAACAAACGACAAAAATGTCATGAATTAATTATGTGAGTGGACGTTGAATAAAAAGATTCATAACAGAGGCTTATAATAAAGCTAGAACGAAAAAAGTACCAAAATACAACATGGGCAAACATTAGTACTGTGAGACAATCATATTCACGCATTTATAGTACCTATAATTTCATTAGGGAAGTAGGAGGCCGTTTCAGCGAAAACGTAGTGGGGTAAAAGTGAAAAAATGAAATATGTCTCATGGTAAGCTGTTCCAGAATTTGGAAAATTTATATCCAAAGTAGTTCACATAGAGGGTGGATTCTGAACGAGACTTTCCTTTGTTTTTGAAGCCGAATTACGAAAGTTATGAGATAGCGAACCTCAAAAGTGAACTATAATAGATGATACAGTAAATAATTTTTCCAGTATCTTGTAATGAAAATTAGATTTATTTATAGTTATCACATTCACAAAAAGCCTAATCCTAGCTTAATGCATTTAGTTTATTAGATTATGGCACAATTACTACAAAGAATACAAAGTCTAAAACAACCCTGGGTGGATTTTTGGTCTAAGTTTGTTCTTAGTGCAAATATTACAAAGAATGAAAGTGGAGTATTCTGGTACCGGGTGGGCAGATATTTAGTAAGGTAGAATTAGAAAATCACTATTATGAAAGTCATATAGTATGTAACCCGGAAGTCAGTGTAGCTGTCTTAACAGTAACTTCCTCCTTAATGTATGTAATAAGTGACTTCAGTCATGGCACAAGGTTTCAAAGTTATGTCTCTATAACGAATGGTCTTGAATTATATAGTACTTTACAAACTAAGAACTTTTATAGCATATACCGAAACAAACAGCATACTTAGTTGTTTCATTTCAATTGAAAGTGAATAGGCAAACTTTTACTGTCTGTATGTAGGTTCTTGCACTAAGCAAAAGGCTAACTCAGTATCTGATGAGATTAAAATAACAATCAGAGTTTTTTACGTTTATCCAGTTGGCCATATAATTTGATTTATAATAAAATATAATCCATGGAACACAGTATATATAAGTTCGCATATAATCTAAGTTGCTGAAATAATCTGAGCTTTCATATCAAAGACTGATCTTACACAACCATTGAAACTCAGCTGGGATTGAACAACTTTCGTCTTACTACGGGATTTATCGGCAGCTCGCGATACAGACTCAGCCTAATAGAGCTTCAAAGAGAGCTCCTAACTTTCATACCACTGAGTTGGCACCAAAAACCTTATACTTACAGTTTCAATTAACCTATTATATCGGGTAAATACATCCAACTCAGATGACGGCTAAATGCTATACACGAAAATTGGATAATTGTCACAACGTGTCGACACAGTATTCAAATGACTAGACGTTCTCTGCTAGTCATCACAGTCGTAAGTTCTATTTCTCTATGGATTACGGATGTTCACTTTTGAAGTATCCCACAATACGACGTTCAGTCAATTATCGTTTAACATAGGCCAAGGCATTTGATGAATATAATTTAATTTAAATCAAACTTATATACATGACTAACTGGCTCATAATTATTAAAGATAATAATATAGTAATACTGTACTAAGTATATTTCCCTTAAAAACGTTCGAAATTCTTTAACTAACTAAGATCAGCCACTGGTGGGTCCTAATGATTGTAATCATATAATAGTTACCCGTGTTTTGATTATTATTTTCTAATAAAGTATGTATTTGTACATTTTTGTACAACACAGTTCAAACCCACTCTGTTACTATGTAAAATGGTTCTGTTTGCCTTAAAGTCACTGAACGAAATCAATGCAATCATTATGATAAATAACATTGGCTGTTGTGGTGTTGGTGCTGATATTATTATTAATAATATTAGTAGTATTAATATTTGATAAAACGTCTGACCTGAATCCAACCGACAAACTTAGTCATAAAAATAAACTAATGTTGGTAAACTAATTTAAGTTCACTGTATTTAATAAAATAAATAATTTTAGTGTAGTAAAATTCATTAGACTAAACCTTAACAAGTAGATGTATTTTGTTGATCATGAATGACAATGTTTTGTCAAAAATAAAAGTAAGAAATTTTTAATAGACTACAATTTTAACAAAATTAGTGATTTTTTTCATATTGAACATCGATTCGCCTGTTGAAAGATCAGAAATGTTCATTAAGTAAGTTGATCCATTTGACTAAGGCGTATTCTTACTAGAAAACATTTATGTAACCAAAAATAATAGTTTAAACGACCTTATGTAGGTTCTATGGCGTTGGTGTGTTTAATGGGGTAGTGGCTGCGGTTATCGTGAATACTTAGTTTTAGAATATGAGCTAGTTCATACAAAAAAGCCTTAAATCTACATGACAGAACTTAGGAAACCTTACTTTAAAGTTTTTTCAAAAGATAGACATTTATATTTTTCTTCAGTTCCCTAATGACTAAATAGAGGTAAACTTTACAAGGTTTTGCACAAAATCCACGTCATTTGTTATCACGTTTTAAATTTTTGCAAGAGAACTGAAAATGAGCTAACTTCAATCTCATTTGTTCTCAACATACTTTGCTATTACCAACTTATTATTTTTATTGTGGAGCTAATTAATGTTCTTATTTTCGCATTATTGTGGTGACATTGCACATTACACTCCACCAGTAAATTAAAAATAAAGTGGAATTTCTACAAATTATTGACTTTATTGTGAAAATAGAGACTCCAGACATCAGTATATGCAAATTGTTTAGATTTGTGTGTTCATTTAAATTTTCAAGTCAAATTTTGTTGACCAAATGTAATAATTTAAATCTGATCCTAGAAGACGGCAAATTGGTTTTGAAATCATTTGTCGTATCTGTCATGTATCACACTTAAAACAATGCATTTAAGTAATAAATTAGATTCATCTTTAGCTATTTTAATATGATATCGTTTAATTGAACTAGTCTACTATGGTTTCAGTGCTGTACAATTTCGACATACAATGATGAAATGCATCAAGCAGGTATTGATTGCTGGATACGTTACTCCACTAAAAAAAGGAAATGTCACAATGAAAATAGCATATGAATTCGTTTATTTTGTGCTTATTTATGCAATGACCATGAAATCATGACAAATTACTAGGTTTTCACACAAGACATAGTAGCATAAATAAAAGTTGGAAGTTAGAAGTAATCTTATGATAACTTGATCTTAAATTTCTCTCTAACTCATCCAAAATAAACATACTAGTATCTTTAAAACAATTACTCAAATTCGAATACAAATTTTATCCATTGGGTAACTGCTACTACAATTTCTGGATAAAATTACACTTCCAGTAGTTTCCTTAGTAATTAATTAGAAAGATGTAATGTTAATTTCAGAACGACTTGCAAATGAGAAAGTGTTGAAATCCTCTAATTGATGTTGTTAGTGGCTGGCATACATACATTCTGAGAGAACTGCCTTTACAGAACGTTAATTCATAAGTACGATTAAATTTAATTGTATCTTATCAGTGGAAGGAACCCTATTTAATTTTGTAACAACCTAAAGTGATAGTTTAGTTTCAAGCGTAGATAACATACTGTTTATTTTAAAGTAATGAATGCTTCGAGAATTTCCGAAATAAATTCACACATATGTGACCCACTGTCATGAATAAATAAGTAGATCGAAGCAATATCAGAAGATAACATTAGGAATCATGCAATATGAATAAGCTCCTCGATTACAGACGTATATAATTTATTACCAATGATCAAGTACAAATTTGGCTTAGTGAAAAACTCTCCGAAGCAAGTAAATGGATAGTTATGATATCATGTTGTGACTTATAATTGAAGCAGGCAAGCAATTCAGAAAAACGTATAGTATTAAAACTTTCTGAAAATGTAATGTCAACAGATCAGATTAAGTAACTTATTAGAACTGTGCACACCTACCGCATTTTAAATGTATTATCATCAGAATGTTAATTATTCAATTATTCTCATATTCCCTATTGTCTTATTTTCCTGGATTCTTTTCATTATGATTGGTTTTTGATATGACTTGTTTTAACTGTCTCCCATCTTAGTTTCTTTAATAGTTTAATGCACTATTGAAAAGGATTATTTCATATTACATACCTCTGTTTTCTTGATGTCAAAAAGCTACATTCTTAAAGTCTGAAAAATATTCCATGTAAAATTTCGTTATAACCATAAAATCAATACGGTATTGTTGATTTTAAGTTTATTTACAAATCAATGAAAACTCCTATGATACTTAATGTGTTAAATAAAAGAATGATAAATTTTATTTTCAGATAATCCTGACAACTATTATCAACCTAGAAGTCGTTTCTAGCATATAATATACAATGGAAATAAAGTATATTATGTATTAGTGTAATTTATGTGACAATAGTGTCATTTTAGCTAACTTGATAATAAATTAATTGAAGAATGTTTCAAAGTGTTAAGTACAAGAACGATAGGTTGATTAACTTAATTTTACATTCGTATGATTTTATTCGCATTTCGGTATTCACTAGGACCTATAGTAAAATCTTTTGATAGGATAAAGTTTTGAAAACTTGTTACTAATTGGTCCATTGTTTATTGATTACATAATATAACTTGAGATTTGATTACTGACAAATTTCTGTCAACAAAACTAATCCATCAAGTAAAGCTTCGCATTAGATCGTTTGAAACTTATTCTCCACATATTTTACTACACTACTACATATTTACTGCATTGATTTTCCCAGCTCATAAACTATCATTTTTTAAAAGCACTAGAAACTAATGATTTCTCAGGATTCGTCGCTTGATTACTGATTACAGAATTTATTTTTGTTCGGTCATGATTTATTTTCACATTAAGCGAATAACTATAGTGGTAATTAAAGAGATATGATGAACTAATCAAGCTTTACAAATTAAAAGTTCAACAAGATATATGCAGTGCACCTAAATGGTTCATATAAACCTGATGGAGATAATTTGATTGCTAATCAGTAAAAGAGTACTTTACTTCAGTATTCGAATTCACCTTACATTTCGTAATCTTTATGCCGCTTGAAATAAGGTTTTAACGTACTTATGTATATTTTTTTCAATATTCACCGTTTATCTCTATTTACTTATTTAGTATTGTGTGAATCAACTCTTATCAGTAACAAGACAGTTATTAGTGCCGTGTTACCTTAACAACAAAACTGACTATTATTTCATCGATTAAGTTTACAACGTAGTTTGACTGATTATGAATAAAATATGTTTAAGAAATCAAAAGGTACTTAATAACTGGTTTTCCTTGGTTAAAGATCAATCACCATTATATGTAGTTAAAACCAAAGTGGTTTCAGACCTGGACGTGGTTTTATAGACCAAATATTCACACTTCGGCAGATCCTGGAACATGAGAACACTTTCAGATGCCCAACAATAGCTGTATTCCTTGACCTTAAGTCGGCGTTTGATTCTATCGATCGTAAGGTTATGTGGCAATATCTATCATTTAAAGACATACCAAAAAAGTACATTAACCTTATACAAGCTCTCTACTCGAACACCACATGTCGTGTTAGAGCTAATGGCGGATTGTCATCGGAATTGATCACTTCTAATGGTGTTCGTCAAGGTTGTCTGCTTTCCCCATCTTTATTTAATTTTATCATGGACATACTTTTAGAGTTGACATTGTCATCATCTGATTACTAAGGGGTCGACCTCCTCCCAGGAGATAAATTTACTGACTTAGAATATGCAGATGATATAGTTTTATTGGGTGAAGATGCTGATAAAATGTAGAATCTTTTGAAAACCTTAAACATGAATGTGAACATGTTCGGGATGTGATTCTCCCCATCTAAATGCAATATGTTGCTTCAGGACTAGCTTAATTCGGCACCAAAGTCAGTGATAGGGAGCGAAGCAAGTGGATGTGTTAACTGCCTTACTTATCTTGGGAGCCCCATCAGTCCTGACGGTTTAGTGTCTGCTAAAATATTGGATCGTTTACAAAAGACTCAGTTGGTCCTAGCCAATCTGCACCACTTGGGGCGTAGACTAGACATCCGCTTACTGACCAAAGGATGTGTTTACAGTTTCACTTTATGAATGTGAAATATGGCCAGAGAGGACAGAGGATATTCGTGGGCTTCTAGCATTTGATCATAGATGCCTTCGAAGCATTGCTCGTGTTTGCTGGGACCACCGAATAAGCAATGCATGGGTTAGGAATAGAGTACTAGGTAAATACGGTAGGTTTATTGATGAAATTGTAAATTTTCACCAGCTGAGGTGGTTAAAACATGTGTTACGTAGGTCTGACCACCGTCTACTTTGACGAGTAAAGTTGTCTGGTGTAGGAGTAGGCTAGAAGAAAGCTAAAGGCGGCTATACAAAAACATGGCACCAATCCATGAAGTCACTGACAATTGGGCTGAGCCATGTTAATAGATGCAAACTACCTGGTTGGGGCTCACATGATGATTGTAACAAATGGTTAGAGATTTCAGGTAATATGGCTCAAAATCGTTGGCATTTGTGCAGGTGCATCCACTCCTTGTCTTCCTCCAAATTCTAAGTTTTTGGAGTTCATCATAATTGTCTCTTTACTGAATCGTATTTTCTCAAATCTTATCTCCCATCTCTATACCTTTCCATCAGTACTTACTCTGTTACTACCTCTCCTACTTTTGGATTTGGTTAGACAATTCAATCTCTATCTGCTGATTGGGGCATGGCAACTTGAACTGATGTATGCATGTATCAAGTCCTACGTTGTGAATGACTGACAGACTGATTGTAGTTAATTTCAGATATGACCAAAAAGTTGGTCTTTAGGTTTCCTTATTAGTTCAGAGTATTCACTTTGATTAATGATAATCGTCACACCACTTAAGTATTGACTTTCTGAATAACATTATACTTTTAACGTACAATACATATTGCTATAGTGATTGATTAAAGGGCATTGCTGACTAACGTCAATATTTGTTTAATATAATTAGTGTTGATCGAATTTCGTCCGATGAAATTGACCGAAAGAATAAATAACTGAACTTTGCGTGCGTTATGTTTTAATTTAAGATGGTTGGCAGTAGTCACTAAGACACGCTGTTCGATTTGTTTATTTCCAGCATACCTACAATCTCGAAGGAAAATACCTTAGTGGTAACTTTTGAGGCCATAAAGTTGGCTGACGTTGTTTGAATGGCTACAGGTATATCTTACTAATAACTAAAAGTAAACGTTGATCAGTCATGTTTTCCTGATAACTACCTTCACCCAACTAAAGACACTACAAGTTATTGTCATATTACTTAAATATATTAAAAATGACAAAGAAAATGTTCACAGCCAGATATCTGCATTTTCATGACAAACATAATGTTAATTTGACACAAATCTTTTATATTAACTGGTCTGAACAAAGCATATTTGAATGTCTCTGTTAGTTACAAGTCGTATTGTAGTCTTATCTCCATACAACGGAATAACAGCAATTTAGTTAACAGTAAATAACAGATATAGTGCTTAATTTCTAGCTACTGACGTCAGTAAGCAGTAAACTCGATACATCGTTAACAGTAATCAAGACATTATTTAAATATTCATAACTATTTGACAACTTTGCACTTATTTAAAAGTATTACATTCACTGTAAATATTTGACTAAAATCTTAGGTAATTAACAGACTTAAATACTATTTTGTAAGTACGCTACAAATTAATGGCTATTCTTTACTAGGTCATGAAAAACAATTCATGCATATATAAAAATCTAAGACGGTGACTGCTATTTAATTTGCTGTTCGTATTCTTCACAGACTATACTCAGTTGAGAATCATTGAAAACTATGAAGTGCTTGATATCTGCTTCATCTTAGTTTGGAACGAATAAAAAGTTCACCCTCGATCTCTACAGGGAACGTTTAACAATCCGGGTCATAAAACAGGCGTCCAGTTGTAGGATTATCACCCAAATCAACTTGTGACACAAAACGTCGTTCACTCAGTACCAATGATGATAACTGTCTCTTTTTCTACTTGTATGAACTTCACCAGTTTTGACTTTTCCATAAAGCTTCAAAGCATCTTGGAGTTGGTTAGGTGAGATGATGTGCTCTCATAGTTTGAATTCGTTGTCTGTGTTGACTGAAGTAGGTATTCTACTTATGGATGCCAGTGAAGTTGTTCTAGTGGTTCAGTTTCCCTTGTATCACCTACAGAAAGCAATATCGATACACTGGAGGAATCAAGGATGCATTTTACTGAAGAATTGCATACTAAGACGAAACAGCTGTACAGTGCTTCCTGGTTTTCAGTGATACCCAAGTGAAATCAACCTGGGGTGAACACAAACAATAAAACAACGCTGTGTGCTTAAAATTAACATAATTAGGTGGTTATTAAGCTCTACAACAAAACTTCGCATAAATCAACGTTTGGAAACAATTACAGAATTCAATTCGACTGGAGAAGGTTGAAATATAGGACAGGGGATATGAAAAAATAATTGGAGGATTCTTAGAAGAAAATGACTGAATGTCCCACATTAGTCACGACTCACAGGAACAAAGACATTTAACAGCGCAATCGCTAGGCATCTAATTGACACAGGACACCAAATTAATATTAATCAATCATCTAAAGTGTTCAATAGACAAAAAACTTCAAATCTTCTAAAATATGCTGAAGCGATTGCCATTAAACGAGTGAAACCAAACTTATGTGTTCAAAAAGAAACTGTTATATGTCTTTCTTTACCCTGGTAACCTAACTTTTGCGTTATTGCTTTCATAGTTATTATTCTGTCACTAAGTTTCTTTTAATACGTTTTCTCTTTTGATCAGACTTAACAATCACTTTTTTGGTTACATCATCACTGGTTTTTTTAGATGGTTGAGTTCAACTTTCGTGTTTAATTAGGTCATTTAAAGTTTAATAACTGAGTTTTATTGACTTTATTCTCAAATATTTCTAACCACCTCATATTGTGTAATCATTTGACCTCTGATCTCTATTTTGCCTTCTGGTACCTTCTCTTGTATTGTATATATATTCACAGCATTTTCTCTAACATTTTAAGCCATGTTTACATGTTTATATAATCTTGATTTCAACTAACTCCATTCATTTTCATGAGTATGTTTAAACTTGTTTCAAATATTAATTTTGTAAAATATTATTCTAGGTTGTATGCAGCTGATGAGAAACCAACGAAATAAAATGAATTCATCTTATTCTGCACAAATATTTGTTCTTGCTCTCATGAAAATATAAATCTATTCAATGTACAAGGGTAATACGTAAAACGATAAATAGTTACACGGTTAGTAATCAGGTTAGCTAAGAATATAAAATAAAAATGTTGACAATGATGAAGTAACTGTGACCAACAGCTAATTGAATTACATGTCTAGCAAATAATTTACCGATCACTTGTGGAGAAATGTTGATAACTGACTATATTTTGAAGTATGTATCAATACTGTTATCTAAGATGACATTGAAAGTGTCACAATTACACAAAACAAATTACAGAATACACCACTTGCATAATGCTGAAATGATTGATAAATAAAGACACTTGAATATTATTACAACAAACTTGTTGGCATTTTTATAGCCAAAATCTAAAACCAACATTATCACATTAATAGATTAAAACATTATCATCCACTTAGTTTTAAGTGATTTGTTTTAATTTCAAGATACTTGATTTATAACTAGAATTTCACGTGGTTCATTTACTAGACATACAATTTCATTTGAAAATAAAATTATATTCTATTGTCATATTCCTACGTAATTAAAATATTTTCATCATATAATTGGATGAAATTATCCTATTTCACCTTGACATCTAAAATGTAAGAGTGTGGAGGGGGAGGGTGGAGAGAAGTAATTGTTTTATGGTATAAATGACCTAGCTATTACTGTCTAAGAAATTAATCAATTAGATAGTATCCAATCAGAAATAGTCAACTATTTTGTCAGTTACCACTGTTATTATTATTATTATTATTATTATTATTATTGTTATCATCCTATTTTTATAGAATATACATTTTAAATAGTACCATTACATAACATTTTCAACTGTAATACTATGAATTTAACTAAAGGAATTAATAAGAAATTAATTGCAGTTAAAATAAACTATTTTTTTCAATTTTGTGGTATGTTGAAATTATTCTAATAATCTTTTCTTTTTTTGATTTTCTCTTTGCAAATGTTGTTTATTCATAATAGCAATTTCTTCGCTGTTCATTTATATGAATCCTATACTTGCTACATATGGTTTAAATTCATATCAGTTAGGCATTACTTCATTATTCTCAAATGCCTTTTCATGTATTGCAAGAATTACATTCGGTATGATTGCTGATAGAACAAAACATCGAAATTACGTAAGTAGTACATTATCTTTTGTAACAGATTTTAAAAGTATAGTATGAAATGAAATAAAAATGTTTAATGTAGAAATGTCACTTTTGTGACTCTCTTGTATTCGATTATGAAAGAAGGTAGAATTCTTTTCTTCGTTTAATTTTCTATGTAGTTGGTCAAGCTTCAGACATAATTAAAAACTTATACACAGTGAGATGTTGATAAATGGTAGTCATAATTTAATATTATCATGTTGTAAGCTTCTTACATGAACTATTAACCCACCAACTTTAATAATGATAATTACTAATGAACGTTCAGGAATTGTTTTGTTATGGTTTATTTTTGTTACATTTATCATTGGTGTAGAATTGAAGTGACTTTTAAATTATCTTGTGATACTAAAATCAATTTTGATTTAACCACAGAGGACAGATATTTTAAAAGAAGGATTAGTAATACAAAGTATAAAAGGTTGGAAAGTGTATCAAGTATTTAAACCACTCATAAACTTTCCAATATTCACCACAGATTATTTTGCTTTGAAATCAGATAATGATCAGCAAATGGATTTAATCATCCATGCGGCTGAAGATCATTTCGAAAACTTATAACAGTTGCAAATAGTTTTTTCGATCATCTGTACATTCTTTATATTGTTAGTAACACCTCCACAAAGGAGATGTACGAAGTGCCTTTAATGGATGACGACTATATATTATCAACTCAATATACCATGACAACTGTAAGCTCTCCAGTTACATAACAGTGCATAAACATACATTTTGACTGTAGAAAAAAGGTAGATATTTTTCTATTCCAAAAATTCTTTTCTAAAGGTCCCTATGTCAAATATTGCTACCTACTCAAACTATACTGTTTAACCACTGCGGAGTAAGCAATTTTGATGTTCATTAGGTATCAGTCCTAGAGAGGATGGGGTCATTTGTAGCCCAAATAGCTTAGTGGTACCAGTTAATGATTGTGAAACTGAATGACTCAGGATTAAGTCCGCGGGGTGGTATAAGTTCCCTCAAAGATTGTCTTGCAGACGAGTGCCAAACAGCATGAAACATAAGTCTAGAGTTTCCTGTCAACCGCCTCCAAACCTTATTTCGTCTACCCAAACCACTTTTAGATTTCACTCTCTGCTACATTTCAATCCAATATTTGATCACAAAACGTATCTTACTTAGTGTTTTATTCTGTAGTACAAGAAACCCTAATTGGAGTTAAAAAATAATATACTAAATACACAGTATTATTAATTGTGAAATTTATTAAATTAACTGGAATTTAATATACATGGGAATCCATAGACAGTCTAGGAATATTATCCGTCGAAGTACAATAATTTAAAATATAAGGCAACTTAAGATGTGAGAAGAAAAAGATGCTAATGATATGTAATGAATATGACAATCAAGTGCATATAATACCCTAAAATAATATAATAATAACACAAATAATTACATGTATAAAGGATTACATAAAGAAGATTATATAATAGTCGTAAATAAAAACACTTCTAAAACTTAAATACGTTTGGATCATGTGACTGTCTGAATTTATTACAGGAATTCACCAAAACTAACTCATATGACTGTTGACAGCTTTCGTCTAGGATACTTAAGTAAACAGCTTTCATAAATAATCTGTTGCACATATTACCCAAATAACCTACGGAATAAAATTCACTCTGATCTCTAAATCTAATCCCGTTAACGAATGCAAATACATTGACAATAGACACAAATAAGTAATAAATGTTCACTTTACTACAGTTTTGCATAGTTTTGGAATATTAAAATTTAAGTCAATTTTCTCAGCCAGAAAGTACTGACTGAATTAAATGATAGTCTACAGTAACCAGTGGTTGACTTAGAAGTTTTAATTTTTTCTTTGATAAACGATATTGTCATTGACTAAAAAAGATAACCACTTATTTATATGGTATAGAATTACAAGTCATCTCGATTACAAGGTTCATAAGTCACTTTCGCTAAGAGCTAGTCAACAATACTTCCTATTTTGTCATTTCTTACTTTTCTAGAAAGTATATAGTATTTCTTTCATTATTTTATAAAATAATAACAATATGATACGATCTATAGTTAGAATATACTTGAAATTAAGTGAAACAACGATCGTTACAATACTGGATTTGTCATATCATATTACGTGATTGCACTACGTGAATCCCTTGTTAAACTTTAAGATATCCCAAAAGCCCATTGACTATAATAGTGAAAAACATCCTATTGAAACATTTAAAATAAAAAAAAAGGGGAAGAAGTATTTTTTAGAATTAGTAGCCATATACATACGTTTATAAAACGATTATAGAATCAATATCAATCAAGACGTGGAGCATTAAATGTTGATGTCATAAATTAAAAGGTGCTGATATAAATAGTTAAGGACGATTAACAAACTATGGGTATGCTGTAGATGGTGGTTAACTTTTATTATTAACAGTATAAAACCATAAAATTTAGTATATCAATAGAGTTAAGGTAATTTTCTGTATTTTCTTCCTTTTAAAGTTTCATCCAATCTTTTCCTATCGTGCTAAATGTATTACTTCCGATGACACTGTTGAATAACATAATCAACATCTTTCAAGCAAGAGTGTAACAGACTCTGAATTTTTTCTCATCCATATTTATCTAACTATTAGATAGGGCTTGTGATGCTGGTCAGATTGGGTGCCCGATAAGGAAAGTCTATCTCACAATTTTCGATTATCGTCTAGTCATCTTAAATAAGAGATAATTACTATCGATAAAGAGCACAAGACTTTCACACTCCTAATTGATAAGGAAAAGTGCAATTAAAACAATTAACATGATGACATCCAGTTCATCTGACCGTCTACGTATATGTCTTTTTCATATAGCTGAAGCCGTTGGTCTCCATAATCTAAGACCTAACCTATTTGTTTACACAGGATCTGTACAACATCTTTCCATGCCTAGGCCATCATAATAGTCAATTCTTACATGGCTTACAAGTAACTTATTGCATTCATTTCTTGGCTACGTCGTTATTAATAACATATTTAAAACTTTTGAGATCCCATTCACCACTCCAAAATTTGTGTTTTCTTTTTACGTATACATGATGATGATATTCTCTTAATTATCACTTAACATACTTCATCATTAGAGTTCTTTTCGTGATTTGGTCAGTTCTTGTAATATAGGTTATGTGATCAACCATGTGCAAATTCATTCATTTATGACTTCGAGCACTATAATTACTTTATTCACCTTGATTGTTTAATTGCTTTCTTACTTATCTGTAGCCATTTTCGAAAGCACTTTGGATTTGTAACATTATTATCTAAAGTGTCACCATCATTTTTGGTACTAATTTGTTGATTTGAAAGGCTAGCCCTAAAACCACGGAGGCTTGAATTTCCTACTCGGATGTTTCATCCTCAATAGACAGCTTCCCTGCCTTGAGGTGATAGAAGTGTTTCCCTACACATAGTAAATTTGTAAGAAGTCGGCTTAAAAGTATTCCCCATTACAAACAGATCATATTCCCATCAATCTAGGCTACAGAGGCACAACAGAAGACTGCAGCTCGTTCTGGAGCACTTACTTAGACTTCAAACACGTCCCACTGAGAGCACACGTTTTGTTGGTTTTTACAAAAGGCAAGAAAACCACAATCATAAGGTCCAGTAGTGTTCAGCTCAGCCACGAGAAAGCTAAAAGTCAGTTCCAGAAACATATGGAGGCTCTTCTGGTCATTTATAAAAATGAAAAGATAACCAAACACTTTCGATTACCATCCACTGAACTAATTGACTTTCGGAAACTCTTCCTCTAATGCTCCGAACACGATGTGAAACAAAAAAATTAATAAGATCGAGAGTAACTGGGACTTATATTACGCATCCCTAACCACTAGTCGCCTCGTCATAAAAACATGACACCTGTCCACGAAGTTACTGACTGCTAGACTGTGCCTTGCTGGTAGATACAAACTACTTGGTTGGGGTACCCACAAATGCCGTAACCAGATGACAAGACTCTAAGTAACATGGTCGAAAACTGGTCACAGTGGCGTAAGTGCACTCACTCCTTGTTTTCCGATAAATTCCGATGTTAAAATGATTTCCTACCTTTCTTTCGATACACTGATTCCTTCTTTCAGAATCATATTTTCTGTTTCCTCTTTTCCACTGCAACTGATATTATTACTGCACCTAATACTTAGGAATTCATTTTATCACACGATAAGGATGTAGAAATTTGAACCGAAGCAGAAGTATGCTAGGTTCTACTGTATACATGATGGAATAAGTGAAATTCGATTAGTTAAATTACATAAAATATTATTTATTTTGATTGGATGCGAAAATTTCTTATTTCTTTTGAAATTTTTGTGCCACTAAAAAAAATAATTTTGTCATCTGTATCTAAGAAAACATTCTAAAGTTTAAAATTCAATAAAATTTAGCTTTAAATATAGAAAATTTAAAAGGTAGTGTTAACTAAAAGTGATAAGAAGTATGATATCATATGTTAACCAATGATTGTACCATTATTATTAATTATGTAGACAAATGATTAAAAGCTGAAAATGATTTACATATAAACAGAAAGACTGAACATGCTATCTGAATAAAAGTACAACTAAATGGTAACTTTTATACCATTTTTCTTAATTATGAATTTGAGTAAAGAATGAACAATGAATATACCAGAATATGATGAATTCATTTATTTAGTGGTTTTGCTTCAACTACTTTACAACCTAGAGACAATACCAATAATCATAATCTAAAATCACTCTACACGCTGCATATAGTTATGATTATGAATAATTAAAAGTAAGGCAATAGTGTCAAAAGAATAATAAAACGCGTTCATAACAATTGCATATTTATACTTCAATGGAGATAGTTATTTTTCTGGGGATTGGTATTTTTAACTTAATGAATATGGAACAGATTAATGTTGGTAGAGTATCATTGAAAATCAGTGGGCACTCGATAGCTGCTTCGTGCTAGTGTGGAACTTTTCAGCAGTGCGCACTCCGGATTCCACCCCACGGGCTTCACGTTAAGGGACACCTAACCCTCTGCACCACTGGGTCGGCACCCAGTGGTAGAATTCCTACTTCAATTGACTGGTCCTTACCGCTGAGGAGTCCCGCACTAGAACGAAACAGCTATCCAGTGCTCCTTGGTTTTCAATGATACTCTGCCAACATTAATCTGTGACGTATTCAATCAAGTAATATTATTATAAATAAAGTAATGCATACTATTCCGTTTGGTGTTGATTTTCAAATAATGTTTCACGTCCTACAAATTACGTAAACTTATTTGTTGAAATTTTAATCCTGAAATATGCAGTCTTTGTAATAATATTGCCAACTCAATACTTCTCGTAATCACTGTTAAATATATTGGTAGCTGAATTATTTCGGTGTATTTCATTTGTAAACGTTGTAAAAATAAAGACGGAAGTTGGTTATTGTAACATAACATAAAATAATCTATTTCATCATTATCATTTTTGACACCAATTTCAGATCGATAACATTCTCAAACAAACCAATAAACCCATCTAAATAAGAAAATGATTTACAAATAATTTTATAATTAGTCGATTAACACTGAGTGCAGCAAATAAATTCCAGTTTCTATGACCATGCACAGAAACAATTCTGCACATAGGTTTGCACGGTTATCAAACTGCATCTTTAAAGGAAAGTTAGTCAGTTTGAAGTCTAGTCCCAGTTTACATCTTATTTAAAACTATAATAATCAGTGACGTTCAATGTTTTTTTATTAGTTATAACATTGGACATCTGACGTTACAGTTGCATTAGAGTAAGGAATGTAAACATTTCCGTTAAGAGTGAGGTAAAGGCCTACATTTTAAACTTAAACCTTAATACTTTACGTCATTTTGAGTGATAGGAGATTTTAGCACTCAATTCATATTCGCATACATTGCTACAACTTAGAAGTGACCAATTTCTAAAATTGTTCCTTTCCTCACTTAATTTATCACTACAAAAAGTGCACTATTGTGCCAAGTCACTTGAACTGACGGGCATATTGTAACTTAGTCGACAGAATTTGATCTCTATTGAAGACTTGATAAATATAGTACTAGTTACTGGTAATTAATTAGTTACTGTTCAAACATATTATCTATTTACGCAGCCCTTCATATTCTGACCACCCCAGTAGTTACTCATTTCATTGTCACTGGCTGGTAATAAGTCAGATCCCACTAAAAGGAAGGATGCACCAGTTCTCTAAATAGTACAGTTTTAATCACATATTCATGACTGTAAGTACTGATGTTTTGATCATTTTCACTCCTAAAGTATGTTAATTTGCTGTATATAATTCTGATTATTAAATATTACTGTTTGTATGCAACTATCGGGCGGCCTATGAAATAAAACTAATTCATCTTACCTTGCATAATTTAAGGTTTTATTGCCCCTTTCGAGTTTTAAACGGAGAACAAAATGTATAAAATCTCGTATTCCTTAGTCATATATATTACTTCCTCTTGTAAATTTTTCTAATCAAATATTCTGATTATCATACTGTTTGATTTATTTCTGTGTACTTGAAAAATATTCATCTATCGTAGATCGTATAAGTTTACTTGACTTTCTTTTAAGTCAATAATCTACGTTACTTATTAATCAACTTGACCAATATTAGTTTGAAACTATGAGCTTTCATTTCTTCATATTTTATATTGATAAAAAAATTCTGTAATTTCGACTATCATTTCAATATGTATAACAAGAATTAAAAGATCTTTATTCTTATTGTAGTCATTTTTATTATACTACTAACTAAATGATAGATTTTCTAAGGACACATTTCTAAGTATTAAAATGATTTACACAATATTTTCTTAATAATAAAATTTATATTTACATTAAAATTGAAACCATGTTTCAACAGAATATAGTTAGTCGACATATGAATTTATTTCTCTGATGTTATAAAAATATTCATAGCGGTTATTAGATAAGGTTATGTGTCATAAATAAAAACACATACTACTGAAATAATCAGTTCTTAGTAATGTTCCTTATTCTAATAATAATAATAATAATAATAATAATAATAATAATAATAATAATAATAATAATAATAATGAGGTATACATTCTGTCTTTATGAAAAGCAAGTAATTTATATAGTTCATTTGTTATTATACATTTCAGTCAATTGTTATACGTTTATTTGTGAATGGATACTGTATATTGATGTTTATTTTTCAATCAAGGTTTTAATTTATGCACAAACTTTTATTATTTCTCTGTTTTTATTCTATCATGTTCAACTACACTATACTGACATGCTAATAAAAGTTAGCTAAAAATGCCTTCAAATTGATGAAATGAAATATCCAATGAAACTAACATCCTACTATAAAGCACTTATTAAATGAATGAAAAATTCATCGAAAATGTTAATTATAGAACATTTAGTGAAGATTGAAAACAATGTGAATAGCATCAGTTTAGTTAATGCTTTATAAAATTGATTGATAATACAAGTTAATTTATTCAAATCACAAAATGTTTGACTTGAACCACGCTTAATGATTAGTTTGCTCTCAGCAGCTAGGTATTATCATTGAACCTTACTCAAAAATCTACCTCATAGCTGGTGATAAGCTAATCTAGTAAGAAAAAATTAAATATAAATGTAACTATATGAAAGTCAGACATTCATAATCAGTGTAGAATCTAGTATTATTGAATATTAACCAAATTAGCAAAAATTCACATCGAAACGAAGCAAAGCAAGGCTAACATATTAAAAGACAAAACATAGGGAAACGTATTTCAGAAAAGGAATAGTAGAATCATGAATTGAAAGATATGTAATGACATTAAAGACTGAATATCCACAGCAAGTCAAAAAAGAGTAGGTCTATACCACTGTAGTTAATTTTAAGCAATATCACCTAATATTCCCAATAATGTTTTAAGGTTAGCTAGTAAAATTCAAAACTGATAATCTACACCTCATGAAATGATTCATTAACTCAGTTAACTAACCAGTATGAAACTCAGGCTAGCGTTTTCTACTGACTACCTACAATCATCTAACATTAAAATGTAGTTCACATGACGTCAAGTTAATTAACACAGCGACCATACCACAACGTCATGGATACAACTGAATCATCAGAAAAGACTGGAGAAACACAACATTTAGTGATGACTATTAATGAAATCAATATTTACAATTTAAATCTTTATATTTCAGCTGATCAAAATAATTCTATTTTGATGCGAACAGAACTCTGAAAATACTAAAATTTATAAAGAGAGAATGCCGGAATACATTTACTGGTTGTTTACGGAAATGCATATATAAGTACGCATATGTGATATGCCCGGAGTTTCAATCACTACAGACAGCGATTTAATAAAAACCAGTATAGTAAATGACAGTAATAGGACTGCTACTCGATGCCCATATGTCTACTCTGATGTTTACTAATGCCAGGCCGAAATGAGAAGAACAGTAGAATGACAAATTGATTAGCCATATTATATGCATATTTTTGCCATTCTCATATGCTCATACACAATCAGACCATACAACAAACCGATCAGAAAAATAAAACAAAAGTAACATGGACAAGGAATTGAGAGAATACATACACAGTCAATTAGTTACGGTTCATAAGCTGAAAATGCTATAGTCACAGTTAATCAGTCAATCAGAGGTTAAGGCGACGGAAACATAATAATAACAGAAATAAAATGTTTAACATATATGACATAAGAATATGTGAAATAGTCTTCTGAAAATTAGTATTTGAAGTTAGTCCTTTTCCTATACTCCTCAACCCCCGTTACTAACCAGTTGAGGACTCAGGTTTTATGTATTAACTGCTCATCAGCAATTGGCCAAAATTAATCATGGTTCTATTTGAAGCTAATAGGGATCTGTACAGTTAATTCATAATGTCTTAGACCATTATACTAAATGATAAGTATGAATCCTACCAGAAACCTCCCTACTTTTAAAATTTCAGATAAACTCTGTTAGTGATTCATGGTCAGGAAAGAACCTGAACTTATGGGATTTACATGGCTGTCTTCCACCACTAGTGTTCTTAATATTGTGTCGTCTACATAAGTAATGACGTTTCAATTTGATTAATAGATCTTCCTTGTTATTAAGGGCTAGACAAGCGTAGCACAATATATAGAAGTGATCAGAAATGATGTAAACAATATCTGAGAACCTTACGATGCTTTCTATTGCTGACAACAAATTAATTATTCTGTTTTTCATTTTAATCATTTACAAGGTTTTAGTGGTATTATCGTCTACATCACTTGGTTTAATGTTGTTATTTTTAACAATACCACGACATAAAGAATATGTATTCAATGGAAATATAAATGAGAATGGAGGATTTGTGATGCATTTAACACCAGTGTTGAGAAATGAAAGCCAAAGTAATTATGTAGAGTAAGTGGAATAAAATATTTAATTTGTTTTTTCTTAATTGTCGGTTCTTTATGGATATTTAACGGCATTCTATGAATAAATGTTACGGATTGTTGGATTTGAATTTATTATCACGGATCTACCTAGGCTAAACCACGATTGTAAACCAGAAAGCACTAAACAGTCGATTCCTCAGCAGTGTATAAACATTTCCATAAAGCTGATAAGACGCAGGACTTTCAAGCCTTGCAGCGATTGCTTAACCATTAGACAAGTGAGACTGAATCCAATGGTTTGGATTCGTAATTTCAATCAGTTTATAATATTGATCGATCTTATTGAAGGATAAGTCTCATTACCGACATAACTAAACTCTACTCATCATATATTGTAATTTACCTGTATTTGAGTGATTTTTAAGAAACCATTTTTAATGAGGTTAATATACTATGTAAAAAATAGCCCACCAAAAATCGAAAAATTGATATGTTATTATATTTAGCTGGATTGCTTTAATTCATCAACTAGTGGACTGGCATTATAATATATACAAGATATATAAGATGTGCTTTGTCTTTTGGCAATGTAATTTGACGGAAGTAGTAGCTACAGCTATGTATAGCATTAGTAATGCTTCTTAGGGAAGTAAAAAATGGCTATCATAATCAGTTACAATCAATGAAGTTAAATAAATGCACAAACACTTACTAGCATTATTTTTATATACATTGAGATAAAGGCATTTTAATACATTCCAACTGATTTCACAAATGCTTTATTTTGAAGATCATAATATTCTTTAACAAACCTTACTTAACAATTTCTAATATGCTAGTTTCGACTATTGAACTTGGTTGGCTGAACTTGGTCGATCTTTAATAAAAACATAATTTAATGAAAGGAATATTTAGCTAGAATGTATTTGGATCTTCTCAATGATTTGCCATTAATTGAAATTGATCAGTCTCTGTTGCCATGTATGCATCCTGAGAGGATTGCCTCTATATAGCGAAAGTTCACAAGAATTGTTTCATTTGGATTGTGAATGGCAACCGGAATCCAGAACGCACGTTACGTCTTATTTAGGACTCGTCAGCTGTATGTACCTGTAACTGAGTGTTGATGTTCACACTAGTATGCACATATAGCAACAGAGAGTGATCAACTTCAGTCCATCATAAATCAACAGGAAGATCCAAATACGTTCTAGTTATATGTACATACCTGTTGCATAAGTGTGGGTGTCTGGACTAAATGGCCTAATGGTGAACGCGGTGGTATTTGGCACAAACCGAAATGAGTTCGAGTCCCGATGTGAATATAAACACTGGGATACAGGTACATCCAGCTGACGAGTCCCAAATAGAACGAGACGCGCGTCCTAGATTCCGGTCGCCAGTCACAATGCAACTCAAACATTATGGGAAAAATGTTTAGTTATAATTAGCTCCTCATCAACACTATATGTGTTTCACATTTATATATTAAATCAATATCAATAAGTGGTGGCGAATAAATAATATTAATAGTGATTAGACAGAATACAAAAGTCAGTTGATAACCGAATCGGGTTACATAATAATATAGTTGAAATGATGTATGAATCAATCAATTGCTTTCTGTGATTATGAAATAATGAGGCAGTGTAAAACTAGATTCTTAAATAAGTCGATGACTCAATCTGGTTACAGAAGAATATAAATGAAAAACAAGTTTGTGACTAAATTTGTTGATTGTAAGAAATGAATACACAAAAATAAAATTGAGACAAATAATAAGTATACAAAAGGTTGAGTGAACAAGAGCATAAAAAGTGTTAATGAATACAAAGATTTAGTCTATGGAAAGGCTTCCGCTGTTTGTAGGTGGTGGTAGACAGAGGCAAAAGACAAGTAAGTTGCTCTTCTAAGTGACTATGAAAGCTGTATTAATGTCTATCTGATGACATGTATGTAGTAAATGCGGAAGAAGTGAACTTATTATTTCTCCTCGTTCCTTAATGAACCAAGAAGTATGATGTTAAGAAATGTGATTTGCCTAGTCGTACAGCCTGTATAAATGACTCCGCAAGAGCAGTTGGAATGATAAATGAACAGTGAGGGGGCATTTTATTTATGTTACATAACATCAATATTGGATGGCTAAAGAACAGCGATCAATCAAGCAAAATTAAATCTTGTTAATGAAATACCTAATCGATGTATCAAATTTCATTAACTATATTACTTCAGCTTCGAGAACAAATAAATGTGTACATCTAGGAGTTTCAACTTGGCTTTTCATTCAGATATATGTTTTGTTAGGGACGTTGATGGTTATCCAATTTTGCTTAGTAATTCATGGACGGTTTTAAGTCATTCCTGTACTGTATCTTTATAGCAAACAGTTTTGCTCTATAAGTCGATTATTTAAAGAAATTTTTTTATATTATAACAGAATAGAAATCAAAAAGCGGGTATACTGGTCTGAATAATTTTTTCTGGTTGATACCTGTCTTTTATTGTTCCCTCTAATCATCTCATCTTTTTTGCCATATGAATACACCAGATCATAACACTGACAAATCATCCAACGATTATGAATTCTAACCCTTAGATATAATCCTAATATTAATCAAGAATTAGTGTGACCAATTAAGAAAGAAATACATAACAACTTCCATTATGTTTTCGCATTATATACTGACTTATTATAAACTGTATGCTTAATTATTTAAACCTATAATGTGGTTATTTGAAAGTTTGTATTCATGGACTTCAACACATATTACGCAACGAAGTTATTATTAATAATCAAATATCAATGGGGTGATAATGATAGTAGCAAATTTATAAATTATTTGTTTTACAAATAATGAACGAAACTTACACTGTATCGATTAATGGTTCAGTATAATTCTACGGTTTTAATGCGAATAATAATAATAATAGTGCTGACACTAACAGTGATCTTATTCAATATCATGTATTTCATACAATTTGTGATTTTCAGCATTCAGTATTTCAGTAAATTCTTACTCTTTGTAAACATCTAAAGACTATATATATATATATATATATATATATATATATATATATATATATATATATACAAATGAATATATGTGAAAGCATATTAACTTGAAAGTTGCAAATAATTTACATGTTCAAGGGCTTAGATTTCTGGTCGTGTTAAGTCTTACAACATTTCCATTGCATGGTATATCTTCTAGATATGATATCGTAAAACTTCTGTGCATTTGACTGTAGTTAAATCTGGTTATACCAAATGATAAACCTGAGAGGTGGGATTATTAAGAATTGATTGTTAGTATCTGATAGGAAAACGGTTGTCGAATGTTTGCAAGGCTTTACATGCCTATCCACAGTATTATTTATAATAATACAGAAAGCTTCAACACTTCTTCTACTTAAGACCCTAAATATTTTGAGCAATACCACACAATCAAAAGTCTACTGAAAAAATGATGTCCAATAGTGTACAGTAATAGCTAATACACAGGAAGTTACAGATCGTTTATGTAACGTAATACTAAAATTTCCTATTCTTTTAACATTAGTAGATTAAACAAAAAGCTCTCTTTGACAATGATAAATTATACGATCAATATAGGTCTGAAGTTAAAACTATGCTAACTGAAATTTGATATAATTTTTATTATATTATCTTTAATCATGTAAACTTTACATGACTTAGTACAGTTTTAGGAAATGTAGACTAGTACTATTTATTTTATTCACTACAGCTGTTAAATATGATCATCATAAAGCTATCACACTCATCGCTATCCTAAGTTTAGATTACTTTCAACATTATCAGTAACATTATTCACTACGATTGATATATCACAAAATTTGTATTAAACACAAATTAAAGTATCAATTAATTGATTATTATGTGTATTTTGAACATTTAATTGGTTTTATATAATGATAAACAAAGATCCTTAATGAAGTATTATTAAGTGTAATTAACATTTAACAGAATAAGTCGGTATGTTTTAGAAAGTGAAGAATAACATGGAGGTTCAAAATCTATTTCCGTATATGCTTGTCAGTATCCATTTATAAAAAAAGTATTGTGTTTCCTTTTTAGACATTAACAACTGCTGATTATGCTTATCACTTGGTGATTTTCTATGGAAAACATTAAATATCATGTAGATAAGGAAACACTTCAAACGGGGGAAAAAACCTTATTTTAAGATTATTTTGACTTTTGTGTAGTTTATAATTTGAGTATTTTTCTTTGAAAGAATACATAATTTACATTACTTAACACCCAATAAATTCCGTTATTACAAGTATAGAGTTGCATGTTACGCAACACTAGATTATATAAAGTACTCAATATTGATTTCACTAAATTTGTTATAAATAACATTGAAACATATTCATACAATATCGTTTATAGTCAGTGTATAAAGGTAGTTATAATTGAAATATTCATTAACTACATGGTAAGTAGTATGGTTTTATTTTAGTGTTACTTATAGTTATACAAACAATTAGAAAATTGCATTAGTTCTATTCATGTTTTCTTGTTTTTCAACTTCGTTCAATATAAATACTTCTATGTTTAATCGTTAATCAAATATACTACATTTATATCATATTAAAACAAATAATTCATGGAAGAAACATTTCTTTTTCGTTTCGACGACTTCATTTTCATTAGCTGTACAATCGTAATTTATGTGAAATAATGAATATAATAAACAAGGTTTATTTGCTGGTGGAAATCATAGTGTATAATGGCAATAATGGGTACTATATATAATACAACATAATTGAGTCATCAAACAGGCTGAAAATGACATAAGTGATTCATGGTTAAGAAAAATAACTATAAGAGATTTTATTAATTTCGCTCTTACGAGTACGTAATTAAGGGTCATTGTAAACGAATATTCAAGGTGATATATGTAGCAATACTAATGATATATTGAATAAAATGAATACATCCAAATATCTAATGTGCTAATGTAGAAATTATAGGGCAGGACAACATGCGAATTAAAGGTATAATAAAAATAAATAGATAAAATAAGATTACAACATAGAGGACTATTAAGGCGAAACCTAGGGTCATGGTAACAAAAGTGATTTGACGAATAGTTTCTGCACACATAGATCTAGCTTTATATTATATATTGCTACGATTGTACAGTTAGTGAAAGTAAAATCGTCAAAAGAAAAATTTCCTCCGTTGAATTATGGGGATTATAAAGTTATTTAAAAACATGTTAGATTATTAACTGGGATATACGGAATATGTATCATTGTTTATTGTTTAAAAATTTACATTTTTATCAAAACAAAGATGCTTGAACGAAGAATATTCTTTTTGATAAATACCCGTCAGGTTCTAGAATTATCAGTTCAAAATTAATAATCACAAAATAGCCAGTTCTATAGCAGATACAATATCATTTAAATATCAAGAAAAATCGGATATGAAGTTTCCGAGTTACTTGTAAAATACGGTCGCTAATGTTGAAACAATCATCGTGTAGCATTTTAAACTTAAACGACAACTGAAACAATAAGTTTATATATATATATATATATATATATATATATATATATATATATATATATATATATATATATATATATATATATATATATAGGTAACATAGGAGATGAGGTGGTGACAAAAATACGATTGTTTCTAGTCGATGCCTGAATTTTACTTGAAAATGAAATCAACTAAGACTTTTTAAAATGAAGTGAGTGGTAATTAAAATTCGTCACACACTAATATTAGTAATTTAAAGAGTTGTAATGAGTATATTTGTTTAATTTAGAAAGGTTACGAAGTAAACATGAATTAGAAGCGAAGATTAGATGATATTCGAATTCATTACGTGTATAATAATAATAATAATAATAATAATAATAATAAATACTATTATTATTATATAGAGATTTGTGAATAAATAGAGCAGTACTTTGGTAGCATAAACTTTTATATATAAAGAGTGAAAGTTACATGTGCAATAATACATTTACATCATTGTATGATTAAGGTAACGAATGGCTTAATGGATCTTCACTAGGCCATGGCAGTAGAAGAGGTCTAAAATATTTTTTTCGGTTTGTTCTGAGTAATGATGGCCAATAATCTTAATTATAATTTTGAATTTGAATGTATTGGTTCCATTGTAGTCTTACAGAAGACATTCGTGTCGTCAACAATATATGACTTTCACAAGCTCCTTAGTCAAAGATTATCCAACTGTGCACTGTAGTTTCTTAATTTAGTTTAGTATTTCGATTACATAATATTTAATTTTCTAGTAACGTTCTAAACTCGCTCGCTATAGATGATTTGATTGGTCCTAACCTTTATTACTATCTTCATACATGATCTTGTTAAAACTTATTTGTAAACATTTTTACGGTTGATATCAAATTTTTCTTGGTCTACTTTAGTAAGTATAATAATGTAATCATTCCTAAAGTATTTTAAAGAAATTGTCTCTAACTGTCATATATTTAACTTCGTATTCATTTTGTAAGCTAATTTTCATCACGGATTGGTTTCAACCAGAAAGTCATAGAAAAGAAGCCAGAGTTTTATCGCGATCAGAGACTCTTCAGAGATGCATAACTTTATGATTTTAAGTAGAATTTAAAGGAGAACAACTGGGTCATGGGTTTTTGACGACAATTCACTTTTTTCATAGTTTACAAATGTACTTGGAATAAAAGTGCTCTGACTGAATTACATAACAAATTTATTACAATCTTGGCAATTTTTTTAAAATTAAAACAAAGTGAGAGTTTCAACACGAAATTTATTCCTGATTTCTACAATTATTACCCATTTGTGTAACAGATACACATATGTATAAACAAACAAAACATGTTTGATGAATTATTGAATATTTCATTACAGAGCCAGTATTTCATGTATAGAATTATTGAAATAGATAAAATTCAGTTATCAAATTACATACTGGCTTAATATTTATATAGCAATGTTTTCAAAACAATTCCATAAATACATGACAAAACAGCGACAGTCATATTGTATGAATCATTGAAGAACTTATCTTTTAACATATGAGAAACTAACCAATAAAAACCTGATGGAGATGTTAATTGTCTCTATGTTCTTATTACAGTTATATAAATTAATAATCAAACAAGTGTGGTGGAATAATATCCGCACAATATAATGAACAAAATGTTCATTTTAGATATTTCACTCACAAGGAAGTTAATTGACGTTCAGATGAGTGAATATTCAGTTACAAGTAACTTTATCAGCATACCATAGTAGTAATACTATAGATAATATGAAGATAAAACATTGGGGTACAGCATTTCATTCGGCAACTATTATACACATTTTACAACTGTATTATTTCGAATCATTTAAATGATTACCTTGGTAAGGCATACTACACGGATTATGTTGAACCACATTTTTTCCTGATTACAATTTAACGTAAATAGCCAATATCATTTGGAAAACTAAAGTGGTGGTTAATACGTAAAACAACATATTTAGATTATACTTAAACTACTTAATAACAATAAAGTAATATAATAGGAATTTGAAAATATCTTTAGTGCAATTAGTAAAGAATTAGTATAGGTTATGTGAAATATATGATATCTAGCATTTCCCGTTACTTTGTATTCAGTCATTGAGTGAACGATTTTTATTGGAATGTTTTGTTGATCAGATGGTTGTACGTTTTAGATGTAATACATCCCAACTGAATAAACGTTCGGCAGATTAATCATATCAGTGGTTTTATGTTAATAATGTATACTTTCTGAATAAAAGCTCTAGTCAATATTTGACGCCTTCTGTCATCCGTTTAAAGTTAAAAGGAATAAAATTATAGAGTGCAATAGGTTATTTAAGAGTCAATGTTTAGAGTTCTAGTATCAAACATCCCTAGATGAAGTAACTGAATAAAAATATTTCCGTTTAACTAATTGCTTCAAAGATTTTAGTTTAATGCGCGTTTAGTATTTATTTACAGAGTTGATCAACGAAACAGAAATTTAAGTTTAATAAAATATTTAACGTGACTGCCCTTAATTTTTCCAAACTTTGATAGATGTGTTGGTATTAAGTTTATATGGTATCTTGAGTAATAAGTGGTTCAAATGACAGTTAGGAATTAACACAGTAAATGTAATATCAACAGAACGAAAATTGCATTGAATTAACTACCAACAGAAACACAAGCAGACATACAAGCACATCAGGAATATATCATCCTATGTCTGAATGTAATTGCTTTAAATATAAGTAAGCTAAGGAAGTGAATATTGAAAATAACCAATGACATGTGAAGGTCGAATGAATACATAAGCATACAAGATCAATGTGATAGGAGAAATGGCTAGACATGCATTTACACAGTTACACGTATAAAAACTTACGTGGATAAGGGCATAGTGTAATCATAATAATATGAGTACAAATACAATGAAGGAATACAAAACTACAGAATAGCCTATACCTGATATATAGAGAACCATCAAAGTCTAGTCATATTGTTTTCGTCACAGAGTCATGTACAGCTGTCTCATTTCAGTATAAAATTCCTCATTAGTATAAACACTCACTTACGTCAGGAAATCCAACCCAGGGTCTCCAGGTTGGCAAACACATAACTCTCTACATCACTAAGCCTGTTGGAATCCAATAGCAGAATTCCCACCTACATTAGTTTGTGATATAACGTGATGATCATCCATCGTCATAGGTTATGTTTTACTTCCGACAAGTTTGAACTCTACCAGTCATGAATTCTCACTAGGTCTTTAGGAATATCCTGAAGTTAGTGACTACAAAGCTGATTATTATAACTGAATTTAGATGATTTTATGGTATTAAGTTTAGTTGTTTGTATACATCACAGACTGATGTAGGTTAGGTATCATTTGTTACATACAATTAATACTGTTACCATTAAAGTCTAGAAAGATAATAATAGTTTCATGATTAAATTATAACGAACATATCATTAATTATTATAATGATGATTCACTTTTACATTGACATTGATAGGACACTTTCTAATGACAAATTACACATTCAACCATGTTGGCCAACAATTTTAAAACAATGTCATTCTAATGATTATTCAATTATATCAAATGATAATTATCATTTAAAAGAATTTAATTCATATAAATTATCAAATGTTTATGTTAATGATAATAACTATTCATATGACACATTAATAAATCAAAAACAACAATTTCAAATAAGTAAAACAATTCAAATTATCTGTTCAGAAATTGTAACACTGAATGAATCTAATTGTACACCACTTATTTGTGAACATATACGTAAGTGCATGCCTATTACTTAATAAATATTTATATAATTTCATTTAATCATATATTGTATGAGCGTATTCAATACTTTCTAGATAATTTTATCTTTCGACTAATTTATTACGGACGGAAGTTGATTAGTCTCTGTTGTTATATGTGTGTATACTGAGCGAATTGCCTCAATACAGTTGTAGGTTACAAGTATTAACTAAGGTGGATTGTGGATAGCAAGTGGAATACAAGACTCATGATTCGTTCCATCTGGGACTGGTTAGATGGATACACCAACGTCTGTTTTGATGTTTACACCTGGACTCGAACTCACTCCGTTTCGTGTCAAACATCACTGCGTTCACCACTAGATTATAGAGTCCACAAGTCACGCTTGTAAAACGGCTCTGTCTGAACTTAATAGCCTAATAATAAACGTTATGGCTTTTGATACGAAACGAACTGAGTTCGAGTTCAAGAGTGATTTTCAGCACTATGACACTGATGCATCTAGTTGACCTGTCCCAAATAGAACGAAACACCAGATCCAAATACAAAAATATCAAGTTCTGGATTTCACTTACTACTTGTAATGCAGCTTAACTCCTATCCAATTCCCATATGATCCATTCAAGTTCCTTCTGATTTTAATATAGTTATATGACTAAAGTTATATAATGTTATACAGACTGCTGACTAAATTCATTAGGATTAATTCTTTATTGACTCCATGAATTATCGTAAAGGAAAAAAAATGAAGGTCAGCTTCCAGTTGTAGAGATTGTGAATAATGAGGTGGTGAAGTCTAATCACTTTATTAAGATGAAATTATGTTTACATTGATAGTTACGTTTCCTCTTAAACACAAGAATTAATTAGTGATTCATTATTTGTTCTCTAATTAGGCTTAAGTAAGTTATCAGTTATGCCGATATGCTCTTCTCGGTTTACCCAGTTTACGTACTAACGTCTTTATTGGGTGTTGTGGAGATTGTTGATTTTGAAGATTTTTGTTAGTTTGACAAGGGCGAAGGGATACAGGTAACTACCGAACCTCAGTTAAAACAGCATTGTAGCCTATATGTTTTTTTTTTAAAACTGACCTTATAAGTGATTTTCCACTCGAGACTACTTGTGATTGTTATTTTTTTATTATATACATGTCTTGTCTTACTCATCTGATTCTTGATCATTCTGTCGGTTCAACGTCCATCTTAGTAGATCTATTTAAGAAAAGCTGAGATTATTTAATAGTCTACTGAATCAACTGGACAAAGAACCACCAAAGCACAGTCTGCCATTTTGCTCCTGTAACACATTTATGAAACAATTTTCATCGTTGTAATAGACAAACTTAGTATCTCAATAAGCAACTAAATAGTCTTATCTAAAATATATGAATCATGCTACAAAATGGTTAGTCACTCAGATTAATACTACTTAGAAACTAAAAATTCACTTAATTTATTTGTAAAATAGAAAAATAGAGTAATCGAGATATGCTTGTTATCAACTGTAAGTAATGTTTAATGGATATGAGCAACTATGATTTAACACTCTGTTCTGACGATAACATTACTATGTTTTACTGTCAATAGGAAATATTGATAGAACTAACATTAAAGCTGAATGCGGAGTATTTTCGATTTCATTTTAAGCTAACTGGCATATCTGACATTTAGATGATAAGAAAAGTAGTATAATGTAATTAAATGTTATTTATTTAAAAATACATTGAACAACATTCTACTGAGAATATCTGGTTTTATTTCATTATTGTTTCTGTTACGTTGTAAAAACTAGAAACTTTTGTAATATACCTTCCTATCCAGCCATTTATTTCATTTCGTAACTGATTCTAACTTTATCGGCTGTAATGGATCAAGGTACAAAATTTAAATATTATTTCGGCGAATCAAGTGATTGACGAAAATAGGGTTCATGTAATTACATCTATTGATTAACTGTATACTTTCAACTAGAATAATCAGTTATGAAATGGAGGAAAGCTTTTTGGCTTAGGTGGATGCTTTTAATTGTGGTTTAATTGCTTAGTTTCTATTGTTGCCCTAGAAAACATCATCGCACCAAGTGAAATCAAGATTAAACTGGACAAAGAAGATGCTGTCTTCGTCTACGCGTAGGTGAACACAAACTGGCAGTAAAATAACTTGACATGTCGCTACTCATATAAACAAACCTAAACAACCAAGAATATAAATTCAATTGAAAAGCATAGAGATTCTGGACATAGAAAATTCAAGAGACGCTGGAAAATTTTTTGAAGAATGATATGTAGGTGCTTCAAAGAGCGACATATGATAAATGATTAATCTTCAAGAACTAGTTTTGGAGAGATTACTCTCCATATCCTGATTGGTTACGTAATGAACGTCATGCTCATAGCGTTTCTATATTTGTCTCTTTCAGACCTCCCAATTAACATGCTAGCTTTTGTTTTATCATTTCCTGTTCATATACTACTACTGCCACTAATTAATTATGTACGTGCTACCCCTCTCCCATTTATCCTATTATTATCGTCTTTGCTTGATATCAACGTCATTATTCTAACTGGACAGTTGTGCTATTTTATCTGTGTATAAGAAAATGCCTAAAATATTGTTTTCTACACTCACGGACTGGTTAAATAATCTTAAATCCTGTCTGTCCGGCTTGCGTCAGGGGAAACTTATGAGCGGTGATTAATCAGTATTGTCCTCAATCGTCGTATCGGATCAGACAAGGTCGTATCAATAATTGATCAACTGTTGCAACATTAAAACAGGTCAATCTACAATCGACAGGCATATCGACTTAAATTTCATTCACTGAAATGTAAAGAAAAGGTTGATCAATTAGAAGACCACATTTCAACTGAAGAAACATTCAGTAACAATACTAAAACAATTGAGTGAACTTTCCAAAACAACCAGTCACAGATAAGGTTACTAGAACAAGCTAAACTAACGTTTGTGAATTAATTAATCAACTCATTTTTACATGAAACCATGATGGTGTTTTATTGAACAATAATGAATTTATATAAATTAAACTATTCAACTCACAGAAAACAATGTATTTGAATTAATGTTTCATCTATTCCAGCATAACTTATTCATTTGAAACTTCCTTTATTCTGAATGTCTATATGAAGCTTAATAAAAACCTACATGAAAAGTTAATGTACTGATAATTTTCAGTAAAACTAATGAACTAAGTGAAATGGATTAGTATACAAAGTGATAAATATGTAATAATTCTTCAACTTTACCATTTGATTATAAACGTTCAAAATACAATTGTAGGTTTTTTTTTAAAAAACAAATCTACAGAATACTATGTATACAAGACTACTATGATTTAATTCATGCAAATTGAAACATACTTCACTTCTTTTAATCTGTTTAATTTAGGTGATGCATCATGGTCAGTTGTGTTATTCGTTTTAATTCTACGCTGTTTAATTAATTCAGCACATGCACCAATTTCCAATCTATTAGATTCAGTGACATTTTCAATACTTGGATCAGAAAAAGCACATTTTTATGGTAGATCAAGAGCACTAGGATCATTTGGTTTTATGATTGGTTCTTTGTTAACTGGTTTTGCTGTCCATCAATACACACCAACTAACTATAATCATAGTAAACAAGAAGAAATAAACTCAAATGTTTTATATTATACTAGTAATTCATTAAATATCAATCCAATAAGTCCAAATTATATACCAGCGGTTATAATCGCTGCAATATCAGTTGGTATTGGTACAATTGCATCAGGCTTTTGTAATTATGATTATACAAAATCTATTGAAACACATTTTACTAAAGCGTTAACTACAGCAATACGTTCACCAATAATGATTCAATGTTTAATGGTTGCATTTATAACTGGCTTAATTATATCATTTATTGGTGAATATAATTATCTTATTTTAACTACAGTCTATCATGTACCACATTATTTTCTTGGTTTATTAACAACTATAGCTATTATTGTAGAAATACCAACATTATTATTTATATCAGGTATTATGGTAAAACATTTTGGTGCTATTACATGTCAAGTTATATCACAAATTATGTTAACTATACGTTTCTTATTTTATGCCTATTCTATAAATTATTGGTATCTTTTAATTGGTGAAATTGCTTACGGGATATCTTATCCAATTCTAATGAATGCTTTATTATTACAAACAGAAAAAGTTAATCTTGAAAAAGTAAATGAAAATTATCAAATTTTAGCTAGTTTACAAGCAATATTAACAAGTACTATGTATGGTTTAAGTAGTAGTTTAGGTGGATTAATATGGGGTTTATTGTTACAATATTTTAATGCACGTTCATTATTCTTTATAGCATTTATTTATACTTTAATATGTACATTACTTTTTCCACTTTTTGCATATTGTTTAAATAAATTAAAATGTTGAATGTTTCAAGTATATTTAAATTTTGCTTGATTCAATTTTTTCTTTAGTTTTTTTTTAAAAAAAGGAAACAAACAATTGTCTTTTTTATCTGTCACAATCATAATTATATGGATATTATATATAATGAAAAAAATGGTTCCAAACTGTAGTTAAGTAATAAACATTCTACTTTGTGTATATGAATTTAAGTAGTATAAATTTTCCAATGAAATATGTTTTTCTCTCAAAATTGCATGTTTCTCATCAAATGATTACAATTGTAAAAGAAGAATATTGTTGTGTATTTTTTTTCATATCATTTTCATTTAAACAAACTTTAGATGAATGAATTCATTCCATTGAATTATATTTCTTCTCATATGATTCTTATAGAGGGATTCGTACATATTTCTTTTTCTTTTCTTTTTAATGTTTACAAATCATGTTAAGCGAAAAATAGAATATCAGCAATTTTCTTTTTCTTTCTTCCTACTGAGTGAATTATTTTAATGGCTAACAAAGTGTACTATAGTGTATGAATTAAAGTGGCTAAGCTAATTATGAAATTACATACATCCTACTTCTGAATACTTCATTAGATTAAGCACAAATAAAAAACAAAGTTGTAACTGGGTGTTGTGGAGATTGTTTGGAACAACCCTCAAACAACCTTCTCAGTTCTCCCATTAGAATTCCACCACTATCTTTAAAACAGCAAAGAGAGAGTAAGTCTTTTTTGTTTGGTGATTGGTTACGATTCACAAGTTATCCCTTGATAACTTTTTCATTGTTGGGTAGATCAGTCGTCACTGGCCATAAACGTTAGGACAATTTGATCGAAGTTGCCAGGGCGACAGACCAGCTTAACTGACCATCTAAAATCGTAGCCCATCGTCTAAAACGATTCTGGATGTTAGTGATTGACGTACCATCAGCTTCGTAGATTGCTTCACTGACACCAAACTTGTTGCCAGTGACTCAGACGAGTTGAAACAGCACCCGGCAATTACCAGATACAACTGCTATTTCCAGCACTTTGGCATTCAAATCTCCTGCTAGTTGTGCAACATCTGTCGAACGGTCTTTCTCTAGAAGATCGCCTAATCGATAGTAGTGTTTATTCTTAAATTCACCCGAGCTGAATTCTGTTTGTGCATTGGCGATTACTAAAAACATAATTTCCCATATCAGTCTCTCCTTAATTTGATGAAACCTCCTAATTTAACAGCGCATAATGTAGATCCAGTGGGTTAAAGCTGCCTCTGGCCCGGCGCATAGTGCGACACCGACGATGATAGGAGCCAGACACTAGTACTACAGGGTCTCCGAATGAGTGCACATGGAACACGCTCTTCGAATCAACACATGGGGAGTGAATTTGTAGTACATCACTAGAGTCCTGAATACAGTTCACAGATAAATAACAAACATCGATGGTAAGACCTTCTGAAGATAGCCGAACCTACCTGTTGTCCGATCTGCGTCAATATGTGAAAGTTTAAAGAGGCCAGTTTGAATGGTACATGTAGCTTCATAAAGGTTATATTAGATGTTAGCATCTGTGGAAACAAACCAGAACTACCATTCAACAACTTCACATCAAACTGACACGACAGAATTTTCACCGTGGACGAGCTGCTGGGTGGATATAATAAATGATGAAAATAAACAAAGGGATCAGATACAGGAAGGAAAAGAATGTGAAACAAAGCAAAACGGTTTTCATGAAAAAGGATATACTTCTGTGCCACCCAAACCGAAGCAGGACCACTCTCCAAGCCTTTGACCTAAGATCAATACACAAGAGAAGTGATGTGGTCTAATAGTAACCAGTGATCAATGTTGGTCCAAGCAGCATTCGTTCCTTTAGGACCCTTGACCGTATGCGCATCACTGGTTTCAAATCAGCGTTTCCCAACTCATAGACCCTCCATGTTCACTGACATATACTAATCCTAGAACGTCCACTTTCGTATAAAATATCTCTCCTTCAGCGAGAATGCAGTTGGTAGACTAGACGCATGGTCACATAACGGGATTTCGAGAGAACCATCCTCACTGACGGCCATACTAAGACATTTCGGAGGATGGTCATAAATAATGTTGTCATTTTCTTTGGCACTGAACGTCTATGATCATGCCTGCTTATATGTTTGTGACGAGTGGGTAGGAATGACCAAACAAGTGGTGGTTTGTGATAAAAGTGTACCTTAAGACTAGCCTACAGGCTCTCAAACCTGGGATAGGATATTGCCCTACTACTGAGCTACACTATCCGTCACAGAACACTCTTCATGTAACAAAGGTTGTTATAATATCTCAATAAGTTTAGTCTAAATCCATCATTTGATAAAGGGATGCGGCTTGTCTTAAACAGAGATAGACATTCCCTTATCACTATCAGAACGAAAATTCGAACCTTATAAATCAGATGAAATCTTCCTTATTTCTGTTATTTAGGCAACTTAGTACCTCAGATAGTTATCTTTAAGAAACAAGATTAGTCCTCATTTTAGACATCGTTAAGACTTCTGACTTTCAGGTCCAACATTGACCAATAACAAGCCCAGCTGAGGACGGTTTCGTTGACACCAGTACAGCAGATAAAATAACACCACGCGACTTAAATAAAAGAAAAATTGTCCTTCACATTTCTTACAGAGATTTTTGTTCAAGGGTCAATTGAACCAACTAATTTTACTTTTACTAGTGAGACAGATGAACTTACACTTGAGGTACCTTGTACTATGAGTTCAGATTATAAAAGACTTCGTACAACCATCATCTTCCATCATATTATAATATACAACTACCAGGTCTATGTACAATAAAAGGGTTGTTTAATATCCGATTATGACTTCAATCGGATGTCAATAACAACAGATGATTGATATATCACATGTGCAAACATTTATGACATACCCGTTGGTGAGAAATAACGAACATGATTGTCTTGTAACTTGGTATATTCGTCTACTTGATGCTTGCATTTTTGAGTGGCTAGGCGCTTTATGACAAAAGCATATTTCGCTTTCTCCGAAGAGACTAAGGAGAACATAACGACTACAAAAAATATACTGTTGTACCATAGTTCTTCAGCTTTTTTCGAATCAACCAAAACTAACAATCTGTTTACTCATTTCATATTCAGAAATGCACTTTTTATTTTAAAATCATAAGTATGTATAGATGAGGACACGTAGATTGTTTGTCCGATGTCTGGACAACGAAGAAAGAGTTGTGTACATCAGTTGGGAAAGTTTAAGTGAATGATCATATATCAGTCTTGTGTATCAGAAACACGGTATGCATATTGTAGGTTTTAAACTTCTGCACAAGGAGGCCTCATCCGATAGTGTAGAGGTTACGATCAACAATTGAATTTCATTAATTTACCTGCGAAAATGTGAGTAAACTAGAAGCACGCTCAGTAGAGTTGATAGTACTTGTCCTGTGAATTATCAACTGTACTTTGTGTGGTAATCAACTCTCTAATATTTTGCAAACCCTCCTACAGATAGCGGAGAGGAAATGTCACCAGAAATACTAGTTATTTGTACAGATTACCTATCTACTGATTTTCACTTTATCCATGTATAAAGTAGAACCCGACGCGTACGTACACAGGCTCAAGCTATCATACCACATTAACACGATGAGGTCAAATTCATAAGATTAAAAAAACAGTACAATTCAACAGGAATGAAACAAACAAAAGTCCGAAGGAATAATGGAACTTAGGATTGGGTAGAACGTAAAAAGTGTATACATTTACGCCATTGTGACTGACTTTGAGCCATGTTACCCAGCGTCTTCAACCACTGATAAAGACCGTCACGCACCCTGTATCTACCAACATACCTTTCACTAACAGTTAAAGACGTTATAGACTGATGCCATGCCTTGGCCGCCCCTACCTTTCTTCCATCTTACTCGCACCCTTGCCAGAATAATGAGATGAAGTAGACGGTGATTAAACATATGCACCACATGTCCTAACCATTTCAATAGATGAAGGTTTAAACTACTGATTTCATGGAGGTATGTATTGATTTTAATTGTCGCTCTTCTACAATTTATTTTAGCATGGAAAAACAACGAACAATGTAGTTAGATTGGTCTCTAACTATAGCTAGAATTAATACGGACTTGTTACTCAATAGCTAAAACTCAACTGTATGCGGTGTAAGACCAATAATAAAGTGCGAAAATCCCATCAAATTCTAAAGTGTACTGAGCATCATTTATCTTTGTTCAACTATTTGATTACAGGTGTATTAAGTAATATGCATTTTTAACATAATTGACACTTGCCGTCTTGATCATGATGCAATCAAATTACTAACTCGCTTTGTAGTAGACTAATGGCCAATATGTTCAACTCTAAACAATTAGGCTAAAAGTTCCAGACCAAGTTTACTTCGATTTCGGTAACCCAGTAGTACCACTAACTCTCACACATCAAGTAACTGATATCCGAGCACACAAACATGTACCTGATAATTTAATTATTTTATATAAACATAAAATATAATGCAAATGGGTATCAAAAAATGTATGTAAAATACAGGGAGTCATAAATAGAAAGCCTGCAGAAATTTAATAAAACAAGAAAACTACAAGGAATGAGATACTTCGGATAGAAATGCAATCAAGAAAGACTATTCTACTATGAAAAATCACTACACATTTATGAAAAATTCAATAGAAAAATGCAGCAAGACCGGCCACTGGATTCTATTCTGGGCCATATCGGATAACGTTCCAAGCAGCATCTTCGGGACTCAAAGCTAGAAACCGGAAAGAACCCATAGAGGTCAGTCCGACACAACTTTCATCCCGTGGCGACATATCACAAACTGGTTACTCTCTTGCTTTTTCTACAGTCGTTGACTTACTGGCATGCTAAGAAGTCAATTTATAAAACATGTTCACTGTACAATTGTCTCGTAAAGGTAAACTACATGGTTCCGCAGCTGTCTATAGAAACTAAATGAATATGCCATTTCATGAAGTGAGATATAAGATTTTTCCAGTACCTGGTCTTGGTAGAAATGACTGTTAAAAAGTAAAGTAGATAAACTAGGTTTAATTTGGACCGGATAAAATTGGTGGAGCAATGTAACTTCAGGACATTTAAACTAATTCACTGACAACATAGTACAAATTGAAGTTCCCCTATTACTAGACAAACTCGCAGATCAGGTGAGTTTGTTGGCATCTGAACTATAGATTATTTACTTTCGCCATACAACCTATTAATTTTATTACAGTGATGATCAAAAACAATGAACATGGATAGAGTACTTCACAACATTATAGACAACAGGTATCAACCGATTTGTATGAGTGTAAGGAGGTATGCTGCATTACCTTGGTATGATTCGAATCCATAACCGTTTCTAAAACAATAGACATAAAGATAAAAGGCAATAATGTTATAAGTATTCAGGTTTAAAGTAAGTGTAGCGTATAGAGTACATGTTATTATCCATATCATTTATATCCTTCATCTTTATGACGTGAGAATGTGTCGAAACATAAGCAGTAAAACAATTGACAACATTATTTTATTGAAAGATTCCTTCAATGTTACACGTTTGTAGAAACTTTGTAAAATTTAAATATAATCATTTATTGTAGCAAAAAGAAATACTGAGAAAACTTTAGAAACAAATATGAATTGGTAGTACTGTTAACGGTTACTAAAAAGGTAGAATACAAAAAATTTTTTTACAAAAAAAGTTAATTTACGATTTACAACATAAATAACATGAATGATTAATTATTTCATGTAGTAGCCAAGACAAATACAAATTATTATTCACAGCCAAATAAGTCTACCTTATTTCTTCAAGTAAATGAGTATACATAAAAGTACACATAAATGAATGAGTCTGGCACATCATTCTTAGTTGTTAAAAGAAATAACTAACAAGAAAAAAGATTAGGAAAATTCACAGTGAATTTCAATAAAACTGAATGAATAAATCCATAGATCCATTACGCCATTTTGAATTTTCATTAATTTCTGGATGACAAAATGGGCAATTGGTGAATGTGTTACACCAACGTGCTGTGCAATTAGCACAAAATGTATGCTATATATACATGTTTATTTAAAAAAAAATACTTGGATAAGTAAATGTTTATATTAATGACGATAGAAATCAACGAAAATATGTATATCTAAATGTTTATGTATTAAATCAACGTTGAAGCACAATACATCCAACTGTTGCGAAGTTACTTACGTGTCAGCCTAACAATTATTTACAAAAAATAAAAATTTTAGTACAATAGAGCATAGGAAATTCACCAAACTGAAGAGAGATAGAGGTATAGATGATTGTACAATGTGATAAAAAAAAAACGCAGACAAGCTTAGGTACCTATTAGTTCACTAGCTAGAGTAGACAAAGATGCTAACATATTCTCGAAAGTTACCTCAAGACATTTTTAGTCTTGCATACAGCATCGGACAACAATAGTATACTAATTACAAACGATGAGTATGTACATGGTGTTCCGAACCGCATTCACCAAGACCTATTCAATATCGATTTCATAAATCAAGAAGATACGAGTATTACTATGAAAATTAGGTCTCGTCGAGTTACGAAAGTATGTAAGCTGATAATAATGCAAAATCTGTATGAATTAGACAACAGAAATAGTGTCATCCTTTACCTAGGTATATGGGAGCTAGGCCTTCTTCTTCAGTATGTGATATTTTTCACTCAAAATGGTAATAGACGAGAGCGACAGTTTTAGAATACATTTCGGTGTCATCAATAACAACGATCCTGAATGATGCGTGTTTGAGAACAAATGGATTCTTAAGGCATTGTTATGGTTTGGAATAGGGATGAAGCTAATAGATCCAGGAGAGCTCGGATTATATATTTTAATTCCGCGACACTCGACACGGTTACAACGAATGTTTATCGATGATAATGAACACGAGACTGAATACCACAGTTTCATTTTCTTCCCAAACTCCGAGCTACTCCAAAAGACAAAAACTGTAATATGTTATTGCTGAGAGCGATACGAGACGAACGTCAATTATTTGAGTGCATTCATTTGTTAAGTGAAATCACCAACTGAATGTAACATGTGTACAAAACTTAACATGAATGGTTGTCTTACTGAGTTAATAATTGAAGTTGAATTAATTAAGACACTTAAATGTTATAAACATTTACTCTGGAATATAACTCACATTGGATTAAATCAATATGATAAAAGTTTATCAAATCAGGTTTGCAAAAAACAGTACAAGTCTTAAGCTTGATTTTCTGCAATATTGTATTTTTGGGGATTTGAAATCCCCAATACCTCATGTCGTTAATGGCGAACTGATTTAGAGTACTACCTTTCGCCGGAGTCATTTGGACTATCTCTCGTCAGCTCCTCTCAGGCGTTCGAGCTGTTTGAGTATCTTTGTGGTAGGGTGAGCTACAGGTGTTTAATAAGACATCCCAAGGTGCAGTTGTAGATATAGTATGGTTGGACATATTTCCCTACTGTAGTTGAATGAAGTGACATATTCACTTATCCATCCCTACAGAAACTATAAAGACAATACCCCACCTAACGTACTTGTCACATGCCGTACTATCCATCCATTATGTTAAGGCCAGTGATCGTGAGCAAATACTGGTGTGCCACCTTGAAGTTTTGGGAGATTTCCTTGAACTTTTGAAAGTCCCTGAGGGCACTATGGCCCATGCTGATGAGTATCACTGGTTGACAAAATATTAAGTAGTCATTAACAATACAAAGAGAATCTCATCGATAAAAAAGACTCTCGTACTTCTCATCTGAGTTCGTCGGATACTGGTTTGTGATAAACCGTTAAGGCTGAATAACAGAGTCACTGAGCGATGTTTGTTTAGTATTCTCCACAGTCATTGGCAGCGTTCGAATGGCACTAGACAAGTAATTTACTGCATAATTCTTAGTAGATAATACAGCAATTACTTTTGTTTTTCTAGTGTTTGCTTATCAATCGGGACAACGCATTCGCTTGTTTGGACTCTTCTGTTCGACGATACTGTGTCTCGAAATTGTAATCTAATACGATTAATGTTCGCATCTGCAATCTATTTGCCGTGTGTCCTCCTGCTCGTGACTGATTAGTCAATTCTCTGGGAATCTACCATCCACCGAATGCTTAAGAGTCCATCTCAAAAACAAAAAGTTATAACCTGAACAGTTAACGGCGCGATGAGAACAACTAATAACGACGCTTATTCGACAAAAGTATGAAACAGAAGTTCATGTGCACGATACTATAGATTCGAAAGTAACATAAGGGCTAATAGAATCATAGATGGTTAACAAAAAGTGTTATCTAACAAGTTGCAGTAGGAAATTAAGTATGGATTCATCATGAAAATCGAATTTGCTGAAGATTAACTGGAGATAGGTGACCAGAACTAAACTTATTACTTAATGTCCTTATGAATGTAATTAAACCACAAACTAAGAAGCAACAAACCCCTTTTCAAGGAGAAGAAAAAGTAAACCATCTAAGTCCTCGAAAATCGAATGAACGATTGGGAGGATATACTGTCAAATTTCAAGCGAAGTGAACAAATTTAAAAAAGAAAAGATAATAGGAAGGTTACAAAATACTTGACATTCATGCACTCTATGCTAAAAGTACATGAAGATCTGAAAATCCGTAATGACCTTATCTATTCTGTAATCGATTGCATAACCATTTTTCTAACTGCTTCACCTCATATATAAACAATCTAAATTGAATAGTTATACTGCGGTTTTGTTTCACGTGGAAGCAATGAAAAGTCACTTATAAAGGAACGCCTTCGTTTCTTCGCTATTATGTCAGCGTATACACAGTTGAGAAGATGCTGATCAATAACAGTAGAAGATATCAGGTTTGTAATCATGATATTTGTATTCAGGTTCATTAGGCGAGAACAAAATGTATAGTTAATAAGTGTAAAAATAGCATATTCCGAAAATTTCACAACTAGGAAATGAACTTACACTACAAGAAAGAATACCAACATGAGTATAGGATTCAAGGCACATATTACAAACTTCACTCGATGTTGTCTGGGATTCAACTGTATATGGCTGTATAAAATAATTGATAAAAAACGCATAGAAGTTTTTTTTTCGCCCATTGTGTGGTGCTATTACTTATCAATTTTGTATATGTACGTACAACATAGAACCTGGAACACACATGTATCGGTCCAAGTTACCACATCGCAGAAGCGCAGCAAGATTAACACCAAATTAGTGAAAGTGGGTGTTACTTCAATAATAGTTTAAAACACGTGGACATGGCATTCGCGCGGACCTTAGCCAAGTACCTTTCTTTCCATGAATTAATCGTTTCTCCTTGGACTACATACTATATGTCCACCCTCCTTTTATTTTTGTTACTATTATCATTGAAGAGACTACTACTTTTATTAATTTGGTGTTAATTTTGCTGCGCTGCAGAGATGTTGCAATTTGGACCGATGTATTTGTGTCCCAGGTTCTGTGTTGCGCATAAATAGATACATTTATAAACACAGTTCAAACCAGCAGTCAGTGACTTTATGGACTGATGCTAAGTTTTGTTTTGACTCCCATTAACTTTTTTTCCATCCTACCCCAATAACGGTCAGAATCGCTCGTTAAGGTAGGCAGTGGTTAGGCAAACTTAACATGTATCTTTAGAGAAATCGAAGAAAAATTGCAACCTCATTAACTGGTTTATCCTCTTCCCCAAATATCCGGCATTTAACCTGATCATTACTCATCCAGTGACCCAGAAAATGATACCAATGTTTGGAAGACACTGGTAAATACCACTAACTCTTAATATACACCCATGCAGTAAGACAGAACGGATTACTGCCAAGAATAATACTCGTCCTTTAGTTGAGAGATGCATACCTTGCCTACGCTATAAGTGACGTAAGTTGGCAAAAACCAACCAAGCTTCTAGAAACTCACCCAAGATTTCATCAGACACCAATCCACCATAAATTATCAGACTTCCAAAGTAAGTGAAGTGGTCAACGCGTCCAACTATATCACACCCTATTTTTAGTTCAAGTGTTGACGCAAACCAGTCCTGAAGTAACAGTTTGCATTTAGAAGAGGAGAAAGGTATCCTGAACATGCTTGAATTGTTGTTTAATTCCATCAAAAGACTCTGTACTTTATCAGCGTTCTCACTAAAAAGGACTATATCATCTCCGTGTTCTAAGTCAATTAGTGGGCCTTATAGTAGGAGATCGATTATTGAAAATTCAGACGGAGTGCTATTTCCAACTGTAAATCTATTACGAAATTAAACAAAAATAGAGATTTTAAGTTGGATTGTGACTGGCAGGCGAAATTCAGGACTCGCGTTTCATCCATAACACATCAAAGAGAAGATACAAACTCATCCTAAAAATAGAGATAGTGGACAGTATTGATGGGAACCATTTGAGGTTAAAAACTAAGACGATAGTCTGTCACACGCTGATTCGATGAATACTGTTCGAGTAAGAAGCCCTTACTGCCTTACAACCTCGCTCTCGGGTCATACATTCGCTGCTTTTAGTCCTACCGCTCCTCAATTAACCTGGCTGGCATAGTATAACCTTAAGGAACGGTTATTCCAGCCAGCATATTTCTAGTGGTTTATCACGATAGGAAAGCCCGACAACCACGTTCAGGTAGCGGTAACCGTCCGGTTCACCACCATTAGTCTACGAAAAGTTATATAAACGGGTGGTTCCTGCAAACTTGTTTAGATACACTCATCACATATAGATATCAACTTTAAAGCCAGTGAAAACTTGGGGGCGTCGTGTTTGCTCCACATTACTTAAAGACCACCTAGTAATCAGCGTTCATGACCCTGAACGAGATTAAACCCATGATTTTCAGACTTTACAGGGTGCACGACGCTCTTAGATCACTAAACCATAATCAAAATAATATACATTTTCAGGTTCAGCAATTATAAGATATAACATAACCATAAGCTTATCGCTGCTGATTGTCACTCTACAACAACGTTGACTCCATATGTCGCGAGTTTCGGTTGGTGTTGCTTTGTAAAAAAGTAACTCTCGAAACATGGTGTGCTCCAACCAATATAACCTAACTGACACTATAATAGATAGACAAGTTTGATTATAATAATCACCTATGTGAAAATCAACGAAATGCTTTAAATGTAAATGCCCAGGACACTAAGTAACATTATTATTTAAAAAATGTATTCCATCAAAACTAAAAACTGTGAAAGAATTTGATAACAGTCAACCTACTTTTTTATACATCGTCGAACGTGAAAATTTTACAAACTCTTTACACAATGAAAATAGAATACAAATCTAGAGGGAAAAAGCATGAAAACAGTGTGGATAGTTAGAAAAGAGATAACATCTAAGTACAACATCTTCGTATTTCAAGTTAGCTTCCTTTGTTTTATTTGTCATCTTTAAACTCGATTAGTGATGTTTGGATTTCCTTTACTATAAAACAACTTTTTCAGCAAGGAAATCCTTTCTAATGAGTTCATTTTTAAAGTTGTGCAGTAGTATATATATATATATATATATATATATATATATATATATAATTTTCTTTATCAATGACATTTTACATCAATGCCTTTCTTTTTATCGCACTACCTTACCCTTATTGTGCTAACGAATCAGGCAATCATGTAGGTAGTGTAGTCGTAATAACAATAATAATAGCTTTATTCAACCCTAAAAGCCTTGTCACCACAAAATTCTCAACAAAAATTGTGCGGCATTGCGACAAAATTTCAGTTGCACAGACAGAAGTCAAAATAACAGTAGTATCATTGATAGTAAAAATAAGGCTTTCGTCAAAGTAAGCAATCATCGGCTACACTAAAAGTGTAAGCCCTGACAAGGAATCCAGTACCTACCAACACAGCTCAGATTAACAGTTAGTGACTTGACGGATTGATGTTGTTTTGGTTCAGTGAATGCAATTCAAAGTACATGATAGCTGGGAATGCTTAACGTATGTTACACTTGCCTCGGTCAATAAATGTTCACTACCCAATCAGATGATTTATCGATTCTACTCAATTTATAAATAGTTGGGTAATAATATCGTCTAAACTTTCGGGAAATATCATAACCAGATAAATGAAACTCTAAATTAACTTAACGAGGTTAGCAGCAAAATATGGACATCCTGACATTATAATAACAGTTACATTAATACAAAAAACAAAAGGAACAAAACAAAATTTGACAGCCATGTTAAACAACCTGTTATAAAAATATAAGTTTAACAACATCAAGATGTTCAAGAATATATCGAAATGGACCACCTGTTTTGTAGAAAAAAAAACAACTTCATATATAACTTCGACGCAAATCCAAAAACAGAATTATCAGCCAAACTCAGTGCAGGAACATGTATAAAGTGGTAATGCATGCCCACCTAGTAAGGGTTATTAATACTACTTACACGCAAAGAAAACCAGATTGGTTTACGCCGAAATGAGCTATATTTAGTGCCATCGTGTCGTAAGTCTGGATGTGAAAGGTCGGGTTTACAACACTTTAATCAAAGTGGTTCTGCTCTGTTTTCGAAACCTGGCGTCTTCGAGCTGACGATGTTTGGCGCCTCTTTGTTATAGATCATCAAAAATGCTGTGGAAACAGCAGTGATACCTGCTAGTAAGGTAAATCATAAGGCTAGGATGAAGCCGTGGATTTCAGTAGCATCCACCGAACTGATGGATGCTCGTAAACTCATCCCACCTGGCTCTGAACATGATGAAGAGCGAAGTGAGCTTAAGCGCAGGCTGATAAAAAGCCTACGCAACGACCGTGAACAATGGTGGGCGGCGAAAGCAAAAACGATGGAAAAGGCAGCGGCGATAGGCAACAGTAGGCAACTTTTTCGACTTATCAAGGAAACTGGTATTAGGAATCCGAATGTGAGTGAGACTATCTCGAAAAAGGATGGGATTATAATTCATTCTCAGTCCAGGAGATTGGACCGATGGGCAGAACACTTTAGGGATCAGTTCAACTGGCCTTCAGCCACACTTCGGTTGCCCACGATCCCCAGTTATCCTCCTAGTCTTTATGAAGTTGAGAAGGCTATAGGAAATCTGAGGCAAGGTAGAGTAGCAGGTCCTGATAGGCTTACCCCTGAAATGTTTAAGGATGGTGGTCCAGTTTTAGCAGCTAGATTGACTGAAATCTTAGGTAGAATCTGGGAACTGGGCGTAATACCACCTGACTGGTCTCAATCCCTGATTGTCCCAATTTATAAGAAAGGACAAAAGTCTTGTTGTGACAATCACAGGGGGATCAGTCTGACTAATATAGTTTCTAAATTGTTAGCCTCGATTATACTTAGACGCCTAACTAGAGCTCGTGAAGAGCAGACTAGAGAAAACCAGGCTGGATTCAGACCTGGACGTGGCTGTATAGATCACATCTCCACACTGCGACAGGTCCTGGAACACAGACACATTTAGGCGTCCAACAATAGTTGTCTTCCTGGACCTAAAGGCGGCATTTGACTCTGTTGATCGTGAGGTTCTGTGGCATGTCTGTCATTGAAAGGTGTACCAAAAAAGTACATTAACCTTGTACAAGCTCTCTACTCTAAAACTACAGGTCGAGTGAGAGCTTATGGCGAACTGTCATCGGAATTCCTCACTTCAAGTGGTGTCCGTCAGGGATGTACACTTTCCCCATTCTTGTTTAATTTTGTCATAGACATGCTCCTAGATATAACCTTATCTTCGTCTGACTTTTCAGGAGTTGACTTTCTACCAGGAGCCTCGCTTACTGACTTAGAGTATGTTGATGACATAGTCCTATTTGGTGAAGACGCTGACAAAATGCAGAGTCTTCTGACTACCCTGAGCAACAATGCAAGCATGTTCGGGATGCGGTCTTCCCCCTCAAAATGCAAAATGTTGCTTCGGGATTGGGTTGCATCGGCACCTGGACTAGTGATAGGGAGTTAAGTAGTCGAGCGTGTAGACCGCTTCACGCATCTGGGGAGTCTCATCAGTGCTGATGGCCTGGTGACTGACGAAATCTCAGCACGGATACAGAAAGCTCGATTGGCTTTTGCCAAGTTGCGTCACTTATGGCGCGGGCAAGATATCCGCTTGCCAACCAAAGGACGAGTGTACCGTGCAGCAGTTTGCTCTGTCCTACTATACGGGAGCGAAACATGGCCGTTAAGAGTAGAGGACATCCGTAGGTTACTGGTCTTCGATCATCGGTGTCTCCGAAGCATTGCTCGTGTATCGTGGGACAACCGAGTGAGCAATGCTATCGTTAGGAAGCGGTTTCTAGGAAAGGATGGCAAATCAATAGATGAGGTATTGAAACTTCATCAGTTGAGGTGGTTGGGACATGTGTTACGCATGTCTAACTACCGACTGCCTCGACGAGCTATGTTTTGCGGCGTAGGAATAGGTTGGAAGAAAGCTAGGGGCGGCCAAACCAAAACATGGCAGAAATCGATGAAGTCACTGACAAGTGGACTAAGTCATGTGGGTAGATGTAGGCTGCGTGGTTGGGGTCCGCGAGACGAAAGTCACCAATGGCTAGAGACCTTGAACGACATGGCTCAGAATCGTTCGCAATGGCGCAGGTGCATCCACTCTTTGTGTCCTCTCAAAATCTAACCTTCCGAATTCTCTATCTTTCTCCTTTCAAATTTATCTCACTGAATTATACTTTTCGAATCATATCTTCGCTCCCTAATTTTCTGCATTACTGCTAATACTTCTACTATCTCTATCACTCTTTGATTTGAACTGACAGTTGCGTCTCTGTGCTGTGGTATGGCAACCTGAACTGATGTACGTACGTACGAAGTTCTGCGTTGTATCTGTCTGTCTGTGATAACTTTTCTTGATAGGAATGAAATCTTTTTGTTTCTATTTCTTCTCGAGTTGTACCTCCCACCTTGGAATTCACTTGTTGTGGTATTAAACTTGCCGTTTTCCTTGATTATGCTCTGACTAATTGTCTTCACAACATTACTTTGTGTTTGTGTGGAGCATATAATTTTGATGCCGATTTGTACCAAATGTTGTGTTTAAGCAAATAAACATGCAACAAGTACCAACTGACAGTGACTAACATTGATTGTTTAAAAAAATTAAGATGTAAACAGCACTCCCACCAATATCAAAAATGTTTTACAGTACGCTTCTATAGTAAAAAGCTTACTTTCAAAACACAGTACAAAAAGCATACAAATATTCTCCCAGCTAAAACTCCTGGAAATTTCCAATTGAATTCTATCAAGAAATATATCCACAGAATTCCAGGTGGTATGTGTCTTAGAAATAAAAATACGTATTCCAGAAAACAGAGCAATGAACCCTGAAAAGAAAGTTATGATGTGAAATGGACGCTTTATTAAGTGGAAAGTTTCAGTGAAATTATTTTAAAACTAAACACATCTTAATAATACCATACACGAATACACAATGAATGCATTTTCGACCATTCAATCATCTTCACCATGAAAAGCGACAGAGTCGTTTAAAGCCATGCTTAAAGTCAGTAAACAGAGGCAATCACAACCAGAACTAACAGTCAGTACAAATGGGTCTCAAATGAGTTTGATCACGATGACGAACAGCAGCTTGATTCATTCGATTGTACATTATAGGATATGGTTATATAATCTTAAGTGTGAAAAAAATTACTTTGGAATGTGAGGAAATATGCATCCATAATCTGCATATTTTTAGTTCCAAAGCAGGAATCTATTGGCCCTTATGCAATACAATGACAGTGGACGAATTAAGGCCACTTGGTTCAACAAAGAAAAAGGATTTGGTAAGTATCTTAAGTGAAGTATTAACAGTTATTGGTGGTTTATTATTGCAGCTTATTAAAAGATGTGCGAAAACAATTTTTGTTAGTGTGACCAGCCTATTAGCATTTTACATACATTCCATTCTGTGCTATCAGTAAATTTATTTTTTAAGACACTGCCTCTTCTGTATGACCGTATGTAATGTTTGTGGTGCTACTACAACATAAATTAATGTCTATTAACTAATAACAAAAGTCACCGAAGTTAAGAGACAACTTTGAAAAATGGCTTACCGTAGAGTAGTAATCAAGCGTCTTGGCCAGTGACAACAAAGATGTACTCTTGATAAATATCAATAACAATTTTAATGAACAATCAGAGATGAATATATACCACAAAGCCAACGGAAGACTTGATACAGAACTAGAAGGCTGCAGTAAAAAGCTACAAACTCCATTATTAGAGGGCGAAAAACCTACACATCATACAAGCCCTGGCTCCATAAAGAGTACTGAATTAGTCCAAAATGTGAGAGTGAGACGAAGGATAACTGAAAGCAAATCTTCCGGTAAGATAGGTCATAAAAACCTATAGTCGTGGTAATTAAGTCAGGATTTAGCCCAGTCAGCATGTGCTTGGGAAGGTTTTGAAGCGCCCGACGCACTCCATGCTACTTAGAAGGAAAAATAACATGTTCCAGAAGCTGCGAGGAGAGCAACGAGGCGGCTTCTAGGATCCCAAGTAATGCCAACTAGGCGCAATGAGATTTACTTGTCTGTATCTCTGAGTTCATTAGAAGAACTGTAACGTACGCCCACAACGCTAAGACAATATCTACAAAAGTTGATTTTCATGATGATGTATGTACTTGAAAAATATTCCCCATACAGCTTCAAAACAATTACTGAAAAGAAACAAATGTGGCAAATATTACGGAACGAGAAAAGTAAATCCTTTGCTGCCTTTGTTTCTGTAGAACATTCACCATAAGTAGAAACAGCAGGTAAAATACTAGGCTGGGAAGGCATCACTTCATATGACCTAGCAATGTCAAAGTTCCCTCAAACTTAACATTCAAACTTTTAGTGGGTAGAAATATTGAGTTTTACTTTCATTAGAGTCTGTGAAAATCTAATTGTAGAGCGTACTTCTTTACGGAAAACAACACATTATTTGTTGTTTTCTTTCTAAGCCTGAACGGAAAATTCTAGCTGATAGCGGGATTGGTAACAAAGGAGTAGCACCCAGAATAATGATTACCCATATCTTGAAAAATTAAACAGACATCTACTCTTTTTCTGACAAATTCATCGGAGCATGCCATTACCATCTTGTCAGATAATGAGTCCTGCAGTTCAGAGATTGTGATCACATACATTTTTGAACAAATTGAGTACCAGCTATTTCCGTTGTTGAACTAAAATCGACTAATAAATCTACGATAAAACTATAATGACTTAGATTCACCTTGACACAAGATCTTTTAATAATCCATCAAAGCTCAGTGGCTTATGGATGATATGACACTGTGGTGGTAAATAATTCCCCAAATAAATAGATGTATAGCCCCTTGCAATTGATACTGTGGCCACAACTGGCTGGAAACTGTCGTTCAAGCATCACCACCAGATCAAAATACAACGTAGCGGGCTAAGAAAATTCTCCTCTAGTCAGCCAGCATTGACGGTGTGGTCCTATTCGCGCTCTGCCTACAATCAAATATATCTTCCTCCGCACTCATAAGTGCCTTTTGATTTCTACCTATTCTTACCTGTGTGTTTAATACTTAGAATCTACTGCAGTTATACGACAAGCGTATCTTGGTCGTATACAGAGTCCACTTTAACATATTACATTCCATGTCATTTCGCATTGAACCTGATGCAAGTTTATTGCCATATAGAGGGCCGATAAGATTAATATTCCGACTTCCTATCTAATCGGATTTTCGAACATTTTTAAGAGGCCATTATTCGTCTTAAATGACATGCAGAGGGCTTTGCAATGCAAGCTCATTTTTAGTTTCTGAAAACTGCCTACAATAATACTGTAGCAAAACTCCTTGAGTTTTCGAAATAAAACTCCATTACAGAGTGAATCAGAAACGTCAAGCTCGTCCGTAGTAGATATATCTATACCATTCACCTTAAAATTCTGGATTGCCTGGTAATAAATAGGCAGGAATTATCGATAGTCCAGCTATTTATCCCACTCAAGTCTTTTTATATAGTCTAGACTTTCAAATAATTCTGTATCTGACTTCAAATGATGTAATCAGCTTATAGGAGATTTAGAAACTCATATAAGACGCGATTTGCCTGCCTGCAAAAAAGAGATATCGTCTAACGATGGAGCTTGTGGTGTTTCGCTTGTTACTACGATCCAGTCGCAAAGGTCAGAACGTGCTCTGTCAGCTAATGACCTCTCCCTGAGCATGGTGTTGGAAAGAACCTTTTTAGATTGCTACAACAGACGTTAAGAATCCATTCGCCTTGAACGTAACCTCTTATATAACCTTCACATCACTTATTGCCCTTTACAATCTTCGTGTCGTTTTAATGGGTTCAAGTATTAGAAGCATTCGGGAAGGGCGTAACGTATAACTTAGCTGTTTCCAGGATATCATCAGAATATATATATGTCACGACCAACGTATCTATATAGAAAACATTGAGCGCCAACAACCTTTGAATTGGTATTTTCGCTCATGCATTTTCATAACTTTGCTATTCCTTAAGCTAAAGTTTATCCTATTTCGTGTAGTGTGGCACACACGGTTCATACTAATGTCCGGTATTTGAACTGTGATTACAATTTTGTTTAACTATCTTCTCAAAAGTTCGAAAATAATTCGTAGATCATCATCTGTCACTTCACCAGGCAGCTCTAATTGATCATTGTTGGTTTCAGCCTTATTGAAATGCTGCTCTGCCACAACTCTGCTCATTTTTTTGTGTGTTAACGGGTTTCATGTTGTCATCTAGCTTATTCAAAAAAGGATGCATTTGACTCACGGCACTAAAATTATTTGAATTGAAGTACCACCTGTTTAGGTTACATTACATAACACGTATTTTGGAATTGATGTGAAAAGATAATTTCGTAAACTATAGTCTACTGGCGTAGTGATGGGGTTGTTGTGTCCCTAGAAGCTATCTCTGATACTTGTACCTCAGACGTATACCGCAACTTGTTCCCTTCCCAGCCAACAGCTATTACAAAAGACTAGGCTTGTAGGAAGATCGTATTGTGTAGCAAAAAATGAGACGAGAATAGTGAACCAGCAAACCAGTGAATTGTATTTTCAAATACATCGATTTTTATATCAATCAACTTACAATGATTATTCATTAAGTGAAATCAATAACATTTAATTAATACAATGAAATACTGTCAACTGTATTTAAGAGTAGAAGTCACATTGAAATAAAATAATTGATGAAACTCTACAAATCAATCTTATAAAAAATCAATACAGCTTCTTTCATCTAAATAGTCAACTATTGTATTTTTAGGGACTATGAATCCCTAACACCTTACCCTTGTTAGTAGCGCACTGCTTCGGGATTCACTTGTAATCGCACTGTCTTTCGCCGGCATCGTTCGGACCTTTTACTTGGTAGTAATTTCGGTTTAGGAGTCTTAATTATTTGCTTGTTTTCATAATTGGGCAAATTAAAAGTGTCCAATAAAACATCCAAAGGCATTGTTGTTGTTGTACTCGGTTCGGACACTTTTCTCTTGCGTAATTGGTTGAAATGTCTCATCCATTTGTCTTTTCCCACAGTCACTTCATACAACACTGTCCCCTGCCTTCTTGCCACATATCCTTCTATCCATTTATTCCCTTGATGCCGGTAATCCCGAGCGAATACTGGCGTGCCAACTTCGAATCCTGGGGAGTTTGTGCAAGTTGTCGGGTATCTCTGTGGTAGCATGGCGTAATGAGTTGTCTTCAACTTTCGGTTCATCAAGGCTTCGGCGTATGATACCTTATTAGAAGTAGCATCATTTGGTGTTGTGAGATAAACCAACAAGAAGCTTTGTAGACTATCAACAACCCCCTCCCCTTTTGATTTCAACAGTGCCCTTTTGGAATGTGTCGATAAAACGTTCAGCCTGTCCATTAGACTGTGGATAGTAGGGCGGTGACCTTAGGTGGTTGAGTGCATGACGGCGACAAAATTCTTGAAATTGTTCCGACGTAAACTGAGCCCCGTTATCTGATACCAATGTATCTGGTAATCCATGGCGCGAGAAAATCTCCGTCAGTATTTGCAAAGTTCTATTGGTAGATGGTGGCACTACGGGAACAATTTCTGGCCATTTTGAATAGGCATCTACTAGTACGAGATATGTGATACCATTTATTGGACCAGCGAAATCTATGTATAAGCGTGTCCATGGTTTTTCTGGTTCTGGCCATGGTACTGGGTCTATTAATTTACTCTGTTTGGCAGCTAACTGACAATTGTAACAGTCTTTTACGAAGTTGGTGATGTGCTTGTCCATTTTTGGCCAATAGGCGAAGCTTCGTGCAATGGATTTCATTCGCCGCACCCCGGGATGTCCGATATGAAATTGACGCAAGACCTTGGTTTGCAGAGATTTCGGTATTACCACACGCTTACCAAACATTAGGCAGTCATCGACAATGTAGAGAGAGTCTCGTCGGCAAAAGAATTTTTTATCATCATTATCTAAGTTCTTTGGCTACTTGGTTGTGATAAATTGTTTAACTTTCTGAATTATGGGGTCTCTGAGCGATTCTTGTTTAACACCGCACACGGTCACTGGCAACTGTCGAATGGCACTGGATAAGTAATTTACAGCATAATCCTTGGTGGATAACGTGGCAATTACTGACTCTTCAGCGTTTGTTGGGTGTTGGCTTATCAATCGTGATAAAGCATCAGCATGTCCAAACTCTTCTGTTAGACGATATTGTTTCAAATTCATATCCTAATAGAATTAATGCCCATCTCTGCAAGCGGTTAGCTGTATGTACTGGTACGCCAGATTTTGATCCAAGCACAGTGAGTAATGGTTTATCGTCCGTTAAAAGAGTAAATTTACGGCCATATAAATATTTGTGAAAACGTTGAACAGCAAATACCAAAGCTAGCGCTTCTTTTTCTACTTGGCTATATCTTCTCTCAGCTTGAGTTAGTGTACGGGCAGCATGCATGATTGCTTTTTTCTTTTCCGTCAGGAAATACGTGGGATATGACTGCGCCTATTCCATGACTTGAAGCATCAGCCGCTACTATGATTGGTAATTTTGGATCATAGTGCGTTAGTAGCATGTTAGAACTCAGTGCAGACTTCAATTTGCGAAAAGCTGAATCACATTTCTCGGTCCAAGTCCACGGTGTGTTCTTTCCAAGCAGGTGGTTTAGTGGGTGACAAATCTGATGTAATGATGGAACAAAAGCTCAGTAGTAACTGATCATTTCAAGGATCTAAGTGAAGGGACATCTGTAGGTGCTGGCATTTGTTGAATAGTAAGAATGTTTTCCGGATCTGGTCGGCGTCCCCTTTCATCAAAAATGAATCCTAAGGATTTTACTGACCTCAAGAAAAATTGACATTTTTCAAGGCGAAGCTTGAACCCATTTTCTGAGACTCATTGTAGAACTGCCTCCACCCTACTTCGAAGTTCTGCAGGTGATTTGCTGACAACCAAAATGTCATCTAAATGTACTGCAACTCCTTTGATATCATAAAAAATCGTGTCCATCAGCTGTTGAAAAATAGCCGGGGCGGTTTTTATCCCAAACGGCATCCTGTTGTATTGAAACAGACCGCGGTGTGTATTTATCGTCAGAAGGTTTCGGCATTCGGGCGCAATTTCAACTTGTAAGTATGCGTCAGCGAGGTCGAGTTTTGCAAAATAACAACCACCGTTGAGAATAGTAAACAAATCATTAGGTGCTGGAAGTGGGTAGTAGTGTTCTTCTAAGGCTGCATTGAGAAATCAGCACAGATTCGTATAGATCCGTTAGGTTTCTTGATAACGACAATAGCAGCTGCCCAGTCTGAGTAAGTAACCGGGGTTATTACTCCTTGCTGCTGCAATCGTGTGAGCTCTTCATCAACTTTTGCCAGGGATACATAAAGAACAGGTCTTTTGGGTCTGAACACTGATGACACGTCTGATAGCCTCTCATTACCTAAACCAATTACTAGCGGCGTAATACAAGGAAGTGTACTGGGTCCTTTATTGTTCATCATTTACATAAATGACATAATTAACGTTATAAAACATGGTCGACCGTATTTATATGCGGATGATCTCAAGATAGTACATAGCTATACACCGGATGTTTTAGAAGACATGACTCTAATTCAAAAAGACCTTGATAGACTAACTGCCTGGAGCCAAAAATGGCAACTACCACTTAACCATAGTAAATGTGGAATCATGCACATAGGCAACCATAACCCCCAGTTCACGTTTTATCTAAATGGGTCTAAAGTCCAAATACTCCAATCAACAAGCGACTTGGGCATCAAATACTCAGGTAACTTGAAGTTCACAGAGCACGCCTCCTCTACAGTCTCGAAAACTAGAAAATTAACAGGCTTCCTTCTTAGAAACTTCTTTACAAGAGAGGCCAAACTTACTTTGTTTAAGATATGTGTAAGACCTACACTCGAGAACTGCTCAGTTATCTTCTCGAGCATGAATAGCATAGACAGGACACGTATAGAAAGCGTACAAAGAAGTTTTACACGTCGAATTCTAGGAACTAACAGCAACATCAACTACATGGCTAGATGTAAAACACTCTCCTTAGAACCCTTGAGTCATCGCCGACTACGACATAACTTAATATTTTTCTATAAAATTATCACCGGAATATCATTCTCAGCCTTCCCTCTCCAGCGGAACCAAACGCCTAGATACGATCTTCGAAACTACGAGGCAACATTACTTATCAATAAATACCAAGCACAACAACGCTGTAAGTTCTTTGTCGTACTCTACAGCAAACTCTGGAATAAGCTACCACAAAATATTCGCACTACTGACTCTATCCTAAGGTTCAAACGACTGATCACCACATACCTAGAATCTATAGACTTATACAAATTCGTTGACGACTTACCACTTAACGTTGATTCAACCAGCAATGGCTTATTAAGGCTCTAAAACTACAAACACTACATAGTGACTAAAAAAAACCATGAAAAAAATTCTGGTTTAATACTGATTATTTTGCTTTCACTAATTAAAAATTCGTTTATATTCTTTCTATTTCATATATTCTTCTATATCACTGTCGACCCGAGTTTGTGATCTGCTCTCCTATGGAATTGGTCTTCTTTATGCAAACTACTCCAAACGATGGTTAAGAACGAAATTAACGCATCAATAACTCAACGTTCTAGACCAACCCACATAAATTGGCTCTTTTAACCTAATATCGAATACTCAGTCTTTTCCCGTTTCTGGATAGTCTCTATGATCCATTCTGCTTACCCACAGCCATTTTCTGCGATTACAGCACTACAGTCGAAAAACGCGCGAACGCATGCTGGAAGTGTTCTACAATACATAACACGTCTCTAATTCCTTAGTACTGCAAATTCTGGACCTTGTTATAGTTGACTTTATAAATAATAATTAATGTCTTCATATAGCATTATTTTCATAAAAATGACTCCCTATATATTCCCTGTTAAAAACAATCTAAATCATTCTGATCGTGCCTGTAAACTGGTATGCTCTCATGTACAAAATGCTACCTGAGAATAAACTATTATTATTATTATTTAGTTTTAGTGTTGCTTGCATGGTTTTGCAGTAACCCAGTCCAGACTCGAAAACATCAGGAAATTTTTGTAGCAATTCATTTGAGTAGTTCATAGACGGAGTAGATTCAACATGATTGCAAATACAGTTGAGAGGTATATCTGCCAGATGAAGGCTATCAAACCAGTCTAGACCAAGGAAATTTAAATCAGTGGGAGTGATATAGCATGTTCCAGTGAAGCTTATATCACGAAACGAAACAGAACATTGAAGCTGTCCTATTAACGGTAGCTTACCTCCACATGCACTTATTGCCTTCTGTTGGGTTCGCTGAATTCTGGGTTTTCCAAGGGAACTCCAAGTTTTCTGTGACACTATCGTTATGTCCGATGCTGTATTTATCTGTAGGCGTACTGGCTGGTCGTTAATTAGTTGAGTGATGAATTTTCTTTCTACTGGTCTCGTTATCTTGTAAGTTGCCAACAAGCTCAGTGATTTAGCTCGACTACTAGCTTTAGTCTTGATTTTTGGATTGTTAAGCTTTCGATTTCGACAATAGCCGTCCTTATGCCCAACTGCTTTATAACGGGGGCATAGATGATGCTTGAATGGGCAAAACTTGACGAAATGCCATGCTTCACATTGCCAACATGGAGAGGGAGGAATTTTCATTGGCCGGGAAGAAAGACTATGTTTGTTTGTTGACTGTGATGGATGCATAGGGGCAGTTGGGTATTGTTTTCGACGAAGTGCGTTAACTGAGCCGTTATGACCGCCAGATTGAATGAGTGTGGTATCCCGTTGTAAATTCACTAGCCGTTGATATTCCCTTGTGATATCGTTCAGTGTCAGTTTGGGGTCTTGCTCCAGACAATTCAACAGTCTCATTCTAATGTCAGCGAATTTGGGTGACTGGAGACTGCAAATGAATATCAATGATTTAAATTGATCTTCCGTCATTGATTTCAATTTGAATCGTTCGCATTCTTTATTCACAATACCAACGTGATTTAGGAAATCGTCCGTTTCATTCATAATTAATTTTAGGCAACGGTACCGAGTATTAAATAATGAGGAGGTATCACCAAATTGTTGACTAAGCGACTTACATGTCTCGTCGAATGTCCTATCCCTTGGATTTTGTGGTAATATGAGGTTGCAGTATTTGTCCAATTCTGCTGGACCAAGTTTTCGAAGTAACAAGCGAACTTTCCAGGCATCGTCCTGAGCAGCAAAATCGAATTTAAAGAGATCTTCATATCTGCGGAACCATGTGTCAAAAGTAATATTTGCATCAGGATCATAAATGAATTCGACGATACTGTTAGCGAGCGCATCTACTGAAGGTACAGCACCGAAGGCAGGGACAGATGATGATGCATTAGATACAGTCTTTGAGTCTATTAATAATTGCATTAATTTCATTTGTTGCTCCAACGGCATATCGAATTTAGTTGAATCCATTTTATTCTTTTTTTGGTATGATATGATGCGCAAAATTTGTAGTTAGTTTTCACAACGTCGCCAATTGTTGTGTCCCTAGAATTTTTGAGGGTTGCGTGAGTGAAAGCTATCTCTGATACTTGTACCTCAGACGTATACCGCAACTTTTTCCCTTCCCAGCCAACAGCTATTACAAAAGACTAGGCTTGTAGGAAGATTGTATTGTGTAGCAAAAAATGAGACGAGAATAGTGAACCAGCAAACCAGTGAATTGTATTTTCAAATACATCGATTTTTATATCAATCAATTTACAATGATTATTCATTAAGTGAAATCAATAACATTTAATTAATACAATGAAATACTGTCAACTGTATTTAAGAGTAGAAGTCACATTGAAATAAAATAATTGATGAAACTCTACAAATCAATCTTATAAAAAATCAATACAGCTTCTTTCATCTAAATAGTCAACTATTGTATTTTTAGGGATTATGAATCCCTAACAGGGGTAAAATATTTCTAGCGTTTAACTCACTTAACTTATCTTAGGCGACTTTGAGGGTTGTAACTATTTTCACGTGGTTTATTATTTTTATATTTAGTTGAGTTCCGCTCATATCTCAACTTGTAACACTATCATCGCCCTTTACTTTAAACTAGATCGTGTGTTCTAGTACTCAAGTGGTACGCAATGAGCCTAAGCGCTCTAAACTTAATAGGAGTTCACCAAAACCAAGTGATATATCTTCTGTTAGTAACTCTCTTCTTGATTATATGGTGACACAGCGTCTATCACCACTTGTTAGAGCTTTGGACATCATGAAGTACCTAAATAACGACATAAATTATATGACCGAACTAGAGGAAGTGAAGTTTACTTTCAGCCGAATCAACAGCATTTTGTCAAACGTAAAACCTATATCCTATCTACTACGTAAAAAGGATGACCTAAATGTTGAAAAACTTAAGCAGGTGAAGACCTTTATTAATTTCACAGCCAACGAAGTTGTAAAACGTCTAAAATCTCATCATAAAGCAATTGTTTATAATATACCCGATAAATCCCCTCTACGTAAGGCAAAGTTGACTATTTTGGAAGCCTGTGACATGTTGCATGTCTCGTGCGATTGTAGAAGATTGAGGGAAAAAGACTGGCAAACTAGTTATCTACTCTTGTTTCACTTCCCTGTAACTTTTGACACTAAGTGTTTTATCTATTCCGTAGACAACATTAGATGTGTAACTAACCTCAAGGATATAAAGTTAGTTGCAGACGAAATGACAAAGAACAGCTAATCACACTACGCTGCATAATGTTGCAATTAAGCTTCAACTAAAATATGACTTAGTCTCCCGAACTTACATTAACCATACCAGGCTCTTCACCATGTCCTAGTGTCAGCTGTACTCAATCGGATAGATACTTTCCACCCTGCAGAAAAAATAAACTAACCTAGGAACGGTAATTGTGTTGATTTGAACATTTCAACAGATAATCCACACACTCCTACTCCCACTGATACTGGCAAATATATAAATACCAGTAGTATTCTTCAAGGTTGCTCTCACTCTGAGAACGTCACTTTTAGATCTACTGGGTAGTAAACAACTACCGGAAGCTAGCCAAATATTAACTAGTCAACATAAGACTATCCATAGTGAGCTGGAGAAGCCTGACTGTATATCTCAATGCTAATGTAAGGCGTCAAGGCATTCCTAAACCGAAGCCCATAAAAATATACAAACTCTGCCCATAACATCAGAGCAGAGAAAATGCAAGAGTTCTCCTAAGTTCCAGGATACCATAACATTCACTACAAATAATATTTTACTTCGAACCAACCAGAGCTTTATGAAAATACCTACAAAACTAAACGTGACAACAAAACAGTAGAGGTTTAACTCCTAGGTAAATCCTGTTCTATCGACATTAGAACCCAGATTATCAGGTAATAAATCTTTATTTTATTATCGTAGGCAGGAGACAGTGGAGCGCAATCCTAGTCATTCAAACACACAATAATGCTCAACACTCAGTATAAGATAATAGGAAATATAATCCCTATGCAGAATAAGGAAGTAAATGAATACTTGAGCTTTATTGTTTTGGCGTATGTTTAAGGTTTGAAGTCAACTTTTAACTAGTCAACCTAAGTTGCTACAAGTTTACTGCCTAGTGTAATGGCGTAAAATTAGGGAACCCTTTTGATTGTCCTAAACCAATTTTCTTTTACAGTGATTTACTTTTGGCTGTTGACTATCCTACATCATGAGTTTGTTCGTCTTACTTGCTTTGATTGGTTATGAGATTAGTCCTGAGAATGTGTTAAGTAAGTCACAAAACACCTTAACAGACATAATGTCAGGTAAAAACTACACCATCCAGCGACCCCTCGTTCTGACAGTCTTCAGATTGGTGGTCGCTCTTCGCAACTAGGGTAATGCCTATCAATCACTAAGTTATTATTGTAATTGTAACGATAGGGTAAGATCCTGAGAAATGCGCTCACTCTTATCTGTCTCTCTTTCGTAACAGAGGTTAATCAATCACCTGTCAGTATCATTTTCCGCGACTTTTTACTTTCAAACAATGGGTTCTTCACCGTACATAAAGAGGACAATATGGCTGAGCTGTGTTAATCTATTAAGTTTGAAGTGAATACGATTCATTAACTGACAACTCTTATATACTAGGGTCGATAACTTATAGAGGGTGCTTAAAATTCATCAAGATACGGTGTTTCTCAACTAATTAGGAATGTGTTTATTTTAGTTTACACGAGGAATCATTTGTGTTTCGGGCTTTTCGGTGAATTGAAGTTATTACCCTTGCTGTAAGAAGACTCAATTATCTTAGTTTAATTGTGTTATAGAGTTGTAGGTTATTTTCTTTACGGCATACCGGCCATGCTAATAAGCATTATATAATTACCACATTGGTTTATATACATAAAACTGTCTCACTAGCATTCTTCTAAGTTTAAAAAGAGGTATTAACATATGTATTTATGACTAACGTGAGACTTTACTTTGAAGATTTGAATGATGTCCTTGTCACTCCTCTCTGTATATTCGTATATGAATAATCTTGATGATTTCAACCACAAATTTGACTGTAAACCCAATATTCATAGTATAACGAATAGCGTGGTGCAACCGTGTGATCTAAGTAAAATCACGTGTAACTCACACCGCCTGATGATAAGACTAGCTTCGCTTCTTGATGAATACAAGAGTTTAGTTGTACTTAAGAAAAAAGAGTACACAGACGGCAATCCCACTTCTGCATGCTTCGTCTCATGACAAAGGCAAATTAGTGCATTATAATCTGTACCACTTTCTTCGACGCCTACAAATAGCATAACGTTCATTGAGCGTTCATGATGGACGACAATACGTATTATAGGGCTAGGTATTTCACCGATCCCATATTTGCATTATTATAATGGCCTTATAGTCTCCCTTAAGATACCATCAGTTTTTACCATTTTGTTTGTGCTATAATGTTATTCTTCAGTTTACCCTTCAATTGTCTACGCCCGTACGTATGACATGGTCATCAATATCTGCATCCTTACCATGGATAAAACTCCAATCTGCAACTTTTAAAAAATAATTCCTGTGACTTCGTCATTAGGTAAATTCCCACAACAATTTCGGTATCTATCTTGTAACTCACGTTACTCGCTGCCCCATCAATTCCAGTCTACCGCTACTTGCAACGTTCCGCTCTCTTTGATTCCTTTTTTGCATTTATTTTAGTTTCCTTGAGTGACACCACATTGACTTATAAAAATCTGGGTACTCCATCAGTTTATTAGTCATTAAATAAGCATGCCATAGTTCGGTAATCCAAATTCTTGAAGTTCAATACACCAAGTATATTGTTTACTCTCATGTTCATCTTTCTCTTTCTTTTTCAGTATACCTGAGATACATTGCTCAGCATGAAGTGCAAATAAATCGTTGGAAACGGACTTCAGCATGTAATTATATCCTACGAGAACTATGGAGAAAATTGATTTCCTGGTCTCACTGATAAGAGTGAATTTGCACTGAACCTGTTCATTAACCACCATGTTATCACTTAATGCACAACGTCTAGCTCTTTTGTCAACCATATCCTCTTCGGAAGTATTGAAGTCAGTGCTGATTATTTCACTATCTTCTTTAATTTTGAGATTTATTTTATGTTACATTTGATTATTTCGAATAAATGTACATTGTCTTGTGTCCATTTTTAACTTCCATCTACATACTTAGATGTTTCATCATATTGTGATTCATCATGACCTCAAAGTTCTTATTCGTTTTAATTAACCACACTGATTTGACAGCTTAGCACTGTGGTGATCTGTTATGTTTTCATGGCCACACCTACAAAACTAACCTTGTCGTGACATCTGAAAAAAGCTATAACTATCTAAAATTTAATGATAAAATGTATTATGCGATGGCATCACACGTAATTAGTTTTTATTTTATGCATTTTAAATACTTAATCAGGGTGATTTTCCCTGGAATGTATGAAAACGAGATTCAATGCCTGCTGTTTTTTGCCAGAATAGCACAGTTTGATCCTGTGATAGTCAGACAGATACGAGTAGGCCTGGAGAACTTACATTAAATCTAGGCTTTATTCTTTGATCAAAGGAAATTATCCACTACTCATTCCTCAAAGTCCACGTTAAGATTATGGGATTCCGTTATTATACGTAGAAAATTGTAAATTATTTTACAAACCCTCATTTTTTTGTTAGTGGTTTAAAAAAGGGTGTATTATTCTCTTTGTTCAAAGCTTATGACTCGTCCATGTATTCAACCATGTGGATCGCGCGTAAAATCACCCGGCTCCTTTAATGAGACATATCCTAATCTGAAATTTACAATAAAACACAAAACCGACAATTTGATCCATTTTTAAACTTAGGTGCAAGCAAAGTTGTATCTACAGAAAAAAAGCATAGAGTAAACCTTATCTGAACATACAAAGAATTTATCTAATGTTACGTATATGAGTAAATGGAGGTGCCATATAATAGGACTAGGAGACTGCACTCAACATATGAACTTAAAGAAGTAGGCAGAAATGTACACGACATCCGGCTTGTTTATTAAGAAATATAATGGAGTGACCAATACATGGACAGATTTTGAGAAACCTAAGAGAAAAGGTACATTCATCGGGCTAACCTTTAGCAATAATCAGGTTTCGAAGAAAATTAATTAGGGAATGAAAGAAACTGTAAAAAATTCATTTACGTCAGCCTGGCCAAAATGAACTTTATAGTGTTCAGCAACAAACAACGTCCATATTTACTCCGTCTCAGTAGCCTTCAATTTCCATTACTATTTTACATAAAAAAGCAAGGTATGTACATTAAACATGTCAACATGAATGCATTTTAATAGACGATTCTCTAAAGCTCTACGTCTCAGAGGAAGATGGCTTCCCCGTAGTTCGATCACTAGAAATATTAAGTAGCAGGCCGATCACATGAAGCATATTATCAAGCTCGTTGCAATGAATGGTCGAAAAATTACTTTACCAGTTTGATCGTACAGATATTGATAGCTTTAGACAGTATGAGTGAATAGCTGAACTACTTTTACTCACGCTCTTTAACTTTACTCTCTCGGCTTTGGCTAGCTTAATTAACCTATCACCTTTTATTTTTTATATTGCATCCAAAACGGCGTTGAGTACCTAGGCGCTGATCGAAAATAATGCTGAGATGTACGGGCATACCTCACTTGCGAAGTCAGATCGATATCAAGAATTATTAAAATATCAGACTGAGTAAAAACATGAAAATTATAGAGCCAACTAATAAAGAGTAGGTATTAGTCTGATAAGCAAGACGAGTTGGCTGGACTGAACAGCACTACACTTTAGAAGTGTTGCAGGCTCAACAAAACACTTCCTGATATTGGACAGTTTGAAGAGTGAAAACTTCAAGGACGAATTGCTTGATAAAAAATCGAGATGACCAATGCATACTAGTGGTTTTATGCAAGCCACAAAATTAAGTGCTCTTAAAAGTTACTGGAAAGGTTTTTTAAGTAATTAAATACAAGTAGGCGGTTTTCGTATGCAGACTACAGTCGTTCTGATTTGGAAATCTTTCAGAATGTAATTTGATACAGTTGTTAATATCGCTTCTTTATTATATATTAATATTCTGAAATTCAGTACAGTGTTCACTTTAATCTACAGGCATGGTCATTATGATACAGGAAGGTTAACTCTTACGGAACAGAACATAAAGTTTTACAGAAACTAGTGCCTAAATAACAATAACATTTACAGAACACTAGATTCTTGTGCCACGAGATTAAATGTAAGCACGAAAACCGTCAACCATCAGCTGGGAAGTATTTCGTAATTCTCAGTTTTCAGGGATACATTGGTAGATAACACTTATTATTATATGCAATAGGTTCAAGTAAAAGAGTGTCATAAACGTGACACTAGGAAGATTCAGATATTAGATGGCTGTTTGAAATAGTCAACTGTGACGTCAAGTACGAAGTTGACTTTGTGTGGACAGCATCTCGTAGGAGGATGATGGAGATTGGAAGTATTACATTAAGGTATCATGGATAGACTACAAAGACATACTTCCCTCTTCAGCGTAGACTGGGTGAAAACATCAACGTGACACTGCAGTTGGGAACTGAAAAGATTAAGAAAAAGGAACAAGCAGCCGGGCGAGAGGACAAAAATGGCTAATTAAATACATCCGTTTTCAGTGGAAGTTAAGATGTACCGGTTGCATTATATGAAGCATATTTTTTATCTCTCTTTTTTATTCTGAAAAACGTCGACTAACACTAAAGATAACTATGACAGATTTTAGATCTACTGTAGGATAAAAAGCTCAGAGAAGTATAGTACAGGGAAATAAATGGCATACTGCAGCACCTCTAAGAAATTTATAGACATTACGAGATTCCAGAGCACTGTCTACCAGGAAGGAAAATGTTTTATTGCTTGTAGGTGAATAGTCAGAAAGCTCTTTAGACATGCAGGTTATTTTTCAGAAGTGTTATTAAAAACTAAATGCCACAAGGTCCATTGATAAATATACCCCATTCTACATAAGTTGTATTGAATAAGCTGGAGATACCGGCATTGTCTAAGTAGAGGTTTATCGCGAAAGTAAACCGTGAAAGAAAAGCTATATTGTCGCATACTTGCTAATAACCAGTTCCAGAGGTTGACATAGTGTGCAACAAAGAAGAAGGATTATAATGTAAATTGGCTTTCTGCAATCCTACCAGAGAATTTTGGTTCCGTATGTCATACTTACGTTTTCGAGCATATGTCTAAGCAGTACAATCTGTTTTAATTTCTTTATGAGTAATTTATTATAGTATCGTAAGATTAAATATAATCCTTTTGACCGATAAATGGTCTAATTTCCAAGCACAGCATCTATAATTATAGGGTCGGTCAGGAATTAGTAGCCTACTGAGATGTCGTTGAACCTTCTCTATTTTCTGCCGATTTAGCGAACGCATGCAACTATATATGATTGGGCAGTACTCAAGCAGTGGTCTAACACAGGTTATATAAAGAATAACTTTACATTCATTAAGGTGGTAGTTACGATGAATTAAACTAATAATTTTGCGAGCTATATAGACTTATGATAAAACATACTCGGTAAAAGATAAACTTTTTGAATACATTACTTCTAAATCACAGATATTACGTAGTCGGCAAAATTCGTGATCGTTAAGGTGTAGGTTGATCTCGGGGTTAGATTGTCCAAAATATAGGTACCCTGATTTTTATGTTTTAAGGGAAAAAAACCATTTCTTGCACCATTCACTTAGTTTATCGAGATATCTCTGTATTATGTCATTAACATCTCGACATTCATCTGGGTAGAATGTTCAGACAACTTTGAGGTCATCTGCAAACATTAAAGTTTTACCCTCCTAAGAACAGTAATATATGTTATTAACATACATAATAAATAATAATGGTCATATGACTGAACCCTGGAAGACACCAGTAGTGAAATTTTGAGGACGTGAGAGGGGTCGCCCTAGTTTTACTAATTGAATGCGATCTTCAAAAAATGAAGCTATCCAGTCACGCAATTGGTCCGTTATTCTGAAGGCTTTCAATTTATATTAGAGAAATGAATGATGTACTTTGTCAAACTCCTTAGTAAAGTCGAAGTAAAGTGTAACAATTAGTTTCCCGTCATCTCTATTGTTTATTATATAGTCAAAGTATTTTGGGTGGCGAGTTATGCAGGATTTCCTAAACGTGAAGCCGTTCTGGGAAGTATATGATTAGCATATGCTTAACTAAGTGCGTGTAAATCTCCTCCATTATAACATTTTTTATGGCTGTAGATAAAAACGGAAGAGTAATTAATTGGACGGAAGTTTTCAATACTAAGCCTAGAGTCTTTCTTAAAGTGAGGAATCATATATGTGGTCTTCCACGATCTATGGAAGGTTGCATCTTCTAAGGAGAGACTAGATATTTTGGTGAGGAGTATTGGGAAGGCCTTGCTACCATATTTGATCAAATTAACCAGTATTCTGTACTCCCACTACCAAATGAAGGTTTTAGTGATCTTTTAGCATCACTAACATTACTGATTGTAAACTCCGAGCCGGTTAATTTATACTGGTTGAAATCGCTGATCGTTCCTAATCATGGACTGTTTCTAGTAAAAATAGTATGCATTGGATTCACTAAACGCTTCACAGATCTCCATTGGGTTACTAGTCATTTTATTTTTGACATTCAAAATAGTAGGAAGACTGGATTAAGCACAAAGTTTCTTTCTGAGGGTGGCTGCTAAATAGGCTATATTGTCTGGCAATTTTAGATGCATTTTCTGGCTTCTGATTCCCCCCTATTTCTGTAAGTTGTTATATTTATGAATCCTGAACGGATACCAATAATTACAGAAGAGTCATACTGAACAAATAATCTCTTTCGTAACTTCCTTAGTTTGTTTATAAATTTAAAGGGGATATATTCGTTATTTGAGATATGTGGTTTAATCACTTTAAAAGGCGCAACACAGTCAAGATACAAATTTATATAATGGTAAAAAGCATCTAGTGAGTTATTAACATTGTAAGAGAAGAAGAGTATGTCCCAATTGAGGTCACATAGCAATTTTCCGGCATGAGACCAGTTAATCTGAGCATAGTTTCTCCGAAAATTAAGGGTATTGTTTGTTCCACTCTTAGTACATGAACATGCATTGACATTTAACTGACAAGTGACGACTTTGTGATCGCTGCCAGGAAATTCAAGCCTAGTATTCTCTGTATAGTTGGGGGCATTGTGTAGAAGCATTAAGTCTAATAAATTTGACTTGCATGTAGGTTTACGTACTATTTGAGTCCATGCACTACTTTCAAGTATTTAAAAGAATTTATCAAGATATGTAGGTTTACGTAAAGGGTTCCAAGTAAAAGAAGGTATATTGAAGCCTCTTCCTGTTAACTTGGTTACAGGCAGCAATGAAAATAATGAGAATTAATGGCTTAATTGTTGGGTAGAGCTACGAGTAGCATTAAGCGGTCTATAAATACAACCTATCAGGAACTGATGATAGGGATAGTTGTCAATGTTGACAAATATAGAGTCGTTTAAATGTTCACTACCTCTCAGGAAGATAAACGATGATGAAAAATCGGACCAAACATATTATGCATCCTTCACTCATTCCTGAATTCGGATCTTTGGGGTATATGACATAATTGTTAACTTTAAGTATAAGGTTTGAAATATCGGGAGTACATCAAGTTTTGGTTATTAGGACACAGCATGGGTTAACTAAGTACATTGAGAATTTAAGATGAATGAATTTTTATTGCAGATGGAATAGGAGTTAAATAGGATAGTGGAGAACTGTGAAGGAATGATGAAATATGATAGGTCACGAGTTAGCTGAACTAGTGGACCAGAAAAAGATGATGTAGTGTAGGGAAGTAGTAGCAGTGAGACATTAGTTATAAGGGGGTTGGGAGGGGAGACTTTGTCGCCTAGTGGGGTACCATCTATACGACGATGTGGAATAAGTGAGGACCGAACAGAAGCGCGTGTGAAGCGGATATGACGAGATAATGAGAAGGCAGACTTACGAGATTCGTTGATTGTAAAAAGGGCTAAGTTATGAGTTGAGGTTCCATCTGAGTCCATTGGGGTGAAGAATAGCGAGGACAGCTGTCTATCTGAGAATAATGGATTATAGGCAGACAGCCAATAATTATACAGTGGCACATTGTCATGATATCCCATACAAGCATTGCCAATCAACCCATGCTTATGATGCACTGAAGTTTGAGGGAGATTTATAAATGGTGTGTGCAAACTCGATGTGAGCATGAAGCTTCTAAAGGGAAGTGCAAGGCTATTGGTATAAGTGTAATAAGCCTGTTGAGAATGGTTTATAGGTATCTTGTAGACGTGTCCCACCCAGTCTTTGTGCTGATTTTCGTTGTTTAATGGTATGAAGTCAGAGTATATTGTGTTGAGATTCAAAGAATATACTGGCTGTACATTTTTAGGCACAGGTCCGTCCTGACGGGTTGTTAAGGAATTGGGAGTGTATACTGCCCTAGTGAAGATAAGGTAATTAGATTTACCGCGATTGTCTTTGATAGTACTCCACTGCACAGGGGGTTAGTTTGTAACGAAATACGTCTCCCCAGTATTTGATGCGAAGTGCAAATATTCTATCTTCTTGGGATATCAATGTAGTAACTTAAGTTGACTAGTTAAAAGTTGACTTCAAACCTTAAACATACGCCAAAACAATAAAGCTCAAGTATTCATTTACTTCCTTATTCTGCATAGGGATTATATTTCCTATTATCTTATACTGAGTGTTGAGCATTATTGTGTGTTTGAATGACTAGGATTGCGCTCCACTGTCTCCTGCCTACGATAATAAAATAAAGATTTATTACCTGATAATCTGGGTTCTAATGTCGATAGAACAGGATTTACCTAGGCGTTAAACTGGCGAGCGCTGTATTGAACACAATATTTAATTTCTGTTATACGTATCGCTGTTTTCTTTCGTATTGAATCACAAAAATTAGCCTATAGTTTTGCAGTAATTAAGATTACGTTTATATATTTTTTATACATAGTATTTCATTTCTATCGCTGGGTACCACTAATAAACTTATTATTTTTCGTTCTTATTGCATTATTATATTGTTCATATAACATGTCACACTCAATCCCAACCAAAAGCCTAAAGGATACGTCGACGGTAGACATAGACACCAGTATGACTACAAAAATACGACTCCTAAAATTCGATCGTAGTGACCCTGAGTTGTCGTTTGCTCAGCTAGAGCATTATTTGACGAGACACAATATGAAATCTGAAGGAGTTTGCTATCGAGATTTATGTTCAGTCCTACCCCCTGCAGTAGCCAAAGAAGTCCGAGACTTGATTTTAAGTCCACCAACACAATAACTATACGTCATTCTAAGACGAAGAATAATAATGAGTCGTCTATCATTATCAAACGGGCAAAGAATCCAAAGGCTTTTCCAAGGAGAAACATTAGGTGATAAGTCACCGGAATAGTTTATGCGTCATCTCAAAGCTTTAGTGAGTAACAACAAAGTAGGTTAAGCAGTCCTTACACAAAGATGGATACAAGCTCTTCCAAGCTACGTACAACACTGTTTGAATGCTCAAGATCCTGACACCTCTTTATCTCACTTAGCACGTATTGCAGATGGAATAATGGAACGAGGTTCACCAACCGCATCACGTATGATACGTCATACTGGAAAAGAAAAATCAGCGAACGACCTGGTCGTAGAATAACTTATTATGAGTGTTAAAAGTCACACAGAGACTGTCAGCGAAATGCAAATGAGTCATATGGACAAGAACAGGTCACCACAACGACCGAGATTCAAGTCACGAAATGGACCACAAGAGTCCAGGTAATCTGGACAATTCTGTCGGTATCATTGTGATTTTGGTATTCAATCGACCGAATGCAGCCAACCATATGCCTGGTATAAACAGACCCCCGAGAATATGGGAAGTGAATATTCTCTTCCCAGGTTGCAACGACTGAGGAAGGGTGCCTCAACAGTCACTTGTTTTACTTTAGATATAGAAATTCAGGCTTGAACATTTTGGTGGATACTGATGCTGCGCTTAGTATCATTCCTCAGAATAAAGCCAAGCTGGGTGAAGAAACTTCTCCAGTTACACTTCAAGCTACCAGTAAGACTGAAATCGCGACTTTTGGGCAGAAAACGTTAACGCTAGACTTGGGGGGTTTACAAGGCAATTTCCATGAGTTTACACCGTAGCCAATCTACATCTGGCAATAATAGGGATGGATGTTTAAGAGATATATGAATTTTCAGTTGACACTAAAAAGTACGTTCGACATTGAAAGAAACTTCAAAATATACAAAAGGTACGGAAAGTCATATCACATCTCTAAATTTAATACAAACTCCGCCACTAACAACGGCAAAGTTCCAAGACATACTCGCGGAATTTCCAAACTTAACAAATCTGAACCCTCAACGTTCCAAAAGTAAGTTAAAGGTGTGCCACACAATCAAAACGGAAGGCGCATCTGTTTTCGCTAAACTCAGAAGACTAGAACTTGATAAGTTAAAAATAGCTAGAGCTGAATTCGATTACATGATACAGCTGGGCACAATACGTCCATCTGATAGCCAGTAGGCATCTCCTTTGCATATGGTTCCAAAGAAAAATGAAGGCGATTGGTGACTGTGTCGGAATTACAGATCCCTTAACCGTTAAACTGTACCAGACAGGTACCCGATACCACATATCCAAGACTTTATGAATGCCTTATAGGATATGGAGGTATTTGCTAAAATCGACTTAGTCAGGGTATATTTCAATATTCCAGTAGCTGAGGAAGATATTCCAAAGACAGCTATCACAGCGACTTAAGGATCATTCGAGTTTGTACGCATGCCATTCGGCTTACGGAACGCGGAACAAACATTCCAAAGGTTTGTGAATAATCTACTTTGAGATATGCCATTTGCACAAGGGTACATAAATGACTTACTGATTGCTAACCCGGACTTAAAATTACATGAACAACATGTGAGGACACTGTTGGAACGACTAAACAAAAATGGCATGAACATTCATTAAAGTAAATGTGTTTTCAGTGTGGAAACACTATAATTCCTTGGACATATCATAAGTCCTAATAGAGTTACACCAATCAAACAGGAGGTGGACACTTAAACAATACCCCATACCAAGCTTCCTGAAATAATTTAGAAGTTTTCTTGGTTTAACAAACTTTTATCGCAGATTCATACCCGGTTGTGCACAACTAATGCAAGTATTGACGGATTCGCTTTAAGGAAAACCGAAAAATTCGAACTGACCTCTGAGGCCGTCAAGGCTATTAACCAAGTGAAGGATAAACTTGCTCTAGCATCTACATTAACTAATCCAAATTCTCATTACCCACTTGCTTTGATGGTAGATGCTTCGGACAAAGCAGTAGATTGCAATCTTAATAAACTAGTTAAAATCGCCTGGAAACCGATTGCATTCTTCTCACAAAAGCTCACTTCAGCAGAAACGAGATATTCTACCTTCGGTCGAGGACTCCTCGCAATCCACATAATCGTCAAGCATTTCTGGCACATGCTCGAAGACAGGGAATTTATAGTTTAGACGAATTATAACCAATGCATTGAAAACAAAAGCCGATAAATACTCACTCCGAAAAGTCCGACACCTCGACTACATACCACAGTTCACTAGTGATATACGATACGTAAGAGGTCAAAACAACCAAGCAGCAGACGCATTATCTCGACTACAAATAAATATAATAAAACAGTCTACAGTAAATTTTGAGACCTAGAGAGACATCCAGGAAAATGGTCAGTAATTACAAAATCTATTGTCAGCTAAAAGTCTCAAACTAAAGCAGCTCCCATCACCTGTAGATGGTGTTCTGATTTACTGTGAAACAACGAAGGCAATGCGCCGACCTTTCGTTCCCAAATATAAGCGACAATTAATATTTAATAACTTTCATTCATTGTCTAACCCTGGCGTGAAATCTCTGACTAGACTAATCAAATCTTCAGGAGGATGTACATAAATGGGTTAGAGAGTGTTCAGTGTGTCACTGATCAAAGGTTAACGGACACACGAATTCACCCAACGAAGTTTTTCCCCAAACAAATGCACGTTTTGCACATGCACATATCCACTTAGTAGGCACTTTACCACGTTTAAATGGTTTTATGTATCTATTTACATGTATAGATAGGTTCACAAGGTTCCCTAAAGCCATGCCAATCACGGACATCACAGCCGAAACTGTGGCCAAAGTCTTTATATAGAACTGGGTGACCATTTTTGGTACGCCTATAACAATAACGACGGACAGAGAAACTCAGTTCGAATCTGAACGATTCAAACAGAATACGCTGTATTCCATATCACCTTCAAGCAAATGGGATCGTAGAACGGTTTTCATTGTTAACTAAAGGCTGCTCATATATGTCATTTAAATCGCAGTCAAAGAACAAAATTCCGGCCATTGTTTGTGTTGGAATTACGAACAGCTGTCAAAACTGATTCACAATGTTCAGCACCAGAACTCATCTTTGGAACTACTCTGAGACTACCAGGTGAGTTTATTAACCCTCACACTGACAGTAAAAAGCTCGATTTAGGAACTTACGTATGTCAACTATGGTACCAAATGTCTAAGCTTAAGCCAATTAATACCCGTGAACAATCACGAGCGACGTTCTTACCTAAGGATCAAAGCAATTGCTTGCACGTCTGCATTAGATGTAACAAAGCACCACTCAGTCATCCTTTCGACGGTCCATTTGAGGTTATTTCTAGAAAACTCAAATATTTTGTGATACGGAAACAAGGAAGTATCGGCTCGGCTAGTATCGATAGGCTACAACCGGCTTATCTAGATAATGAACTACCACACGTGTTGTTAGATCGTTTGCTCGACTAAACAACCAGGGACCCAAGAAGTGAAAACATGAAAGCTGTCAAAGTGGCTAAAAGCGTTAGATGGGCACAACCGATTATTCAGGCAGAAGTGTCCACAGTTTTAGTTTCAGCATGAAATGTAATCACGTAACTTCCAAAATTTCAAGTAGTAAATTTTATTCAAAAAATAAAATGACAGTAATTTTCCTCTTTGTCTTATGTTGACAAAACGTCATTGAAATAGCATTAGTTCTAAGTATTATTCTACCCTTCTTCTCTTTGGACCTTATCTTTTAATATATGAACGGTACAATCAATTGTTTTTTGATACGGAGTACTTAAACAATATATTCTTAAACAATCCATCAAGTTATATATGTCACAAACCTATCAGCTGAGGTTAATCACTAAAGAACGGAGGATCCTTGATTAAGGTGGGTGTTGTGAGCAAGCTTCACCTGCGCAACTAGTCATTTTTCTTGATTTTTCACTATCAGTAGACAGTGAGAAAGTGTGATGAAAGCATGGAGCGAAAACCCTATAGATTCTTACCATAAATAACACAATAAACCCTAGTAACAACATTAAATTCCGAAAATAACGCCGGAGAGTTTCACTGCTTTACCAGTTGATTTACAACATACATCACACTAGTACTTAACGTGTATATATTTTTACTTAAACTAGCCATATTTATTTCATTTCGACCGACACTAAGACCATTTTCCACTTAAGATATATATTTTTAATAATTTTATACAACAACACACTGCTACAAAAAAATGTGTTGTTTACAGGTGAAACATATTAAATCCCATTTTGATTCGACTTTCCATAGCTTTAACTGCTTAACCACTGTATATATAAGCTAACTACAGTAACTTATTAAACGTCTATAATATCTTTAGCATCTCTATAACTACAGTGGCATTAGTCATGTCTAAGATTTTAAATTCTGGTGTTAGAGTTTTTAACATTTTACACGCTAAATGATCTTACACAACAAATTAAAACATGCGTTGTATTGTCTCTCTGAATTTAACAATTTCTTCTTGACCAAACCTTGAATTTGTCACTAAACCCATCACAGTCGTTACTACTGGGCGTATTTGTTCTTATACATTGGGCGATCATATCAGTTGCCTTAAAAGATGTTTAGCATAGTCCAGGTAATAAAGTCACCAGCATTTAGCTACTATCGTACTTCACTGACATAATGATTAAGCTATCATGTATTTATTGGTCAAACAAGCATTCGAATAGACTCCGGAGCCTAACATTAAAAGTAATCCTAAATAAACGAATACTTCTAGACCGCAAATAGCAATATAACCTCTAAAAGCATTTAATATCCATGAAGCACAAAAAATAAAAAAACAACTTATTTTCTTACACTAGCTTATTACAAATTAACAGTACCACCAATTACTTATAATAGTCTCACAATATATCCTCATAAATCACTGTCATGCCTTGGCAATCACGTAGTATGATTGATATAATTAATGGAACTATTGACAAACTGGGTCTATAAACTGACTGGAAGTTATCATTAAATAGTGTGGTTTCCCTCACAGTTAACTCTATGCAAACAATTATTTTAAGTCCATACCATTATCATAGATATGGGTTAGAAGTAATACTTTCCTCAGCTAAAACCTATGCTCTCTCGGCTAACCACATGGTTTGCATTCACTTTAACGACATTCAAACACTTAATTAACTGATGACATTGTCCATTACTTTACCGGTAAGCTTACTACATTGGTCATATGGTTTTCATTGACTTATAGCTTGGTTTGATCTTATGCTCACAACTACAAAAACACTACACCCACACAGATTCAAACCATTACACTATACCCTGATGTTGGTTGGTGTATACCAACACTCATGAATAATAAAACTGACACACTTGTAAGGGTATAATCAACTTATTTTCTAGTTGGCTTTAGAAGTGACAGCTTTGCTATGACTTGCATACCTACCACTCATCAAGTGAGCAATCTGCAAGACGCAGATTATATCTTTATCCTTAATAAGCCCAAATACTCTCATGTTCACGATAATTCATTTTGTTTCCTAAGCACTTGCTATGATTTTCCTTTCTGACTGGTACTATCAGTGCTTATCATTACGAATCCCGTCATTAAAGGTGGTCGTCACATGTTCAAGGTAGCCTATCTGATCTGACTTCTGGCAAGTTCAAGTACTTAAATAAATACGTTCAATAAAACCGATTTTTTAATGCATTTGCGTGCACAAGATATCTACACCATATCCATTTACCACCCCCTCTCCAGGTTGCCAAGCCGTTCTGGAAACCACATACTTACGTAGAAACGGACACATCAATTATAATTGTACATTTTCTGTTTTTTCTTTAATCTTTTATACAAACAGTGGAGCAATTCTTTAGGTGTGATTGAGTTTCACCAATTTTTTGGAAGTAGATTCTTCTTTCATTTAGACTTTAAGGCGACTCAAGAGGCAGGTGAGTAAACACCTACTAGCCGGACAGAGCATGAGAAAATCGTACCTCACCAACATGGTGTTGGGTACCCGGCTCGCGGTACTTCCTCAGGTATTCCTGCTTCATTTTCTTACCCTCTGTTATTTTCCAAGCTCTGATCACAGTTAGGAGGTTAAGTTCACCAAGTGTCGATTCATCATTTATGAAAATATGTGAAAGCTACATTATTAGATAACAAGTTCTAAAAGTAAATGTAATCCATGTAATATCGTCAAATGCTGACAAACTATTTGCCATTGATCGAATGTCAGGTGCTAGACGAACTAGTAATTCTTCAATGACCTACAGGGGCAGAACTGAGATGAATTTGTTTGATATGTTGATCGAATGGATGTTTCTACAGAAGTCGATTCTAGGAAGAAGATGACGTAGCAACTTATGTTGATTAGTTAAGAGTTGACTTCATAACTTGTGTATACACTAAAACAATGAAGCTCAAGTATTCATTTACTTCCTCATTTTGTATAGGGATTATATTTTCTATCATCTTATATTAAATGTTGTGGAGTATTGTGTGTTTGAATAAATAGGATCCCGCTCCACTTCCTCCTGCTTACGATAATGAAATAAAAACTTATTCCCTGATAATCTGGTTTCTCATGTCAACAAGACGGAACGTACCAAGGCGTTAAAAATTAAAGGATGTTCTTCGGCGATAATGAAACGTCAACTGCTAAATGTCGTAATAAAGTATTATTGACAATCTTAGCACTTACGAAGAAAATTCCTCTTGCTAATCCAGAATCATATCAAATTACACAAACCTATGGACCTTGATAATATCCATCCTACATTTGGAGCATACCGTAAATTTAATGGTTTAAAATAACACTACTTCACTGGTAGTTGGGGAGGGACAATGTCCAAGTGTGAACTAAGATTTACTGCTAAAAGAATATATGAAAGTATAGGTCCTCTGCGAACAATTACAGTTGCCGTTCATTTTTAATTTAGGTTGGTAACTTACTAAAAATTGTAGGGATTGGTTATTCTCTTTTAGGTAGTATGTTGTTCCAGAAATCAATACACAGTTAAGGTGATAAAGCAGGCTTACTGGAAGATATAGACTCTCTGACTGAGTGAATAAAACAGTTGTTATCAGAAATTATCAATCGTAAATCTTCGATTATGTAGATCGATTGCTGCACGATTTACTTGAGCATACAATAAATAAACTGCCTAGATCCACATTTATCGCCCACGAGAACTCGAGAGTTGTAATTAACAGTGTACTCAAAAACTCTAACAACTGTATGTCGGTTACTGGTTCTGTAATTAATCGTAAAACACTTTCCAACTTGGTTGATGTTGCGCCCCAACTATCATCTTCAGAATATGCTAAGCCGAATTCGAAATACAGGACAAAGGCAGTATCACTGTTTTTGGTATAAAATGGATGTGTTAAGCTTGGTTCATTTACAGATCGAATAAAAACGTGGAAGGTTGTTCTGATCCATTTTATCAAAATGAGCTGAGGCACTTGTGCAACTTTCAGTTTTCCATCATAAGTCGAATGGTGATCAGATACTATTCTACTTTGTATAGATAGTTGCTTTTATGTTAACGTACCTATAGTTACTGTAATGACATCAACTAATAATCTAACCACACGATTCGGCTGAAACAGTGTAGCTGCCTAGCTTGCATGTACTTAAGCTAAAGTCGCAGCAGTCAATGACACCGTATACTGGCCTACTCCAACAGTAGTGACCAAGTATTCCCGTTCTATTAGTACTTACTACGTAATTCTATACGTACAATGGGATTTTATTGTGTGGTGAATACTATTCATAAGGTCGTCTGTAAGTAGTAAATAGCGGAACGCTGCGTGAAAGTGGAGACGGTTAACAGTATGCGCGGTGAGTTGCAAGGTTACAAGGAGAAAAGCCTGATTACGTTACGTACCAGAAATGAGAACAACCAAAGGGACCAAGCCTACAACCAACATTGAGCAGGGAACTCTAAGGATGTACAAATAGATATTTAAAGGTAACGTATACATTATTTATGACGTTTGACGATGTGAAGCTTTCGGTGATGGGGCGACGTGGGAGATTGTTGTGGCGCGGCTAACGTTAGGATTTGACAGCCCAGTAGACAAGCAAGCGATGATGCAGCAGATCAGGACCACAAGTCTTGCTCCCGATGTTGGCCATTTATTTGGTAAGCCTCACAAGTTAGTCTTAGTGCTTCACACCTTGTCGAATAAGCTATTCGGATAGGTCTGATTAGTCGCGATTGTAAGACTACAGAATACTTGCTATTCTTATCTCAGAAGCCAAATCAGCAGTAATAACACTTGATTGTATGGTAATACAGCGTTTATAACAACAGTACAAGTTATTTGGCTTTGTTATGATATAAACCAGGCTAAAACAGTGAATCAGTAAACAGTATTCAGTACTTCTGGACTTATATTGGCCACCACTTCATTCTGCGAACGTCATAACCGATCCTACGCGGAAAGTATGCAGTTCGACAACAGATGCCAGTTCGACCAAGCAATGTTCAGTAGTGTCAGTGTGCCAGTTCCGTCGAATCTTCTACTCCATTTATCTTTTTTCATTTATAATTAGCAATTCTTAAGAATATTTCAAAAAAAATTCATGGACCCAGATCAAGACGTTTTTGTCCGACATCTTGACTTCAGTAACCACTCGAATAAAGTGGACTTTTCAGTTAAAAAAGTGAACAAACTCTAGATTAAATAAAGTTTGACGTAGTGTATTTACAAAATACTTTGATCTAGTAACCCAAACAAGACAAGAAGATGACTGAATGCGAGAGTGAAAACATACCTAAATGTTAGAAGTAGAATGAAATCAAAACAACTACATTGGTTATTCAGATAATAAAGTGTTTGATTTGTACCTCAGTATATGACCAAGTTACGCTCGTCATACAACTAGAGCAACTTCTATCGACTGAACCCACTCTTACGAAGGAGAGGAAATAATAAAGCATTGAAGGATGGAATAGCAATTATATTTGATCGCAGAGCTTCAGTGGAATAGCAACGTCTAGGCTGACAAACTAGCGAGAGATGCTACCCACGGTCGTTCGAGTCGTGACCTGGTGGTGATGCGTGACCGCACACCTTCAATTAGTCGTGTCCCCTGAAACAAACCTGGTCACGATCAGTGTAGAGAGCCAATACAACTATTTATTTTAGCAATTAATTACCGCTACATGTTCTTCACACTTTGTCAAATGATGATCCAGCTTAAGAGATCAACAAAGTAGCTAAAGATAATTATGCATACTGAAACTAGTACTTTTGGCATCATTATCGAGCACTTAAAGAGCAATTTGTTCAGGGTATTTATTTCCTACGCGTATATGCAGTATTGACGTTTTGTAACGAAACTTTGAAAGTAAGTTTGGAGGTTTAAAGTATTTTAAATCGTAGAGATTGACATGAATAACATAGGATACTATCCTTAATTCTGGAACGAAGAACATTTGATAAAGAATTATCTAATTCACATTCTACCACGAACAATGATGTACCACAAAAAATGGAGACCATATGAATCACTTTCAAAAGTTGGCTATATACACAATGTCATCAATTAATAAACATGCATCTATATGAATAATGCTAAATCAACGTGAAGTTGAGTAAGGTGCAACAGTATTTTAGAAGTTCCCATGGTGTCACTAATACGAAACTTACATAAATCGCACATTAAAACTAAGTCGAACGAATTTGGAAATAGTTCAAGCAAGTTTCTTGATAACATTCAAACAACATACATGCATAATTTTGATTTTGATTGCAAATTATTCACAAGAAATGTGAATTTTTCATCGAATTTCGATTGGTGACTAGACCTGGATACTACTCGTATATTTCTCCGAATGAATGTGTATTTCGCATCTTCTTAGAAGGGGGTGTATTACAAAGAGTTTTCGCTAATATTCCTTTGGAAAATCCATCTAAATCCGGGGAAAAATAGCTTGTTCTTGTTTACAGAGTTGAGATTGTTCCATATCGTCTAATCTCCTCAAGGTCATTTCGTAGTTGCAGGTGCGGCTGTAAATGTGACATCTACCTATATTTTAAACACCTACTTTCGTACATGGTAAAATTAGTAATCTATCGTCACTTATGGGGTAAAGAAGTGAAACGAAAGCCTTTTCTATTTCACTCACAACTATTTGATACTGAATGCGATAGAATACAAGTAGTGCGTTACCCCGATCGTCTTCAGTGGGTTCTTCACAATTTAATGAGTAAGCCGTTCGAAATCGTCACATAAGTAGAAGTCAATTATCTAAACGTATATACTTCCGTCCTAAACCTTAACTTACACCGCAATCAGGATAGTTAATGGGACTGTACTATCATTTCGAAGTAAAGGTAGCTTGCCAGTGTCTACACCTCCTCCCATAGGGATATCGTTAGTCGTCCACTAAGACTTTTGATGTATACTGGATAATTTTAAAGAATTTTTGGATTCGTCCAGTTTTCCCACCCGTTTTGAATTGTCAATTACGAAAAATCCTTAAAACGTATGCTATTTGATAATATTATGTGATATCTTATTAGCTCATAGAACTACGAATTAGTTACATAGTAGCATAGTGAGAACTCTAAAGTGATAGTTGTAGGACTATTTTGTAATCAGTAGTAATGGCAATCGCAAACAGCTGGCAGTCAGCACCTGGCGATCCAGGGACCAGCAATCATACAGCATACACAAAAAATGGAGTGAGTTACAATAGACAGTAGCACATCTATAAAGACATCGGGAGTAAAAGTACTGTACTTTTATTGTGCACAGTCGTGTGGTTGTCTGGATTCACCTGAACTAGATATTGGAGATTACGTTTTTATTTCGTTTTTGAGATGTCTCTATTCCCTTCAAATTATAGCAAGTTGAACTGCTGAACAGAAATGGCTGAAGTCACAACTCATATCCTAATTGCGAACGTGCACAATAACACTTGAAGTATGTGCACCACCGACTGTCGGCTCATCCTTGGCTAATATGAAAACAAAAAAAGCAGATCTGACACGGTTACCGAGAACACATCTATCGACGGAGTACCACCAATGTACGTCTTATAGTAAGCGAGTGTCTAGGACTGAGTTTGTAAGTGACACCGACAAGAAAGCTCAGTAACAATAACTGGATTTACCAAATCTAAACTTTGCGTCCATCCAAACGATTATCAAATTGAGTTAATTGACATTTCAATTTACCCTTACATTTTCTTTAATGTTAACTCCTAGACATTAGATCATCAAATCTGAAGAATGCCATTCCTTAAAGGTGGGAGAGCTGCAGTGACCAGAACTAAAAAGTACTTGGAGGCCGGGCGAATACTCCTTAATGATGGTGTCAAGATTATCGTCATTAGTCATATTCCTGGAGCAGCAATATCTCATGGGTGCGATGAATTCATAAAGTGGTATTTGCCTCCTATGCAGTTCAGAAACCCAAATATCCAAGTAATGGCCTGATTCGCACTCTTAACTGACCCAATAGATAATCACGTTTAAAAACATGTTCCCGACACCATTTATTAAAATTTATTTCAGAAATGAAGAACAAGTTGTTAACTGTGCCTTCCGGAGGAATGTCGATATCTACGACCATTTACATACACTTTTAGGGAAACCCCTCCCATCTGAACACTCTTTAATGAATGATCTGACTACGAAAAACCCATCGAATTTCGGCACAGAGTAACTTTCATTTCAATGGATATAATTATGTTACTAAATTGTAGCTTCCCACGTCAATGTATATGTGAGGTGTACGGACAGATGCCTTGTTCTTCTAATATCGGCAAACCGAAACTATGGTCACACATGGAATATTCATTACCTACTGTGGATACAGGATGGTCTCAGAATTCAATGAATCCTAATGTTAAAAATAATGAGTAGTCTCTTAGCTGATGCAAATACAACTACATAACATCACGTAATTAAGGGGAAATGCATTTTCTAAACGCTTTAAAGATGGTTTTCATTGTCTTATTCAGTTATTCATAATTTTTAAATAAAAAATACTTAACACCAGCCTTCATGATTCTAGATAGTTTCAACTAACTGGACTATCCTGCAAGACTAATAATTGATGATTAAGCAGGTATGATAGGTATCGCAGCCAAATTGATATGAAGTGCTTCCTAGATTAAAATAGATTAAGTTGACCGAATAAATGTATTCCCCGTTTTATTTTCATCATTAAATTAGCGTGCTTCAATTCTGCGTGGATATGATGATTGAAAATTCAATGATTACTACATTTTTCTTACTTTAGACTAGTCGTGACTCGAATCTTTCTGAGTCCCTTTATTGTAACGGCGACTAGTCACATGCCCCTTGTGTACAACAAACAATCCACACGTTACACATATTAGAAACATCCACTTACTGAGCGTATCAAGTTAGAGTTTCGCACCGTAAATTTACCGCTCTAAATCTGCACATTTGAAGTAGATGCATCAACGATGCTGAAGCACTCATAGCAACACGTATGACCAGGAGTTTATACACCCCTTCTCCACCTTCGTTATTGACAAAGGCGATAGTGAAACAGACTATTTTCCTGATTCCTCTCATTCTGTTTTATTTTTTTATTTTACTGTTACGTAGCTATGGCGAATAGCTACAATGAATTTATCAGTTCCCATGTAAGCCCGTCGTTTTATGTAATTATGATGTGCTCTCCTCTTGCACACATCTCTTGACTTGATGCAATTAGTACTCGTATAAAAGTTAATAAATTCCCCGGTTGCCCAGTGAAAAGCCTTTCTCCAGCATCATATTCCGAAGACACTTGTATCACCAACTGTACTGTGTAGTGATTATGGGATTTTAGTAAATAACCAACATTTTTACCAAGAAAGTTCGGCCCTGAACATAGTGCACGTTACCCTACGAATTATTGGTTCAAAAAGTGCAAAGCGGAAGTAACAAAGATCCCTAACAGAAAAGTTGTATGAACAGTCTTAGAAAAAGATGTAATTGGGCCCAGCAATTATGTCACCAGGTCGAGATTATCATTATTCACCGACCTCTATTTGCAAGCCCCTCGAGGAAACCTCTACGGCGTGGACAGCTACGTGTCGACTGCTTACATACCTCTAACGACCTTCGAATAAATGTCCAGATTAAGAAACAGCGAGACTGAAATGGCAAAAGCGAAAAAAGTAGCATTACCTGGCAACTTAATCGACTATAGATGTGTGTCTGTGGTCTAGCCTGTACTTACTTAGACACTATCAGATGGCACTCAAAACTAAACAATGCAGGTTTACTGTTGCACTCTGAAACTCAACCTAGCACATGACTTTAGAAATGAGGACAGCCACATGAACATGATAAGGATTGCTGCTTGGCTTCGAGATAAATCAAGAGAAATTACCTACCAACTTTAGGGTTTTGGAAATCTAGTTGGCTGTTACTCTCCCTAATACGTAATACATATATTATTAGTGCGTGACGTCAATAATGACCAACCTGCGATAACTGAACGTCAAACATTTTGTAGCTGAAAACACGGGAAACCTACTTTAGATTTATGACTCCCAGTTTGCTGCAAACCTCCAGTAGCAGATGTAGTCACTTCATAATTTCTAAAATACAGTAAATATTTCAGTCGTAAAGAATGAAATACAAAACTATTACTTAACACCACATATTTGGTTTTTCCATATGGTGAAATAGATCCAACGTCTAAAATCTAGTTACATCCAAAAGTATATGCACGACTAAATAATCCGCTACATCGGAAATAACTTGTGACATAATTAATCGGTGTGTTAAATTCCACTGTTTGAGTTTGCTAGATGTCCTGCCGTCGGTAAATTTACGTTCCAATGTAGTTGTTGTAACTTTACACTGAATGAAGGCAGTACAAAGCGTCATGCACTTCTTAGAATAATTGCTTGTCCTTCAGGGAATAAGTTAAAAGAGCACCCACTTTTTGTATAACAGTGAAAATAAATAGGTTGGTCTATACAATTCATTTACCAAAAAGTTGTAGGTTTCCTACTTACATGGTACAAACTAATTCATAATTTGATTTTGATTTAACTTTTGCAACTGATCTTTCAATCTAGTTATTAGAGCTGGAAGCCCCGTTGATAGTTGGTTATCTACGCATTTTTGAGAACAGGCCAGTACTTCACGTTGAGCATTTTTCAGCTGTGACTCAGTCGTATCTGAAGATAACTTGTCCCGAGCTTGATTAGCACACTCGGACGCACACACTTGTAGTCTCGTCTAAATAATAAAAAGATCTTTTGAGATATGGATTACATTATGTGCTTTAGGTAATAAACAGTTGATAAACTATACTAACACACTACATGGATGTAGCTTGCACATTTGAAAATACTAAAAATAGTCAGTTACATTGTTTTGCTCTCCTTTGAAAAGTGAAGATATTTGGGGAAAAGACACACCGAACCATTCAGGAGGAAAAAGGATACATTATAAACGATTACAAGTCGAAATTGTGGCAGGAATGAAGACAGGACATCAGTGAAGCTACATTACATGGATAAAGTTTTCGACGTCTTAAGCTAAATTAAGGAGAAGACATTCTAGATTTGTGTGAACAACAGCAAGCTGGGATCAGAACCCTAACTCTACTGCTCGCAATAATAGGATGTTGGATTTTTTCCTCCTATCTTTGTAAAATAATGATGAGCCGAATATCCTAAGTGTACAAACCAAAGCCAATATGCCTTATTCCACTAGTAAAGATTACCTGATAGATGCAGTGGAGCAATAAGATGAATAATAATCTCTCGCACACAGCATATTTTGCAGTATGTCGAACGTAGTCAAAATTAAGCTAAAATGTGTGTTCACCTAAACTGTGTATACAGATGACTCTTGCATTTATATTGTTTGATCTACATCTAATTAAAAATCCATACGCACATTATAGAGGCAGAATTTCTAAATTCTCGAGGTCAAGCGTTAGCGAATCCAGATAATGCAACAGAAGCGCAAAGTTTATTGGAACTACATGCTATACTAGCAAAATAATTTTGAACAGCACAAATTGATGTTAGTTCTGCTGTTGTATAAAACGTGTCTAGGGTGAATATTTGGGTTTGTTGAAATGTTAGCCATATGAAGATTGAAATCCCTTCGTGTTAAAACACTGTAATTGTGCTAATGCTATACTGGCAGTACTGATGTAATTTTAAGATCGGTGTGGTTCATATTACTTTTAAAGTTTTAATCCATCTAGTTTGACCTGTTTGTTATATAAATACTTTACGAAGTCAATATGTGATCAAATTAGTGTAAATATACCAAGGTGATATATCCTTTAGATCTAATAAACTTCGTTTTCTTGTTTTACATAAGCTTATTAAAGTGACTAAAAGTTAATAAATCTGACGAAAGTATGATTATTAAAGATTTGGATACGATTCCTTATTTCAATCTATCTTTTAAGGTCAGAGTTGAGAACTCAGCTTAGATTACAGAAAAATCTCTCTACAAACGAAAAATCAAATTCACGTGAGAATAGCAGTCAGAAGTGCCGGTATTTCTTATGCTCGCAACAAGTGATTTATAATTGATATAATATAGTGCCTTTAAATATTTGGATTAGCCAATAAATGATTAGGTCCTAAAGGCAACTAAGCATCAGTGATTCAGTCCTACATAATGTGACAATCCCAAAACTTCAACTACCACATATTTATATGGAATGTTGGTTAGCGTACGACTAAGCATAAAAATGGGGGCGGCTGAACCAAGACATTAAAATAGCCCGCAAAATCATTCGTTGTTAGTAGGCTATGTCATGTAAACAGATGGGGACTGCCTGTTCGAAGTCCGAACAATAGCCATAATCAGTGATCAAAGACGCTATGCAATACGGCTTGCAATCGATTACAACAATGAAGATGCTCTTGTTCATCATACATCGTGATGTTTAATGTTTCTTACACACTGTTTCCCTTCTCAATTGATATTTCCAATATTTAGCTATTCTCAATGCTACCACATTATCAAGATTTTCTCACTACTCACCTTTTTAATTCTATTTCGTCGAGTCGATACAATATATCAATTTGAGGTAACACATATTTGTGCCATACCATAGACTGAGTGACAGGTAATCAGCATAAGCGCTTATTGATCGAACCTTAGATTGGCGTACGTTTAGGCAAATTAAAAGTAAATGAAGTTACTGCTCTTAAAATGTAAGTAAATTGCTGTTTCCGATTTTCTAAAAACCAAGCAAAATCGAATAGAACCACGAAAACACCATTGTCCAAATACTACTGGTCTCGGTGAAATAACGATCACTTTCGAAAAGCATATTGTTGATGTTAGTAATTAAGACTGATTATTATGTAGTCAGGAAATTAGAATAACTTGATTGCGAAGTGAACCGGTAACTATTCAAATGATAGGAGAGTTTGCCTTGACTAACCAATCTTTTTTCGCATTATAATAAATCGTTTGTTTACTGACTACCATTAATTTCTAGTTTTAGAAATTATGATTACACTGTGCAACTACCTTACATAACTCGCACTTAATTGAATTTTAAGTACTCACTTTCGCGCATACTTTCATGGTAAACCTGGTTTCTAAAACACTATTAACAAATATTCCTTAAAAGACAACAAATCAAGCAAACTGGTTAGTTGCGAAACAAGCTTCTCACCTGAAATGTAGAGACTTCGGATTGCATTAATTCATGTGCTTGACTTAACGGGGTTTCACACCTTTCCACACAGCGTTGCACTTCAGCTATGGAAGCATCAAGATCTTCACAGCACTTTAAACCGCATCGAAAAAAATTTGCCTACATTATGTTTCTTATAAATAACACAATAACTAACTTGTATTTTTCGGAGATATGTAGCATCTAGATTACCTAAGGCTTTTTCAACTGCTTTCTGATAATCGGTCTGTAATCTGCTAAGATCACGCTGAAGCTAGAAAACAAACATTTTCGTAAACAACAGAATTATCTAAGCGATTAATTTTGATTATGAATGTTTTCTTTACCTGCAAGTATTAAAGTACTTCGTAACTTAAGTTTTAAAACGACTGTTAACCAAATAACTTAAAAACACTAGTACAGGCAACTATACTTCTAGATTTAGAAAACAAGGGAAGCATAATACCCTTGTTATTCGATTCCCTTACTTGCTAATATAAATTCAGACTATTCAACTTGTCATGCATAACTAGTACAACTTGAATCTTTTAATTGCTTGCCCTTATATGATATATTTATAAAAACAAGTAGCCTCGGTAGCTTCAATATAAATATATTACCATCACTGAATTAAGCTCGTATGAAAAGTACTAATCACTTTTAGTTTAAGCAAAGACACATACGAAAGTCAAATAAATGAATAGGCTTTTCATTAAGAGCGAAACTTATAATACTAATGAATTAATGCTTTACATATTACATTCCTTAGTAGAAATGAAAGAGATTAACACCCAAACACAATAGAGATTTAGAAAAATTAGAGTAAGAAGTGCATATATGTATATATATATATATATATATATATATATATATATATATATATGAAGCGGCAATGTAGTGATTATTAGGATGCATGGAAGTAGTGATTCACGATAAACAATGAATACTGAATGCCTTCATTTTCCATGACTTAGTCATTTCACACTATGAGAAATCACATGACAACTTAGTGGCCGTAGATAGCTAATTAGGATAACTCATTTACCAACTACGTGAATACGTACTTTGAGTCGCGATGAGGCTTGATGAAACCACCCGTCTACTCAAACCTAGTAAGAGGAGTTATTGACCGAACCTGCTAAAGATTGACTGAAAGCAGATTATCAAATATCTTATGCGAAATACAAACAAATTACAATTCCACATAAATTTTGGTTCGTTGATACATAAACCTGTCATAACTCCTCATCAAATGGAATTCGTCAGTAACAACCTTCACGATTTTTATTTAACTACAATAGGCATTAACTTAGAGATAACGGTTTCCTCATTTGACTTTTCAGCGATTGTTCTACCACTTGTGGATTTAGAGTAAGCAGACAACAATTCTTGTTTGGAAAAAAGTAATTCAAGTAATCAAACCTTAATTGATAACATGAGTGACTGATTAATAAAATTCAAGGTGCTCAAGTCGGTTTTGTTATTACATAAATTATTATTAACAGTCTTACTGAATCAGTAAGCTTGTCCATTTGTCATTTATTTGTTAAATGAACAGATGATAGCACTGAGGTAAACTAACAGATACTTCGACTCAACCGATAACCGTGGAAGTCCCGAGTGCCAATGTAGACCAGGTAATCTATAACTTCAAATTAAGAATAAAATAACAGATAGAATCTTAATAATGATATAAAAAGTAACGGTCGATTCTAGCTTCAAATCGTAATTTCATAGTGTAAAGGATTCCTTACACAAATGCCACACTGCTATAAAATAAAATCCGAGTGTATGTTGATCTAAAACTAATTAATACTCAGCAAAAATAATAAGTAGCTGCTGAAAAAACATCAAATATCATAAAAGATGTAATTCAACGAACCTACTACAGACTAAATGCCTGATATAAAGGAGTGGTGGTAATTTTGACCCGTACCAGGTATTATGTAGTAGCATTAGTACACGTTTCTTGAGACTAGTTGTTAAACAAAGAGATAAGATTTTGACTTAAACAACTCTGAGTGTGGAAAGCATGGAGAAAAGTGACTAATTTTCTTAACGAGGTGTTGTTTCGAAAGACAGTAGGTCTGAACTCGCATCTGTTCGTTCATAACGACTGTGCATGGGATTACAGAGATTTCACTTTGGCTTTGGAATTTAGGATACAAGCAAGTGAAGACAGATCGAGTTATAAGGCACACTTCCAAAAGTTAGTCAGCCATGTACAACGTAGAACCTGGCATGTATATGCCTCAATCCAGGTTGTAACACACCACTAGGGCGGTAAGACGAACATTAACTAAGTAATAGTAATGATATAAGTGGTAAAAATGTTTGGATGTACAGAATATGATCCCAGAATTAATTACTGGGCAGGTATGTAGAAATTGTAAGCCCCACGACTTAAGGGAGCATAAAAGATGAGTTTATTTGTAAGGTTGCGACACATCCGGAACCACGTTACTCGATTGCAACTATTAGTTACAATAATCGTGCGGATCCAAACCAAGTAATCTGTACTTGCTAGTCAATTTCGTGGACAGATAACGCTCATAGGTTCCAGCTTTATCAGCTTTTTTCCATCCTATCCCTACACCAGTTACTATTGTGCGACGAGGTAATCAATGTGTAGGCGCACGTAATGTATGTTCAACAACCAGTCACTGAAGATTTACAGCCTGATCAACCGTCCTGCCTTATTTCTTTTGTACACTTAACATAACTTCACAAGAGCTTCGTCGATAATTCCATAGGTATACCTATTTACATACTCCGTATTTAATTGAAGTGAATGACTTGTTAGACTCCGTTTTATTTGAAGCTCAGTCGCTGCTTCAGTAGAATTACCATTATGGAAGGTGAATAATAACCGATAGAATATTGACAATTCTAAGTTTTAAGCGGTTGTTGATGAAATCAAAACCTTTGATTAACAAGCATCTGTCTAGCACATTAATCAATTATTGATGCCTCAAGGGGACTTATGTATAGCAAACATGTAAAAGTAAAGTAATTAATAGACCACCTAGAATACATCAATATATCAGTAGAACTTGCTTGAACTACTCCAGCCAATAGGGAACTGCAAAACTAGACTGATCATAAGCTGTGCCCCTAGTATGACATGCACCTAAAATTTACTTACGTTCACTATTTAGATAGAACTAAGTTTAAATAAGTGTTGTAGTAGATGCCTAGGAAAATTTGGAATGTCACTTACAGCTTGCCTTGAAGTCGTTTATGCCCTAGGAGCAATACGTCCAGTGACGTCGAGTTCCTTATAGCTTTTAAACTTAAGTACGAGGACTGACTGTGGTTCTTCACAGGATTAGGAAAAGTATGCTATTATATTAGTAGCGTGAAGGGACCCCCCTCCCTATATGTATACACGTATCTGTCTTATTTACCCACAATAGTGTGGATTCCTTCCCCTCTGATTTTTTTCCCTCTGCTTGTTTCCCCCCTTCTTAACTTGTATGGGATACAACAAGTGAGGACGAATAAAACAGCTGAAAATTAAGTTGAAAATCCAACATGTAGAAAATACGTTTTAGAGTTATTAGTGGGGGACTTCCTTGAAAGGAATTTGTATTAAAGAATAGGACTGGAGGTCCGGTTGAATGTATAACGCCATATGGGGTGACTGAAATTTTTCACGGCATTCCGAAGTGACTTAAAACCTGTGTATTCAAATAAACCTATCGATTTCGTCTGAAACGGCTAGTGAACAGATAATATATAAGATATACCTTATACGATTTATAAATCATTAAAACTCTGCGATCCACGTGAAATTCAAAACCCACCTTTTTGAATGCACAGACTGCAGAACATGGTGGGGCGGTCGGTAGAAAGGGGGGGATGACTTATAACCACATCGCGTAGTGTGCCAAATTAATTTCCGTTCATTTAGCAAGTAAATAGAATTTAAATGTAATCCTTTATAATTCATCGCTCGGAAGGACTAAATTATAATGACCTTCAAAAAGAATTTTAGTCCCAATTTTCAAGGTGGAGACACGTAGTCGGAATAATAATACTGCATCTAAAAACATTACTTCACAATTTAGGTGGCTTTGCTTGAATAACGAGCCTTTGAGACTAGGAAATACTTCCTTAGACAAGTTTTTAAAGTTCTAGACTTAAATTAGTTGAAGTCTTAGGTGAGCGAAAATGTTACAAAATTTGAGTGTATGCGTGGTTTTAAGGAAAAAACGATACATTTAATGGCTCAGAGTGGTTAAGATAACGTGTAGAACTTTTTCGAAATCTATACAAATTAGTCGTTCTTCTGTTTAATACACAAAGGTATGTAAAAAGCATATGGTAAATGAGAAGACGAAATATGACCGATTTTATGTCAAAAAAACTTTAGAACATGTTGAAGTGGAGGATTCTGAGAAAAAGTATGTAGCATAAAATAATCCTCTAGATAAATAGTTGCATAAGCTCTCGTCATTGATGCTGGCAAAGCTTGTTTTAGTGGACATGACTGATTGAAGGCGCTCATACAAGCATCACTACGAGATCTCGAAATGACATGACACGTGGAAGCAACACTGTCTATGGCTAGCGAGCTAAGACTTTTTCATCCCATTGACGCTCTTTTCAAAATCAACTTTAACTTTTCTTCCATCCTTCATTGCCTTCTGACTTATTCTCATTCGTAAGAGTGGGTCCAATTGATAGAAGTTACTGTAGTTGTACTACAAGCGTAACTTAGTCATACACATCATTGGTGAGCACGATGTGATCTGAACACGACCATTACTGTGAATTCATTCCTGTTTATAGTTTTTAAAAGAGTATTTTTGATGTTTTTCTTTCTTTTTCTTCCGCATATTTTTCACAGTACCTATGTATTTGCATACATAACTATTTTTATGATGTCCAATCAGACTTCTAAGCTTATTAGGACTATAATTCCAAACACCTCAAAACTTTTAGCTGATTCCTTTTTGAACAGATAATGTGGAAGCATGGTTCTGCTACGCATTAGCCTAGTTTCAAGACCATGGAGTGACAGATCCACGTATCCAATTCCTTGTAGTTGCAAGGTCACCTCCGTGTGGATCAAACAGGTACGTCGCCCCATCCTTTTTAAACCCCGACTGCGTAGAATCGTATGACTAACCCAAAAGATCACTTCTCAAACGCGTAGACTTGACAGACAGACAACATCTTGAAGAGTTGTTTCTCACCATTGAGTTCGGTAGCGGTTCAGCGACGAAAATGTTGTCACGAATGAAAGAAGTAATTGATCAACGCACTTTCGACGAAAGTCTCTTCCATCAATTTTTCCTATCAAACTGCAACAACAAACGCAATCAGCCCTGGTAGCATTTAACAACAACCCAGTAGACAAACTAGGGTAATATGTTGATCAAATTCTAGATATCACCAGAACTCGCCACAATGAAGTTTATTCCTTTACAGAAAAACTTCATGAGACCAAAAACGAAGCGACAAAATTGTGCAATACTCTATCTCGTTTCCTCGACCTACGGAAACGACACCGATCAAGCAATTCTCGACAATGAATTTCTTCACAGAGAAGTTACCTATCTCGACCTCGACAAATGGAAAACTCACATTAGTGTTGGTACCGCAACACCTATGGCAAAGCCTCGAAGAAGTGTAGAGACTCCTGCTATTTTCCTAGCCACAAACACATGGTTGGTGCATCTGGAAACTATCCTGCCGGCAAGCGTTAGCGCGAAAATATGACCAGTGGAAATAGCCGTCTGTTATTCATCACCCATGTAACAATAGAGGTTCACTACCTTGTCGATAATGGTGCGGAAGTCAACGTCCTGCTTGCAGCTTTATTCGATAGACAACATGAAACTACATTCGATCTACAGACGGTCGACGGGAAAGAAATAGCCACGTAAAGCAGAAAGAAGTTTGCATAAACGTGGGTTCACGAAAACCCATACACTGGATTTTTCTATCGCTGATGTGAAAATACCTATTATAGACATAGATTTACTGAGCCACCACCACTTGTTCGCAGACCCTAGTGAAAGAGGCTAGCGGATGGCAACAATACTCTAGGTTGTAGCTTATATCCTCTTCGTTTTAAGAATCTAATTAACCCTCACTTTCAGCGAATACTTGGTTAGTAACCAGATTCGATTAAGGCAACGTTGAAATTATGATGTGTAACCAGCAATCTTGAACGTCAAAAACGACTACAGGTCAACTTATATTCTCGGGTGCATGCCAACTTACAATTGAAACATTGAAGACTGCGAAGGATGAATTCTATCAGGTGATGGGCCTGCGAATAATCCGCCCATTTAGTAGTCCATGGTCATCTTTATTACATATGATATCGAAGAAACATGGTAATAATTGGCGTCCCACCGGTGATTCCGAACGATTCAACGCCCAAACTACTACTGATCATTACCCTTTACCACAGATCCACAATTTAACGGCCACCTTGAAGAGAATGACAGGATCTTCAAAAATCGGCTTATAATATATCACAACAAAATACCGATGCCTGAAAACGACCTCTTCAAAATTGCTGTCATAACCCCATTCGGCTTTTATGAATGTCGTCGAATGCCTTTTGGCATTCAGCGTTTCATCGATGACGTGTTCCAGGGGCTTGACTGTGTCCATTCATACGTCGATGACTGCTCGATTACAAGCCCATATGAGAAGTCCCATATTAAACATTTAGACACATTACTCCCACTAAAACTGTTTGATCTTTCCTTTATAACAGGCGCTTACGCTAAATCAGGTGACAGTAAGAAAAGAACAACTGGGTAAGCAATGTTTATTTGGCGAAAACAGAGTAGGTCATAAAATATTGCATACATTACTTCCAAGCATCAATTTGCACATCCTCTGCGTCGTCTGGACTGTATCGTTTATCAGCTTGCTTCTCTTAGTTGTTCTCGATTGTCCTCTGTATTTTAATCATGCTTCACTTCTTGCCCTCTCGCAACTTGTCTCGTCTGCTGTTTACTGACTCTTCCCAATTTCCTTTGACGCTCTGCTACCTACTACTTATTGATGACTTATAAGTAGTATCCACCACATCAGGACAAACATGGATAACTATTGGCCTACTAATATCATCTCCAGTTATCCCTAGAATAATGGTAAAAATAGTATGTGACGAAATGTCCAATTACCTACTTTCCGGAAAACTTATCTTTAATCCCCAACTTTATTTCCTCAAAACTAGGTCTAACATAACTTATCACTTTGAATTTCTAGTTTAGTCTTTACTAAACAAAGCCTTGGGCACTTTGTGTTAGTACTGCACTTATATCTAAAGCTTTTGATATGATCAACCACAGGCTTCTTATGGGTAAACTCTCTTCCCATGGAACTAAGAATCAATTACTTGCATGGTTAAACTCTTTTCTTAGCCATCGACACCAAATTGTTAAAATTAACTCCATCCTGTCCAAGGCCGAACCGTTCACAAGTGACGATATACAGGGTAATGTTTCAGGTCGATTGGTCTTTATAGCTTACATAAATGATATATGCAGATGCTTCAGCATGGGTTGACCCTTTCTATACGCAGATGATTTTAAAATAGTGTACTCATTCCCTCCTCACGAACTTGCAAATACATTCTGTGGCGTCACTGCCGATCTCAACAAGATCGCAGTATGGTACGCGGAATGGAAGTTAGATCTTGATGATTCTGAGTGTGGTTGGATATGTTTTGGAGATAAGTGCCTCAATTTCGACTTCTACATAAACGGTAGTAAGTTGCCTAGGCTTCATTTAGTAGTTGACTTAGGACTCAGGTACTTTTATAATCTGTTATTTACAGAACAGGTCAATATGCAGACATTTAATTCATGTCGACTTCTGGGTTGAATACTACGTAACTTTTATGACAACGATTCACGCATTCCGCCATATGAAGTTTGTGTCCGACCTTTGCTCGAATATTGCACATTTATTCCCGGTAATGTTTCCATTAAGGGTAAACTAAGACTGAGGTCTGTACAAAGTCGCCTCACTCATCGTATTCTTGAGGCTCATCACACTCTAGACTATAAAACTAGATACATAAAGGTACGACTAGGTACTTTACGGAGGAACTGATCTAAGTTAAACCTAACCTTTTTTTACAAAATACTGAACAAATTAGCGTTTTAATCGTCTAATACGATTCAGCTCGAGGAAGTTTCTTGCTATAACCTACGCGATTCGGCTTCAGAAATAAGCTTCACATTCTAAATCTGCTCTTATTATGAATTATTTTACAAATAAGTTTCGAGAATTTGGAACAATTACCCCCCTCAAAATCAATTCAGGAGACTGATTCACTTTTTTATGTGAACCACATGTTGGTAATTTCATCACTTCTGATGTCACATTAAAAATGTTCACACCAATTATAGTTTCATTTTCAGTAGCGAAATAAAAGGGACTCTGAACGTGTGAGCACTACTTATCTATCTTAGTCATATGCTAATGTTCATCCCTTTTAATCCATTTATAGGCATATGCGGTATGTCGTGTCTTTTGATGCAAGGATAAATACTGATTTTTGCCTATTCGTTTCGAGATACCGGCACTATTGTTATGTGTTCTTTCTGCTTTCGTCTTCTCTCTAGTTGTAGATAGTAATGTATAAGACAAGTATGGGACCTACCAGGACAAAACTATTCACTTCTCCTCTACGCCAGATTTACAAGTACTTTTGATCTTATTCAGCATCTGGATATGCTCAATGATCCATTCGGCTAGCCCTCAGTCGTTTGTTTGGAATCGTAACGATTTGACCAAGAAGCTCACGGTTCTAAGTTATATATTCACTATGATACAATACATGTATTTGGTATCTTAATATTGTACACTTTGATACCGTTGGTTTGGTTCTTAATTCATCTGCAATGAATGTCCTGACAGTGACTATTCATCGAAATCATTGTATGTATGTAAACCGATATCATTTTGATTATACGTGTGAACTAGTATGCCCTCATGTACAAAATAATTCTTGAGAATAAAAGCTATTTATCTATTTACATATTTATTCAAGCATTTCATCATTGACGTGTTCTTAAGGCTTGACTTTGCTCATAGATACGTCGACGACTGCTTGAATGCAAGCCTAGATGAGGAAAAATATATGAAATATCTAAACATAGATTTTGGAAGATTGAACAACATGTAATTACAATTAACATATAATAGTTGCATACAAATCGAAACATTCTCATTGAACTTCTTGGTACATATTGCTTACACTAATAGCATATAACATCAAAAACATAAGGTGATGACTATTCTAGAGTATCCAGAACCAACCATCAGTAAGTAACGGCGAACTTTTAATGAATTGGTAAGCTTTCACAGGAGATTTATACCTAACTGTGCATCCATCATGAAACTACTGACAGATCAACTTCGCGAAGTTAAAACGGTGGTCACAATGGCTGCATTGCCAAAGATAGCCTTCACTACAACAAAATAACGATAGCTGATATGTCTATGCTGTCACACCACAACACTGCCGCTTCCATCAGCATCGCGGTTGACGCATCTGACTCAGACATTGACTCATTTCTGCAGCATTCGATAAACCAAGCTTGGCAATCGACAGCATTCTTTCTAGACAATTGCAAGATACCGAATTGGGATGCAGCACTTTTAGACGTGTAATACTAACCATATACTGTGCTGTACGTCATTTTCAACACCACACGGAAGGCCAAGAGTTCACTATATTCACCGACCATAAGCCATTGACGTTTTCTGTGAAGTCATCCTCTCCATGAAAGTCGCGTCATCTACGTTGTATTTCCCAGTTCTCTACTGATATTCGACATATATCTGGAATTAACAATGTAGTTGTCAACGCTTTATCACGAATACATTTCTTGAATCGTATCCAAGGAATCGAACTTGTTGAACTAGCTTGACTTCAAAATGAAGACGAGTTATCAACAACAAAGCTCAACCTCCAAACAAAAACGATTAGAAAAGGTAACAATACCTTACTATGTGATTCTTCTCCATGCAATCGTCCCCAAGAGTTATAGACGCATTATCTTCAGTATATCACACAATCTCATTCATCCTGGAGTTCGTGCTTCTTCTAAACTGTTTGCCCAATGATTCTGCTGGCCGAGGATCAACAAGGACATCAAAGAATTGACACGCTCTTGTGCGGCCTACCATAAGAAGACAGTGACCCAGCCTAATAAATGTCCTCTTGGCACCTTCCCAATTTCCGTCGCTCGATTCGACTACATTTAGCGTGATCTGGTAGGACCTTCACCCGAATCAAACAAATTGCCTTATCTTCTAACATGCGTGAACCGATTCACACTCTGGCCGGAAACGATTCCATTTAAATACATAACTAGTGAAACGATCAATATTACTTTAGTCGAACGATTGATAGCAAACTTTGGTTATTCATCTACAATGACGACAGACTATGTTTGCCACTTTGAATCTGAATTGTTCCAGTTTCTGACCAAATTACTTAAAACTACACGCTTCTTAACAACCGCCTACAACCCACAATCCAACGGCTTGGTGGAAAGGTTTTATCGACAACTGAAAGCATCACTTCTAGTTACGAATATCCACTGGTGGACCGACGCCTTGTCATTAGCGTTACTAGGAATTCGCATTACTGTAAAAGCAGATGTCCGGTACAGTGTTGCATAAATAATCTACAGAACCACACTATGACTACCTGGTAAATTCGGGAAATCCTCTGTCACTCCATCAAACCTGGATCTCAATTCTTACATGAACCAGCTTACAAATGCTATGCGTTCAGTTAGGTCAGTTGTAACCCAAAAGCACTCGAAAGGTGTTTTTATTCAACCTGCCTTAAAATATAGTACACATGCTTCTGTACGTCATGATGCTCTACATTAACCTCTCGACGCTTTCTACGAAGAGCCATACAAGGTCTTGAAGCGAGGAATGAAGTACTATGCTACTGACAAAAAGGGCCAAGAAGAAAAAGTCAGCATTGACCTCATAGATAGGTCTTTTAATTTCGGATTCCCTGCAATACCCCCGAAACTTGACATTGATAAAGTCACTATGCCCTGATTAACTAACAACAAGCAAGAAGAAACTTCAAGGAGCTCCATAAATCTAAGAGCTACACGTTCTGGTAGAACCGTACAATTTCTAGAGCACCTGAAAGAAATATTACACCCACTGATTTTTTTCCTCAACTTCCTACTCTTATCATATTTGAAAGAATTTTTTAAATCAAATGAAAACCGTTTTTCAATGGTGATATATGTCAAATCAGCCGACTGAAAGCTACGACTGAGCGAATTACCGGAGTTCAGAATACTATTGTGTTTCCTCCACCGACCGAATGCTCCTAATTAATCGAGTATCGACCTTGATTATTATCCCAAAACCCAAAGGAATAACAACAAGTCGTCCAAAAACGATTAATTACTCCAACCACACCGAATACAATAACAGCAGCGACAGCAATAACAATAACGATGACAGTAACAATAACAATAGTCTAAAACAATACAATAAATATAGAAAGTAATTTGAAGTGTACTTCTGAATAATATTGACTCCGACAGTAACAGAACGTTCGCCCAATCGTTCCGGAACCGATGGCCGCTAACCATGGAACTCGATGCAACCAAACAACATTTAGTGGAACCAATGTTCAACTTCCTTGACAATATATGTATTTCACATATTTTTGTATGTTTAAAAATATCAAATAAACGTTTTAGTTATAAGGGTGTTTTCATTATTTTGAAAGATTAAACTGTCAAACTGTCAAGGAAGTTGCTTACTGTTGTATGAGTGATGATAAAAAACACTACAAAATGAAATGAAATATGATGGAAATATGCACTATTAATAATATGAAAAGGATAGAAAATGAGTAAAATTTTGGTACGTTTAGACCTCATCCGATATATTTTGCCAAGTTTATACAAAGCTGAAGCCTTGTCTGTGTATATCGTTATTTATTTCTTGGTTGTTAATAAGATTATATATTCCTTTATCCAGCAGGTTGTCAACTCCGCCTGCAGCTCTTCTAGGGTTGCTGCCGGTTCCAAGCCCGGGTAAAGGAGGAGAGTTGGGCATAGGGCTAGCATTCCTATCCCGCAAAACACATACTTGCTAAAAAAAACGCTAACCAGATTAAACAAACTAAATCATTTATACTCCTTCCTGGGAGTGGAAGGAATGTTTAGGACGCCTCATGATGAAAGCCGAGATTCTTCGGAAGTCATGAGGCCGATGCCCCCCTTCTAACGACCAGTGCGAGAATTTTTATAGGTACATTAAATGTTCGGACAATGTGGGAGACAGGGAATATCACCCAGATAGCAGCAGAAATGAAGAGATACAACTTGACTGTGCTCGGGATCAGCAAAACACATTGGACTCAAACTGGACAGAAAACATTCGCTACAGGAGAGGTGCTACTATATTCCGGGAACGAAGAGGAAAATGCCTCACACACCCAAGGAGTTGCTCTGATGCTGTTCAAGAAAGCCCGCACTGCACTTGTAGGATGGGAACCACATGGACCCAGGATCATCAAAGCATCTTTCAAGACAATGAAGAAGGGAATTACAATGAACATCATCCAGTGTTATGCACCCACCAACGACGAGGACAAAGATCAATTATAGCGAAGTGTCCAGGGAAGGGTCTGACAATCCTGATGGGTGACCTAAATGCCAAAGTCGGAATGGACAACGCCGGATACGAAGGCATGATGGGACAACAGGGACTGGGAGGAAGAAATGAAAATGGTGAAAGATTTACAAATCTTTGCGCTTTCAACAAAATGGTCATAGGTGGTACAATATTTCCCCACAAACGCACACACAAGGCTACATGGATCTCACCGGATCATACTACAGAGAATCAAATTGATCGTATATGCATCAATAAAAAATTCAGAAGATCAATGGAAGATGTGAGAAACAGGAGAGGAGCTGATATAGCTTCAGATCACCACCTAGTGGTTGCCAAAATGAAACTGAAGCTAAAGAAGCAATGGATAACTGGAGTAACAGCATTACAACGGTTCAATACAGCCTCTCTTCGGGATACTGATAAACTCAAGGAATTCAAAATAACTCTCAACAACAGGTTTCAAGCCTTACAAGATCTGCTGAACGAAGAAAAAGCCACTATGGAGGACAACTGAAAAGGAATCAGAGAAGCACTAACTTCAACTTGTCAAGTGGCTCTGTGCCGCAAGAAACACCATTATAAGGAATGGATTTCCACAGAAACCCTGAACGAAATTCAACAAAGGAGGAACAAGAAGGCAGAAATCAACAACTGCCGAGCTAGAGCAGAGAAAATCAAAGCACAAAGTGAATTTACGGAAGCAAATAAACAAGTAAAGAAGAACATTAGAGCCGACAAACGGAAGTATATCGAAGGCCTTGCAACGACAGCGGAAAAAGCTGCAAGAGAAGGAAATATGAAACAGCTCTTCGACACAACGAAGAAACTGGCAGGGAAATATAGTAAATATAGGGAAATATAGTAAACCAGAGCGACCGGTCAGGAACAAGGAAGGCAAGCCAATCACCGAGATTCAAGAACAGAGACAGATGAGTAGAACACTTTGAGGAACACTTGAATAGGCCAACTCCTACGAACCTACCAGACATTGATGCAGCATCTACGGACCTCCCAATAGATGTCAATCCACCAACGATGGAAGAAATCAAGATACCCATCGGACAAATCAAAAGTGGGAAAGCAGCAGGACCTGACAATATACCAGCCGAAGCACTTAAGTCAGACATAGACATAACCGCAAGGATGCTCCACGTTTTATTCATGAGGATCTGGGAAGAAGAACAAGTGCCGGCAGACTGGAAAGAAGGATACCTTATCAAGACACCAAGGAAAGAAGATTTGAACAAATGTGTGAATTACAGAAAGATCACACTGTGTTCAGTACCAGGAAAAGTCTTCAACAGAGTGTTGTTGAACAGAAAGATGAAAGATTCAGTGGATGCTCAACTTTGAGATCAACAGTCTAGTTTCCGTAAGGATCGGTCAGACGCAGACCAAATCGCAACACTACGCATCATCGTTGAATAATCAACTGAATGGTACTCGTCACTGTATATCAACTTCATTGATTGTTAGAAGGAGTTTGACAGTGTGGACAGGAGATCGCTATGTAAACTTCTCTGACACTACGGTATACTAGAGAGACTCCTCAACATCATCCGGAATTTTTACGACGGTATACAGTGCAAAATCATGCATGAAGGACAGCTGACAGATGCATTCCCAGTGAGAACCGGTGTCAGACAAAGCTTTTCGCTCTAGCCTTTCCTCTTGCTTCTAGTGGCTGATTGGATCATGAAAACCTCCACATCTAAGGGAAAGCACGGAATTCAATGGACAAGTAGGATGTAATTCAATGATCTGGACTTCGCGGATGTTCTAGCACTTTTAACATATACACCAGCAAATGCAAGTGACGACAACCAACGTAGCAGCAATCTCAGCAATAATAGGCCTGAATATGCATAACGGAAAGAGCAAGATCATCAAATTCAACACAGAGAGCACTGACCCGATTGAACTTGATGGTGAAACTCTGTAAGAAGTGGATACCTTCACATAACTGGGGAGCATCATCGATGAACAAGGAGGATCCGACGCAGATGTAAGGGCAAGGATCGGCAAAGCAAGGGCAGCATTCCTACAGTTGAAAAATATATGGGACTCCAAACAACTGTCTACCAATCTCAAAGTTAGACTCTTCAACTCGAACGTCAAGTCAGTTCCTCTGTATAGAGCTGAAACGTGGAGAACTACTTCAAACATCCTCAGGAGAGTACAGGTATTTATCAACAACTGTCTACGTAGAATATTGAATGTCTGTTGGCCGGAAACCATCAGCAACAGCCTACTTTGGAAAAGAACAAATCAACTTCCAGCTGAAGAGGAAATCAGGAAACGACGTTGGAAATGGATGGGACATACATTGCGGAAATCATCTGATTGCATCACGAGACAAGCATTAACTTGGAACCCTGTTGGGAAACGGAAAAGAGAAAGGCCGAAGAACACACTGTGTCGAGAGTTGGAAGCAGACATTAAAAGGATGATCAGCAACTGGAAAAAAGCTGGAAAGGATTGCTCAGGAAAGAGTTCACTAGAGAATACTGGTAAGCGGCCTATGCTCCTCCGAGAGGAGTGACAGGCCTAAGTAAGTAAGTAAGCAGGTAGTCATTAAGTATTATTTAAAATTCGGTTAATGACTTGCTGCGTCGAATATGTATGAGGAGTTTATTCCATAATGCTGGATATCTCACTGTAATGAAGTTTCGACGCAGCTGTGTATGACATCACGGGATAATAATAGTGTTTTCCATGTTACCCAGGTTGTGTAGGGAGGAGATATAGTAAGCCGATAAGGAAGTTGGGGAGTAAGAGATACTTCTTATTAGGCGGTATATAAAAGTAAGATTTAACTTATGAAGTTGGATCCAAAGAGGTTCGAGTTTTAACTTGTCACATCGTTGGCAATAATCTTGTGAGTCACAGTAGCCTAGTACGCCTTAAAATAATGTTCATTGAACTCTCGCGATTTTCACGTCTGTGTGCCTGCAGTTGCTGTAAAGTAGACAGCCATATCCTAATATGGGTCGCTGAAGTTTTCCCATCTAAATCCCTTTAGTTTTCGCGTCTTGGAAACTTGAAATGCTACATGCTGTGTAAAGTTTAACCCATTACTATATCGCACCTCACGTATCACTGACAACCATAATAGACTTTATTTGTTCTTTGTAACGCTGAGATTCAGGTTCTAGTTGTGACCAATCGAAATATATTCACTTTGTCCACGTTTAGGGAAATGTGCAATATTTTAGTCCACTCAAATAATTTGTTGATTTCTTCTTGGATTGTTTATGTAATTGTATTTTTACCAGTGAAGGGTGGAAATGATTGAGCTACCTTTAGGTCGTCAACAGAATGAAAGGCTGTATCTTGTACAAATCGCTGTCATACGTCATTGATAAAAAGAAGAAAGAGTAATGCTCCAATCACACTTCTATGCACAACCCCATTAACTGCATTTACTGACTTTAAATAGCTGGATTTAAACCTTACAATTTGGCGGCGCCATGTTAGAAATGATGTAAGCTAGCTTAACAGCGGGTCCAGTATGCTAAAAGTGTAGTTTTTAAAAGAGTAGGTTGTAATTAACACTGTCAAAGCTATATTAAAGTCAAAATAGTACGATAATTGAGGATCACTCGTCTCTTCTAAGAGTTACGTAGTCAAGAAATTATAAATGGGATGTGATACATGAGTAATTTACAATAAACTAACGTTGAGATAAGTTGATCAAGTTTCCGGAAAGCGAGAATAATAAAAGCTGTTTGTGAATGACTCTTTTCATGATTCTGGACAACATGGGTGTCACGTTAATTGGCCTGTAGCTATTTATAGCACTATGTGATATACTTTTGGATCGCAGCGTTATGAACTATGTTTTCCATATGGATGGATAAGACCAATTGTCTGTGAACAGGGTGAACAGTTTTAAGCAGAGAGCTAGTAGCTTTTTATTGCCATATTTCGTGAAGGATGCTGAAATGCCATAGGGTTCATTATCATAAGATTTCTTCAGGGTAGCTATGGTTTCCTTGATGTCTAGGCATCTAAGTTAAACTATAGACAGAAACTTAAATGCCGTGATCGATGAAGGTATCGAGAAAACTCTAGTTTCTGCTGGATAGTATTTAGAGGAGTAATCACTAAAATGTTTGCCGATAGAAACTGGGTCATCTTCAACAGCATTATTTATGACAAAATTGTAGGAAATTTGTTAAACTTTGGATCCAAGAGAGATTTGCATAACTTGATCATCTAGGAAATTGAGTTGGCATCCTTCAGTGCTTTGGTTTTCATAATTAGTAAGTATTTGGATTGGTTGGAGTCTAGCTTTACAGCTGTTTTGTGTGCATTATATCGTGCAGATAAATCACGACACTTGCAACATCGACGCCTCAGTCTTCTTAATTTTATCATAAAGCGTTTGGCAATATAGACCTTCACTATGACCGTCAACAACACGTTCCTAGTATGAGGTTGTGCAGTCTAAGCAGCTTATCAGTTTGTAATAAAGGTCTAAAGTGGCTGTATCAATAATTTTAGTTGTAAAATATAAATCCCATCTTATACATTGAATGTGTGGTGCAATATGTTTGCACGTTTCATCATTTTACTTTATATATTTGTATGTTTTAGACCCGTTTGGGTTATAATTAATCATTGGTTGATGATTGGATGTGCTTAATACAACTTTGTGATTCCTAGTTTGGAATTCAAAGCTGACTTTCACTAAGGTTGGGTGAGTTAATTGTAAAAAGTAGGTCAAAAATATTATTACCGCTGGTTGGGATTTGGACATGTTGTGTCCACTCACTCAGTTCTGTTGTCTCTATTTATTTAGGAAATCGTCGCGATATAAATGAAGATTTCTAGTCGATGTTTTTTAAAATTAAAGTATTCACCAAATAGTTTAGATGTGTGGGGCTTGTGAGAAGCTAAAAGGGAGATACTGCTTAAATTTTCATCGAAGGTATTGCCTGCGTTAGGTGGTCTATATATGCATCATACAAGTTAGTATCTGTCATAGAATTTAAACATTGGTATCACTGAACGTTGTTTAGTTGAATCGCGTTCGATTGCTAGCAACCAATGGTTTTGTAACGATTCAGCCAATGTTTGTGTTACAGTTAAAGGCACCATTATGCAGAAAATGTTGTTTTTGTTATTGCTACATACGTTGCATACTTGAGTATTCCTAAAACAAGAAGTTGCGGCAATTAATCGTTTTTCGACGGCTTGTTGATATTGCATTGTGTTAATAATAATAGATTTATTCTCAAGTGGCTTTTTGTGTATGAGAGCATACCAGTTTAGAAGCATGATATAGGTTTATATACATATAAGGATTTTGATAGTGTCATTGATAAGGGATTCACACTACATGAAAGCATAAATTAAAAGCAAGGCCAATGACATCAAAGTTTACAGTACCCAGGTGCCAGAGGTGTGTGTTGTAGTATAGTGTACTTCTGAGAAACAACTGTACGCTTTTCGTCACTGGCGGTACGATTCCAAGAAACGGCTAGAAGTAAACAGAATGGACTATACGGCAAATCCAGATACAGAATAAGGCTAATAATATGTGGAACTTGGATAAAGACTCCAGCCGTGCACATATATGGGGGGATATTATTCCGTAGTGTTGGAATCTATGTGGGTTGATTTTGAACGGTGTTATTGATACATTAAGTTCGTCGTTAACCAGTGTCAGGAATAAGCTGCTTAAAGGAAACCCATTCTTTATGAAAGCAGTCCATCATCTCGGGTAGAAGATGATATAAAAGAATATACAAAATGAAATGAACATAACGTTAGCTAGTAGTTGTGAAAAAAAATATTTTAAACCGACATCTGTTTTTTTAGTTATTTTTTTACAACAACGTCCATGACTGCAGCGGTAAAGGTTTAGAACCCTAATAAGCCATTACTGACTAAATCAAGGCTATGTGGCAAAACATGGAGTCTTTGGTGCAGATCTTTAGATATATTATTCCAAGTACCGTTCGGTAGTATTTAGTTTACATACTCATGTTACACACTGAGCAGGCCTAAAACATCGTTTGTTATGAGATTTTGTATAAATCAGTAGTTTATTCAGTTTCTTGGAGTCACAAAATAGTTGGTTTATCGCTCGTATAAAGTGATCAATGGCAGTGTTTCACCCACACTGTACCTGTACAGTTTCTGAGGCTGTAATTAAATGCACTGATAAATCTAAATATAGGGTAGGGGGAGCATGCTTAGTGGTGTACAACTTTGAAATAGAATGTCGGACTGAGCTAAGTCCATCTTTTCCAAAGTGGTTCTAAACCTAATGTATCGCATTGTGTAGCGCAGTTTAGTCCATAATTCATCCCCAACGTCTTTTTTAGTAAAGTACCACTGTATTAATAATAATAATAGTTTTATTCTCACTTTGTACATGAGAGCATGCCAGTTTACAGGCATGGTCACAATGATAAGTTTACATACATACAAATATTATTACAAATTGTCAATATCAGGACATTCATAACATATAAAGATTTGAATTGAAAATCAAATCAACTGCCACGAAGTTTTAACTATTAGGACACCAAATATTTATATTGTATCCTGGTGCTAATATGAATAATAACCGCGCGCTCCTTGACCACTTCAGCTTATCACTTATTCGGAGACTGCTGAGTATGAGTGGCTCTTTATTTAAGTAGCGGGTGTACACATACCTTATGCAGTAACAATCTAGACTTCCGTTCGTAGAAATTATAGATTATACATACCATAAGTCCGGATGTCTTTGAGGTGACAAATGTTGTTTCGCCCATGAATGTTAGATCTTTAGCGTATCTTAACCCTTGGTCCAGAATCGTTTCACATTCAGAGACTTGTTCACCATCTACTTCAAAGTAGTGGTATAAGTTGCAACACCAACTACTGATCCACTCACATTTCTTACTGTTAAAGTAAAGATAGAGTTTTTTACACCAGGCAGCGACTTCGTTTCACTCTTACTGTACTATCTTAATAGTGTTGTGTAGCTCATTTCTTTCGCTTGAGTAGACAACGTTCAAGTTATCTACGTATAAGAAGTTTTGCCGGTGTTAAAACAGCTACTGATACTGTTGACGTATATTGTGAACAAGAAAGGCCGTAGTGCGCTACCTTGTATAACCCTACTGGTTACTTTCTTGGGAGATAACTGTGCTGAGTTTACTTTGGTTTTCTGATATCCGCTAGTTAAGAATTATTTAAACCAGCTACGCAAAGCGTTTAGAATCCCTATAAAGTATAATTTCCCATTGAATATGTTGTGTGATACTTTATCAGAGGCCTTAGATATATCGAAGAATAGGACTAAGATTATTCTGCGTAAGTCGCGTCAAGATGTAATGTGATTAAATAAGTCAAGGTGACAGGTTAAACACGATCGACTTTTTATGAAACCATGTTGTGATTTAGATATTTATCTTTGTGATGACAAGTATTCTGAGGTGCCTTTTTTATCCTCTCTATGATCTATAAAAAATCAGGAGTAATATTTATAGGCCTACAATTACTTGTACATACTTTATCACCGGCCTTGTATTTGGGGGCGACGTAGCTAGTTTTCATATATTAGGGTAATCTCCTGTGTTTAGTGACAAGGTGAACAATTTGAAGAGTAGAAGCGGCATATTATCTCCACATCTTTAGAGGAAGATCGATGGGAGGCCGCCGGTTCCTAAACCTTCTGTAAGCCTAAGAATTCCGATAGCTTTAGCTATGCATTTAGCGCTGAAAGGTATTTTGGAAAATGTACTGTCTACAAGTGCCATGCGAATATAGTTTGTAGGTAGTTTGGCATCGAAGTAGCCAAACAAGCTATTAAAATTTCGTAAATTGCTCTGGAGTTGTTTTATATGTTTCCGTCTTGGATTAAAAATGGGATGTCTGTTGGGATGCGTGTACACAAGAGTGCTGTCAGACTATTCGTTATCACGTGTACGGTTGTGTGAAATATTGCTTTCATCCATATAAATCTATAGCGGTAATTATGTCGTCATGTCGTTGTGGGCCACTGCTTGTTTTCCAGTCAATGTGTGACATATTAAAACCTCCAGCAACTACTTTATAGTCAGCATCTGAGGTTGCGGCCTCTGCAGATAGACTACAAAATGCTGCGTCTATTCCTGGTCGTGACCAGGGTGCTCTATGCACACAGCCTACAAGCAACTCATAATAAGTGCCACATACAGTGAGGCGAAGAGAGTCACGGATTGTACTTGGTGTGAGTTCTAATACATTTGTCACGATTACGTGACTATGAATGTATATTATACATCCTCCCACCTTTGAACATTTCATCTAGTGTGATGCAAGGAATATTCATATATGTTAATATCAGCATCCCGTACTAAAGACAAAAAACATGTTTCTGTTACTAATACGGCTGTTGTCTTTATGGTAAGTAATGTTGTTCTGAAGTCTGATATTTTGTTAAGTATCGAACGGGAATTGGTGGGCACAATCATAAAACGCACTGTGTTCATGTAGGTTAAGGCGTCATTCTTAAAGAGGTTGAGATTAAAACTATGAATATATCATAGACTATATGTTAGGGGACTCAGGCATTTAATAACCCAGGTGTTAGTGGACTTATCTTTGAAATGTTCTGAACGTCACTGTCATCCCTGTGGCAATCTCTTAAGACGCTTGTGTCAACAGGATACAAGATAGTAGCAACGCTTTTCCTTAGTGGTGATAGGGTTGGAGTTAGGGAGATTCACGATTGGCACGAATTGTTGATTCAAGAAGGGTGGTATAGGTAGTGAGTGAATGTTAAAGGGGTTTTTGAAGTGTCGAATGAGGATACTCTAAAAAGAATATAAATGAGCATATGTAACATTTGGTTCACAACAGTTGGACAATATGTTTGTCATAGGAGCTGTCTCGGTATCAAATTTTTATTTCTAGGTGCCCATCTATATTGGTGGTATGGATAGTTTCCATAGTTGTAGTGAGTCATGCTACTATTCATTTGGGACTGCGAAAGTATATGTGGCAGTGGGTGACTTCTGTGTGCAGAATTGTCCAGGGTAAAAAGTATTTGATACTCTGGTGCAGTAGAGTGTGTCACTCCGTTTCTTAGAGTATTTATGTTGATTAACATGAGGATTGGAGGATAAAAATTGTTTATTGCCACACTGAGAATTAACTCTTAGTTTAGATGGCAGAGATCTAGATCCCCGGCGTTCTGAGGTTTGTCGTTACTTTCATTGTCTAACCTATCAAGGTTCCGACTATTTATGGTCTTGTTGGTGTTGACAGTTTGAGGTTCGTAGCCTGATGCCAATGGCGAGAATCTATTCCGAGTGGGTGGGTACTTATAACTACTGTAAGACCAATATTTGGATTCCTTTTTCGTTTTTACAGTGCGGAAATGCTTTGCAGTGTATGGCTTTTCCTCATGCACTGCTTTAGTTTGAGAGTCAGTCGTACTCCTTAGGGAAGTAATGTTTAAATATATAAGGTCGACAGCCATTTCTGTTGCTAATAACATAGTCTGCTGGTGTACACCAAGTGAACCAATCAGTACATTTTATTCATGTGGCCCCCATTTACAAGTTAAAACAGCGGGGTTGATAGTTTTAATGGTATAACGCAATCGCCACGGCATACTATACGATATGTTTTGTCGAGGTTCTTCTGATTTGTTAGTTCCTGTTTGGGTGCTTTCAAGTTTGGAGCTGCCGCGTTATACTCATTACCGCCACAGCTTTGTAATGGTGTTTTGTCAGCGAATGTTAGTGTATTCGTGTACAAAATAATGGTCGTTATACAATTAATTGACTTAACGAATTCCATAGAATCCTGTGTAGATTTGAACAAAGAAAGGATTAAAAAGCTAAATTACAAATTTTAACTCCAAAACTCTAGCATTTACAAGATAAAAGAATAAAAGCAATCAATAAAATTGACTCTCAGAGATCTTGGTGAAAATCATTAATCAACACTTATCTAGCATCATTACAACAATAAACACCACCACAACCAAACACAAAAATTCAACACACTCACCTCACAATCCTCACACGTAGAAACCAATAATCCAACTACACCAACTATCACACGATACCTATCACCATCAATAGACAGTATCCTTATCCAAATCCAATCCAATCCAATCCAATCCAGTCCAATCCAGTCCAATCCAGTCCAACCCAATTCAATACAATACAATCAAATCAATTCAATTCCATTCAATTCAATTCAATTCAATTCAATTCCAATCTCAATTTCACTACCTCCCATATAAGCTATTCTCATCCGCCACACTGTCATCCAATGCCTCTTCAAGACATTCGAACAATTCAATCCGCCAACACCACACAAACACACCTGGAATCAAATATATACAAAACAAAAATTTATATACACCATCTCATCATCAACTAACATCAGACAGTAATGATATCATTGTATCACAAGTAGCAAATAAACATCAGTACAAGTAAAACACTACATACCTGTATTATCATCTCGCCTGAACAATCACCAGATAGATCACACACATCATCATCATCATCATCTCTCCACGCTCTCTCATCCTCTCACCAACTAAGTATCTGATACTTTATAATACTGCTTCAATTTATCATTAACAATTCCGCAGCAACAGAAATCATTTCAAGTAGGTTACGACTGTATATGTCCCTGGTTGTGCAGTTGGCTGGTGCGGCTATTGAGTATGTTAGAGATCCTTGCAGACACTGTCTAACTCACCGGCTTCGTTACACTTAATATATAATCTTGTGATCTTCCGACTAATCGAGAAAGCAAACAAAAATCAAACATCTGACCACCTACTAAATGGAGGCTTAATTAGTTCCTCCCAGTATGGCTTTCTCAAATGAAGGTCATACACCACATGTCACAATGATCCTTTTGACGAGATTACTGGAAACCGTGATTAGAAGAAGTTGGTGATAATACTGTAATTTGACAAAAATAAAACCTTCGATAGGATACCACATAATCTACTAATCTGCAGTTTATAGGAATCACTAATCAAGTTATTTCTCACAAACCGAGAGAGTAGGCACTGTAACGTTAACACCACAACTTATAACCAGTGAAGTTGTGCAAAGTAGTGTTCTAGGGGTCTTACTCTTCATTATATATATCAATAGCATAAACAGGTGCTTCATAGAAGAAAAGCAATACCTGTATGCCAACAATTTAAAAACAGTCTATAAAACTAAAAAACATGACGAAGTAAATTGCATTTTAAAATATGCAAGACGAGCTAAACAATCTAGGTAAATTGTGCTCTGACAGGTGTTTAGAATTCAATACTGAGAAATGTAGGTGGATATATGTGGGAAACTCGAAACTTAAAATGCAACTTGTACTTAGCAACTACAAAATCCATAAACTTGATACTGTAATCGACCTAGACATATAATATTCTCACAACACTAACCTTTTTGGGTACACTCCTGCCAAACTGTCCAAATCACGACGACTCCTAGATTTCATTCTAAGAGACTCTTGTCAAAATGAGTTAAGACTCACTCTCCACAAAATATGTGTAACACCTAGGCTTGAGTAATGTTACTTCCTATTTAGCAATCTACGAAAAAGTGACAGAATGAGAATAATGAGTGTACAACGCTACTTAAGACGGCAGATGGTCAAAGACAATTCTAAAATTGACTACAAAGATAGATGTTACATGCTCGAACTTGAGCCTCTATGGAAAAGAAGACTAAGAACAAATTTAATTCCCTTTTATAAACTGCTGCACAATTTGACCAACACCTCAACTATTATTGCATACCGTACCTACACTCGGCACTATTATCTGAGAAACAAACTCTTTCAAGTTCATATTACAAAATACAAACAGAAGCTCACGCAAACCTTATTTGATTAGGTATGGTCAAATATGGAACAAACTGCCAGCAGAAGTACGCATGACAGACAATCTCCCAGTACTTTGTAGGCTCTCAAAAATATTAGTTACTTGGCCGATGAAGCCAATTATTTAGATATACTGAAAATTATGGGTCCCCTTAATATCTGAAATAAATTGAATATCAAAGATATTACGCGACGACCTGTTTGAATAAAAGATATCAATGGACCATTGAACTTTTATCTACAATCCACCTGTCAGAAACGAAGCGACTGATAATCAATCGGATCATGCTCTGGACCAACATTATACATGTGCACTGCGCACAGAAAATTTTTTCTCTCATCTTTTCTTTTTTTGAAAGTTTGCCCGAATATCAAACTTGTGAACTCCAATACCTTACGATGGATGTCCGCCGAACCTAGTACCTTGTTACTAAGGTGCATCAGTAACCAGAACCTACACTTTGAGATCGCCATATACTACGGAAAAAGTTGAACATCTACATGTCCCGTCATAATTTAACAAACCGATATGGATGAATAAACCCACCACTTTATTCTTCTGTATCACAAAATCATCGCAAAGTCATGCTTGTACTGGACGCTAAATAAAGGCTAATTTAGAGAAACGTTCATTATTAAACTATCTCTGTGTATCACAGTGTAAAAAATTTGTGCAGCAATTAAACCCTGTTAACACAATTTTGCATGATAAGAATAAGAAAACGTTTATTACATTATTCAATTAGTGTGTTGAGATCTCTCTGTATTATGTCGTTAACATTTCGACCTTCATCTGGGTAGAATGTTCAGACAACTTTAAGGTCATCCGCAAACATCAAGGTTTTACCCTCCTAAGAACAGTAATATATGTTATTAACATACATAATAAATAATAATGGTCATATGACTGAACCCTGGAAGACACCAGTAGTGAAATTTTGAGGACGAGAGAAGGGTCGCCCTAGTTTTACTAATTGAATGCGATCTTCAAAAAATGAAGCTATCCAGTCACGCAATTGGTCCGTTATTCCGAAGGCTTTCAATTTATATTAGAGAAATGAATGATGTACTTTGTCAAACTCCTTAGTAAAGTCGAAGTAAAGTGTAACAACTAGTTTCCCGTCATCTCTATTGTTTATTATATAGTCAAAGTATTTTGGGTGGCGAGTTATGCAGGATTTCCTAAACGTGAAGCCGTTCTGGGAAGTATATGATTAGCATATGCTTAACTAAGTGCGTGTAAATCTCCTCCATTATAACATTTTTTATGGCTGTAGATAAAAACGGAAGAGTAATTAATTGGACGGAAGTTTTCAATACTAAGCCTAGAGTCTTTCTTAAAGTGAGGAATCATATATGTGGTCTTCCACGATCTATGGAAGGTTGCATCTTCTAAGGAGAGACTAGATATTTTGGTGAGGAGTATTGGGAAGGCCTTGCTACCATATTTGATCAAATTAACCAGTATTCTGTACTCCCACTACCAAATGAAGGTTTTAGTGATCTTTTAGCATCACTAACATTACTGATTGTAAACTCCGAGCCGGTTAATTTATACTGGTTGAAATCGCTGATCGTTCCTAATCATGGACTGTTTCTAGTAAAAATAGTATGCATTGGATTCACTAAACGCTTCACAGATCTCCATTGGGTTACTAGTCATTTTATTTTTGACATTCAAAATAGTAGGAAGACTGGATTAAGCACAAAGTTTCTTTCTGAGGGTGGCTGCTAAATAGGCTATATTGTCTGGCAATTTTAGATGCATTTTCTGGCTTCTGATTCCCCCGTATTTCTGTAGCTTGTTATATTTACGAATACTGTCAGGATACTAAAAATTACACAAAAGTCGTACTGAATAAATAATTTCCTTCCTGTCTTCCTAAGTTTGATCTAAAGTTTAATGGTGAACTGCATCAGGTAAATAACAAAATAAAGTTTGTCGTATAACCAGATCAACTTGCCACGATTTAACCCATGCGTACTAATAAGAATAAAACAAAATGTATTGAGAGATGGATGAAAAATAGCTGCTCTAATTTCTTTTGGTTGCTAGGGCTAATATTGTTTCATATCTTGCCATGAAACATTATGTTTTCAGGTAGATAATCACTAAAAATATCTTATCAGGAAACAAACAATCAACCTCTGAGAAGACATAATGACGTTTCCAAGTAAATGGTATCACATTTTTCTGACTGAATGGCCCAGTTAGACGCTGACTTGCAGGGATCACCACATTTGGGTCGCCGCATGATGCGGAATTAAGTAAGTTAATAATATCAAGACATATCTACACGGAAAAATCTTGTTGGCTGATGTGTGGGATAGATGTTCGAAAACTTGTACTCTTGGCAACCCGATAAAGCTATCTGGAGGCCAAAGATCATGAGCTAATTCAGCAGGATGAACTGTTTAATGTTGCTCGTAGTTGGATACCTGGCATTTGAAGAAACTGATCTTGGACTGATGAGGTCAAAACATAAACAGCCTACAAGGTAAAAATAGTGGAAAACATGTGCAGAGCTATAATTATTGCTCAGCTGTGTGACAAATTCGTAATGCTTAAAATGGACTTTCTAGAAAGATATAAGTTTCTAGCTGATGCAAATATGCAATGGTTGACACTCACGGAAACCTTGAGTCATACTATCAGCAGAATAAGTTTGTTCCCTCAATTTAGTACAACCTCCCCCCTAGTGCTAGCTGATAAACTTCATAACATATTCACAGAATTTCAAAAGAAAATCAATCACAACTAACCATACATTTTTAAAAATATAAAAATAAAATATCCCACGCTATAAGAACTGAAGGAGTTACGGTATCTGCGATACCGATGAAATTGGCTCTCGATTAGATCAGGATTGCCAAGGTTGAGTTTGGCTGCATGCTGCAATTAGACGTCTTTCGGCCTTCTGACAACCGATTGGCTTCACTGTCGTATAAGGCCCCGAAAAAATTAAGGTAGCTGACAACTGTGTGGATACTGTATGCCTGTTAAAAGGAATGTAAATCACGGTTGGTACCCGGTACCTCACATACGAGATTTTCTAAACGATCTAAAGAGCATAAAAACATATGCTAAGATCGATTTCATCAGAGATAGGGAAGTATTCCTAAAGCAGCATTCACTAAAAACTTTGAATCATTCTGGTTTGTGCGGGTGCCATTTAGCATACGGAACGTGCCACAGGCACTCCATATATTTATGAACAAGTTACTTCGAAACATACCTTGCACAAAAGCGTGTACTCAGGGTTCATTAATTGCTATTCACGGTTTGGAATCAAATGGACATTATGTGAGAGGGGTCTTAGGACAAGTGAATGGAAATGGAACAAGTATTTATCAAAGTGAATGTGTTTTTGTAGTCAAAATCTTGGAACTTTAGGCCACACGATAACTTACAACAAGATTACGCCAATATATTAAGAGATAGATATTATCGAGCAGCATCCTGCACTATTATGACGTAGAGGAAATTGCTATGGTTGATATATGCAACCAACCAATGGAAATCGCCTTGTGCGCTCAAGATCGCAACAACAGACGCTAATGCATGCCTGGTTGGTCCTTGCACATTTACCTAATGCCCGTTTAGTCTCAAGCCGAAAATAGAAAGAATAGAGACTGATGAATCAACCAGATAAACTCACAATAAATTTTAGGCATTTCTTTACACATACATAAAAACAGATAACGCAATTAACCGATTAAGAACTTAACATACTTTTTGAAGCCCACACCAAGTACCATAGCATTCACAAACAAGAACATTCTCTTACAGTCTAGACGTAGATCATGAGAAGAGACATTTGGCTAATTCTGCCAGGTAAATTATCATGTACCTTTTGAATAGAAGCTGAAACAACGTCAAAAATTAACCAAATATGACTTTAAAACCAAGTAGATCATCAACTCTTGCTCAAAAACGTTTGAGATTTCAAAAATTATACTATCAGTGTGTGTGTTTTATTAATAAAAATATGGAGAGAAAGAAACTAGATGAAGCTTACAGAAGCAGAGCGGTAATGCAGCCAGGCTAATATCGTAAAACACCGAAGGCCCTTAACCCAAACCATGACACTTAATACGCCAGCTCAAAGAAACCAATTGATTTGCAATGGATCTTCACGTAGGTATTGAATATTGGAATTGCCACGATTTATAGCGCAAATTTGCATTTCTAAGTTGTACGTGAGTTTTGTTAGGATGGTGTTGAGAATCCACGTCACATATTGGTAAGGTCACATTTCAAATAAATGATTGCATTTATTTAGTGGAGCCTGAGGGTATGAGCCAAAGGTATGTCAATCTAAATGGTTGGTACATATTATTCGAATGCGTTTGTGTGTATATAATGTGAAATGCGTGACATTGTGATTTACACGTTACGCGTTGTATTTGAGTTCCATCTGTCTCTGCATATCATTAATTGTATGTCCCCTCCAATTGTTTGGAATAGGATATCTAATCAAACGGCTAGGATAAATCTTGGGCGGGGGAATTACTCACTATATAAATTCTAGACATACCGAAAGCTGGCTAACAAATACTCAGCACTCTGAAGTGGTATCTTTCGTGACCTGGAGGTTGCATACATATTGCACCTTGCTTACTCCAATAAAAGTATCTGATCTAGTATCGCTTTGCATTTGGTTCTTAAAGTTTTTAGCTCCGTCCTTGGTTTCAAGATTTTGCCCAAGGCTAGTGAGACTTCTGAGTGTTATGCTTGCCACCAAGGGAAACATCACTCAGTAGAATTACAGTTTGTGAAATATATAAAGATCCCCTTAGTTTTATTTCCAGTCAGAGTTGTACGATAATTCCATCACAACACTAGTTATAGATTAATAAAGTGGTCTTCCGTTTTAAAATCTTTTTGCTTTTTAAAAATATTAAGAACAGATCACCACATACTCTAGGTGTGAGATTCAGGGAACTGTCGGTCGGACTTGAAATCACTTGATTTGGTCCTAGTCATATTCTTTAATGAATACCTAAGTCACAGAAGTTTGTGTTTCTTAGTAAAATATTTAGATGACCTAATAATAAGTTGTAACTCCATACTACGTAGCGAAGTTATTCTTCCTATCAAATCGTGCAAAGTCAATTTTGTGGAGCAGTATCAATCTCCAAATATGCATTCAAGCAAAGCTTAAGTTACGCCTTGTAACGTAACCTTTATTCTCATTTATAGTACAACAGCTTCAAGCAGCAACTAGAGCGTCGCTTTCCAGGGAAACTTGAGATCGTAAGTTAAGCAGTAAACTTAAACCTTAATATTTCAGTCTGGAGAAGGAACGCCACAGTCAACTGGCTGGTTTGAAGTTCAAGTTGTTGACGGACCACTTTTGCATTCCAAAAAGGTACGTTTTATGTATCACACGAGTAATTTGCTTTGACATTTAGAACGGTGATGGATATGTAGACAACAAGAAGTTGGAGCGTATCTGTGAAGCCATCAGAGATTTGCTATAAGATTGTTCTATCACTGTTCTATCTCCTAGCAGCATATGGTGTAAACTTTATGACTGCAAACAGGTAAATCAATGCCTGTTTTCACGATGCTTTCCTTACCCATATCTGCTAAGGTGAAATGCACTTTAGTTTCTAGTTTATTGTAAAATAAATTTGTTAAGAAAATTTCTTCTGTTTCTTTATTCATAAACGTTGAAATGTGATTAAAAGTCCAGACCGTATGGTTTATAAGCATTACAAATTTACCGAACAACTTCAGTAAGATCTATATTTATACCCATGTTATCAACATACTTGCCAAGTCCGAGCACAGTAGTTCTGTGCGTTATTTTTATTTCGTTTTAGACAGCTTAATGTATTAAACGCAGTGGACTAGCTAGTACGCGAGATTTTGGAGCCTGGAAGTACATTTATTCCTACATATGTTGGTAAGATGTCTCAATCCGAAATATCCTTACTGTGGTGTGATAGTATCTTTAGACTAAAATAGTTGTGTGCGTACTCCACCGTCTAAGTCAGTCATGATTGCGTCTCTCATTTGAAAACCCACCATTACGGTTTAGTTTGTGTGATCCCTACCGTAGAGTTCCTATCATCGTCAAGTAAAAACACTCCCACTAGAAGTTATCTCCAAAGTTAGCGGTTTCCAACAAACCACTAGACGTAGATTACTGATAAGTTGAAGGACTGACTGTCGATTTAAACTGGATGACAGTCATGCATAGTCGCACAAAGAGCAAGAAGTCGGATGACTAAACACTCTTACGTCGTCACTGTATCACGCAAATCTAGCTATTGTTTTCGTTGGTTTACTTATTTACCGGCTTTTCACTTAATAATCTAATAAACGAATAAGCCGTCTTATGAAGAGTTTACACGTCTCTTGTGAACATATGACATCGTAACTCATCTGAAGTTAAACTATCTTATTCGTTCCAAATTGGTAAAGCTCCAACATCCGATTGTGGTAATTCAATGAAACTTGTTACAGTTGGTATTCTTGAAATTTGCTTCGTTAATCGGATCGTTCTACGTGGTGACTGACGAAATGATTTATATTGATGGCAATATTGACCATACCAGGAGGGATCACTATCATAAGAAGAATCTTAACGTAGCGAGTTTGGGGACAATTTATAGACGTGGTGTGGGGATTGCAACGAATTACAAATGCAGATAAGTGATTTATTGTTTCTCCTGTATAGGAACATGTTACCGCATTAAAACTGTTACAACCAGCGTAATATAGATAGCAAGACAGTATATGAAAATTTACTTAGCGCCAAAACTAAATTCCCGATTATCTTAACATTATCGCAAATCCGATATTGACTAGTTTATTCTTGACCAGAAATTTAAAAGTAAATTAAGTAATATATTTATAATAAACCGATGAGTAAAATGAAATATCATGGATTGGTACTGTCGTTCTACCTTATTGCCATAACATGACAGAAAAACTGCAAAGAATTCTAAAACGACATAGAATTTGAGCGTTCTAGATAGATAGATACAACGCAGAACTTCGTACGTACGTACATCAGTTCAGGTTGCCATACCACATCAGCACAGAGACGCAACTGTCAGTTCAAATCCAAGAGTGATAGCGATAGTAGAAGTATTAGCAGTAATCCAGAAAATTAGGGAGCGAAGATATGATTCGAAAAGTATAATTCAGTGAGATAAATTTGAAAGGAGAAAGATAGAGAATTCAGAAGGTTAGATTTTGAGAGAACACAAAGAGTGGATGCACCTGCGCCTTTGCAAACGGTTCTGAACCATGTTATTCAAGGTCTCTAACCATTGGTGACTTTCGTCTCGCGGACCCCAACCACGCAGCCTACATCTACCAACATGACTTAGTCCACTTGTCAGTGACTTCATCGATTTCTGCCATGTTTTAGTTTGGCCGCCCCTAGCTTTCTTCCAACCTATTCCTACGCCGCAAAACATAGCTCGTCGAGGCAGTCGGTAGTTAGACATGCGTAACACATGTCCCAACCACCTCAACTGATGAAGTTTCAATACCTCATCTATTGATTTGCCATCCTTTCCTAGAAGCCGCTTCCTAACGATAGCATTGCTCACTCGGTTGTCCCACGATACACGAGCAATGCTTCGGAGACACCGATGATCGAAGACCAGTAACCTACGGATGTCCTCTACTCTTAACGGCCATGTTTCGCTCCCGTATAGTAGGACAGAGCAAACTGCTGCACGGTACACTCGTCCTTTGGTTGGCAAGCGGATATCTCGCCTGCGCCATAAGTGACGCAACTTGGCAAAAGCCAATCGAGCTTTCTGTATCCGTGCTGAGATTTCGTCAGTCACCAGGCCATCAGCACTGATGAGACTCCCCAGATGCGTGAAGCGGTCTACACGCTCGACTACTTAACTCCCTATCACTAGTTCAGGTGCCGATGCAACCCATTCCTGGAGCAACATTCTGCATTTTGAGGGGGAAAACCGCATCCCGAACATGCTTGCATTGTTGCTCAGGGTAGTCAGAAGACTCTGCATTTTGTCAGCGTCTTCACCAAATAGGACTATGTCATCAACATACTCTAAGTCAGTAAGCGAGGCTCCTGGTAGAAAGTCAACTCCTGAAAAGTCAGACGAAGATAAGGTTATATCTAGGAGCATGTCTATGACAAAATTAAACAAGAATGGGGAAAGTGTACATCCCTGACGGACACCACTTGAAGTGAGAAATTCCGATGACAGTTCGCCATAAGCTCTCACTCGACCTGTAGTTTTAGAGTAGAGAGCTTGTACAAGGTTAATGTGCTTTTTTGGTACACCTTTCAATGACAGACATGCCACAGAACCTCACGATCAACAGAGTCAAATGCCGCCTTTAGGTCCAGGAAGACAACTATTGTTGGACGCCTAAATGTGTCTGTGTTCCAGGACCTGTCGCAGTGTGGAGATGTGATCTATACAGCCACGTCCAGGTCTGAATCCAGCCTGGTTTTCTCTAGTCTGCTCTTCACGAGCTCTAGTTAGGCGTCTAAGTATAATCGAGGCTAACAATTTAGAAACTATATTAGTCAGACTGATCCCCCTGTGATTGTCACAACAAGACTTTTGTCCTTTCTTATAAATTGGGACAATCAGGGATTGAGACCAGTCAGGTGGTATTACGCCCAGTTCCCAGATTCTACTTAAGATTTCAGTCAATCTAGCTGCTAAAACTGGACCACCATCCTTAAACATTTCAGGGGTAAGCCTATCAGGACCTGCTACTCTACCTTGCCTCAGATTTCCTATAGCCTTCTCAACTTCATAAAGACTAGGAGGATAACTGGGGATCGTGGGCAACCGAAGTGTGGCTGAAGGCCAGTTAAACTGATCCCTAAAGTGTTCTGCCCATCGGTCCAATCTCCTGGACTGAGAATGAATTATAATCCCATCCTTTTTCGAGATAGTCTCAAACACATTCGGATTCCTAATACCAGTTTTCTTGATAAGTCGAAAAAGTTGCCTACTGTTGCCTATCACCGCTGCCTTTTCCATCGTTTTTGCTTTCGCCACCCACCATTGTTCACGGTCGTTGCGTAGGCTTTTTATCAGCCTGCGCCTAAGCTCACTTCGCTCTTCATCATGTTCAGAGCCAGGTGGGATGAGTTTACGAACATCCATTAGTTCGGTGGATGCTACTGAAATCCACGGCTTCATCCTAGCCTTATGATTTACCTTACTAGCAGATATCATTGCTGTTTCCACAGCATTTTTGATATCATTCCAACCTGCTTCCGGATGGCAATCGCTTACACGGTCGCCTAACTGTTTTTCTAGTTGTTCCTGAAATATATTCTTAGCTTTATTATCATTAAATAAAATCCTAAGAGGCTTCATTGCAATGTCTTTCCTACGTCCAGAAAGCCTCAGACAAATACGCGCTCGCATGATCTGAATCTAAACATGTGCCCCAGAACGAGCGACAGTCCTCTATCGAACCCCTCCATCGGTGGCTGATGGCGATGTGATCTAGTTGGGTCCAACGTTGAGACGATTTTGGGGGTCGCCAGGTCAAAAGATGCTTTTCCTTATGCCTAAAGTTAGTATTCGCTAGAAACAGGCGGTTATCTGAGCATAGTTGCAACAGACGATCGCCATTATCTGTTCTGTGAGCCGTGACACCATAACATCCACCCAAATGTCTCTCATTTTCACTTAGTCTACCTACTTGAGCATTAAGGTCACCAGCCATTATAACTATATCAGAGCGCCTAGCTTTTTGGAGGAGGTCCGTAAGCTTGCTGTAAAACTCATCTTTCACCTCGTCTGAACTGCAGTCAGTGGGGGCATAGGCAGATACGACAAAGAGGCAACGACGAGTGTCCCTATCTTTCCGAGTCCTAACTGTCCCGTTCAGTCGGACAGCGCACAAGCGACTATCTACAGGGATCCAGTTTAGGAGAGCTAGTTCTGCCGTACGACGCAATGCTATACCTACACCAGCGAGATCCCGGGAAGCAGCATCAGGGCTACCGGATACACGAAGAGTAAATCGGGCTGCTTCTTTATTTCGATACAGTGAAATCAGGTTAATGATTTTGCTAGGATCCTGTATGGGCGTTTCCGAGACGCAGCATACATCAATTGAGAGAGATTCTAAAGTCCTAGCTAAGGAAGCTTGTTGCCCTATTTGACTCAATGTCCTTACATTAAAAGCTGCAACATGTAGTCTAGAATGGGGTTTCGAGAGACCAAGAATTGCTTTTCGTGAGCTCGCATTGTTTGCATTAGCGGTGCAGTGAGATGAAGGAATGTGAGTAGAGCTAGTTGTAGAGATACGAGAGATATTATGGGGTGTAGAAAGGATTTGGTTTTGACCAATTTGGACTCTCGTGCTTTTACGGGTATGAGGGCGGTTGTCACTTCCCGGCTGCCCACACCGTGGAAGGGTGTTTCTTGAGGAACCTGAAAAAGAAGGTAAATTAGTGTCGGTCTTAGAGACCTGAGAGCGTGACCGCAGAGCCCAAGGGACGACTGCTTGAGGCCTGTCACGCACGGCCTTTTCATGAAGAGTTTTTTGAGTATTAGCTCCGCACTTAAAAGCCCTTAGAGGGCGCCCTTACCGCCGGAGACGGAAATCCGTGAGGTAGGGTGAGGTGTGACATTTTTAAGGCCGACCTTTTCTAACCCCTCCTCCCTTGTGAGAAGGCAGCATCGCTGTAGATGCTGGTTGTCCGAGGGAAACACCTTACTGCTGTCACACCCCTCTGCAGTCAGCAGTACGACTTCGCCCTCAGACCTTGAGTAGCTGCTTTTAGTCTCATCGTTCTCTAATCGACCTGGCCGGCATGGTAAAACCTACAGGAACATATGTTCCAGCCAGTATAGCTCGGTTGGGTCATCACGACAGGCAAGCCCGACCACCACGTAAAGGTAGCAGCTACGGTCGGGTTCTACAAAAGAAAAAATCCCCTTCACACAAATCTGCGTCTACTGATCAGGTTGTGTCAATTGTGATGTCTTCTACACTGGTGAATCTTATCTAAAAATTATGACTCGTAACAGAAAACGACAGCTACACAAAACGACCTCCCAACAATCCTGTAGACATGAAAGGCTGCAAATCAGAAATAGCAGTGCACGCTATTAATAACAGTCACAAAATCGACATAAATAATATCGGATTTATCCAAAAAGGCTTTTCAAGCCACAAAGAGAGGCGTGTGGTTGAAGCATTTCAGATTTTGCTAAACCCCGCTGCTTTTAAAGAATAGGAAGGCTTTACCATCCAACATGGTCTATCTACTCAGACAACGACGATTAGATATGTCAACTTTCTCACGTTAAACACTGGTTATCTCTAAAAGGTTTCCTCACCCCACACGATGCATTCTTCATACACGCAGACAATTAGCAAACGAACTGAAAACGTACAAACATGATTGGCTATGAAACACCTTAACCCAGAGTGACATGACTTTGACACTTCCAGACTGATAATTCGATTGCACTAGTTTTCTTCAATTTGATTTGTTCCATTGTATTCTTTAAATTCATGTTAATGTAATTCGGTTATTTATTATTCGCTAAAGCGGCTTATATTAAGTCGTGAAACGTCAGAAGTCTCAATTTCTACTTATTAGTTTATTACAAATATATTACTTAATTATACAAACTACTTGTCCATTACTCAATCTATTTAAAGTTATTAAGTCCAACCTTCGTAGTGATGCTTATAAGCAAATATTAGTGAATTTTAGGCAGTAGCAAGATATCTTGGCAGTCAAATATTTGATTTCGAATAAATACGGTTGAGTAGGTTTAACAATAATGAGTTAATAATATATTTACATGTCAGTGGATTGAATTCCTGACGTCATATATGCCGCTTCTTCAGAGAATAGCTTTTTAAATTAATGAGTTCGAATAGTACAAGATACAAATCAATTCACATATTTAACATGTAAAAACAAGTTCTATCGTGGTAATGATGTTCAGTCCACGGAAGATGATTTCGTCGGGTGTGTGAATAGGTGTAGAAACCCGATATTTGTAATGTAAGCGAGTAAGTTAATTTGTGCATGACAGTAGTACAAAATTTAAACAAGTTTGTGACTGGATAAGGACCTCATTTTCGGCTAACCACACTGAGACAACAGTATCTGAAACACGAAATTCAGCGAAAGGATTTATATATAACAAAACTGTTATCAAGCTATACGTATATATATATATATATATATATATATATATATATATATATATATATATATTAGTAGCAACGAAAATTATAAAACCAAAATCGACATGAAATGTAGATTGACAATAATTAAGACTAATGATAGTTTCTCCCAGTCGACTCATGGCCCGTTTTTTGCATAACCGCTTAAATTCGGTTTTGTAATTTCCTGCTACATTACTTGGTTTTCTAGAATTATTTGTACTATAAGTATTCACAACACTGTTTAACTGTTTATGTCAACCGGATACAAGATAGTAGCAACGCTTTTCCTTAGTGGTGATAGGGTTGGAGTTAGGGAGATTCACGATTGGCACGAGTTGTTGATTCAAGAAGGGTGGTATAGGTAGTGAGTGAATGTTAAAGGGGTTTTTGAAGTGTCGAATGAGGATACTCTAAAAAGAATATAAATGAGCATATGTAACATTTGGTTCACAACAGTTGGACAATATGTTTGTCATAGGAGCTGTCTCGGTATCAAATTTTTATTTCTAGGTGCCCATCTATATTGGTGGTATGGATAGTTTCCATAGTTGTAGTGAGTCATGCTACTATTCATTTGGGACTGCGAAAGTATATGTGGCAGTGGGTGACTTCTGTGTGCAGAATTGTCCAGGGTAAAAAGTATTTGATACTCTGGTGCAGTAGAGTGTGTCACTCCGTTTCTTAGAGTATTTATGTTGATTAACATGAGGATTGGAGGATAAAAATTGTTTATTGCCACACTGAGAATTAACTCTTAGTTTAGATGGCAGAGATCTAGATCCCCGGCGTTCTGAGGTTTGTCGTTACTTTCATTGTCTAACCTATCAAGGTTCCGACTATTTATGGTCTTGTTGGTGTTGACAGTTTGAGGTTCGTAGCCTGATGCTAATGGCGAGAATCTATTCCGAGTGGGTGGGTACTTATAACTACTGTAAGACCAATATTTGGATTCCTTTTTCGTTTTTACAGTGCGGAAATGCTTTGCAGTGTATGGCTTTTCCTCATGCACTGCTTTAGTTTGAGAGTCAGTCGTACTCCTTAGGGAAGTAATGTTTAAATATATAAGGTCGACAGCCATTTCTGTTGCTAATAACATAGTCTGCTGGTGTACACCAAGTGAACCAATCAGTACATTTTATTCATGTGGCCCCCATTTACAAGTTAAAACAGCGGGGTTGATAGTTTTAATGGTATAACGCAATCGCCACGGCATACTATACGATATGTTTTGTCGAGGTTCTTCTGATTTGTTAGTTCCTGTTTGGGTGCTTTCAAGTTTGGAGCTGCCGCGTTATACTCATTACCGCCACAGCTTTGTAATGGTGTTTTGTCAGCAAATGTTAGTGTATTCGTGTACAAAATAATGGTCGTTATACAATTATTTGACTTAACGAATTCCATAGAATCCTGTGTAGATTTCAACAAAGAAAGGATAAAAAGATAAATTAAAAATTTTAAATCCAAGACTCTAGCATTTACAAGATAAAAGAATAAAAGCAATCATTAACATTGACTCTAAGAGATCTTAGTGAAAATCATTAATCAACACTTATCTAGCATCATTACAACAATAAACACCACCACAACCAAACACAAAAATTCAACACACTCACCTCACAATCCTCACACGTAAAAACCAATAATCCAACTACACCAACTATCACACGATACCTATCACCATCAATAGACAGTATCCTTATCCAAATCCAATCCAATCCAGTCCAATCCAGTCCAACCCAATTCAATACAATACAATCAAATCAATTCAATTCCATTCAACTCAATTCAATTCCATTCAATTCAATTCCAATCTCAATTTCACTACCTCCCATATAAGCTATTCTCATCCGCCACACTGTCATCCAATGCCTCTTCAAGACATTCGAACAATTCAATCCGCCAACACCACACAAACACACCTGGAATCAAATATATACAAAACAAAAATTTATATACACCATCTCATCATCAACTAACATCAGACAGTAATGATATCATTGTATCACAAGTAGCAAATAAACATCAGTACAAGTAAAACACTACATACCTGTATT